>CAUYUJ010003694.1:0-63532 GCA_963575745.1 Prorocentrum cordatum
CACACGCACAGAGGCAGCCCCACCCAGACCTCGGGCGCCTCGACAGAGAAAAAAAGACCGAGGCGGGGGTTTTCCTCAGTTTTTGGCCCCTGAGGGCCTTCACCAGGCCTCGGGACCTTCAAAAAAAGACTCGGGACGAAAAACCGGTCCCGGGGAAGTGGTCGGGAGCCCAGTGCCTCGAAAAAATCGAGGCGTCGGATGTCTGGGAATACTATACGTCCTCCTTGGAGGCTCGCGTCCGACCCGAACATATAGTTTACCCACCTTGTGCTAGATCGTTTCCCGAGCGGCGCCACGACGCAAATACTAGAAGATTTCTCGGTGCGCGCGTCGCCCCAGAGGGGGCGACGCACACATAGTATCAGAATGTTGGGGTGACGCCGACCTCAGGGCGACGAGATCTGTACTTGGCGTCGTCGTCGTCGTCGTCCTTCTCTTCCTCCTCCCCCTACCGCCCCCTTGGCGGCGCGCGCACAAGGGGGGTATGGAGGAGGGCGACGAGCTCCACACTTGAGCGACGAAGAGACACGGGTCTTAGGCGAGATGACGTAGCGACCTTACGCCGCGGCATGCTTTATTGGAGACGAGGGCGCTTACGCGCGACCTTACGCGAACAGCTTACGCGCCAATATCGGCGAAGACGGCCCCGTTTTCTGCCGCACAGGGGGGTAGGGGAAGGGGGGAGGCTTCCTAGAAGAAGACTGTTTCTTAGAAGGCGCCGGCCCTACCTCTGCAGGCAAGGCCCACGTCTCGTAAGAAGCAGCCTCCTTCTAAGAAGCCTTCCCCCCTCCCACTAGCCCCCTGTGCGCGCCGCCAAGATACGGTGGGGCCATCACGAGCAGCGAACACATCCGTATCCGCTCGCGGTCTGGACTCCGGAGCGCGATCCCGCGGATACGCGGTCGCACGGATGCGTTCCGCGCGGGGCATCCGCGATTAAACGCCCCGTATCCGCGGGGTCGCGGCCAAGGGGCCCGGCCCGCGGGGTCGCGCATGAGGAGATGCTTCTTGCGCCCACGAGGGCATTGGATAAAGACCTGGCCTTGGACAAGGAATCCAGGGCCTGGAAGCCGGCGGAACTCCAATCCTGGATTGACCATGGACATCACCGCCGCCATCATCGGATAAGGATTGGCGGCGCGCACAATTGGGTAGGGGGAAGGGGGAAGGTTTCTTAGGAGGAGGATGCCTCTTAGAAGGCGCGGGCCTTACATCCACAGAGAAGGACCGCGCCTTCCAAGAGGCAGGGGTGCTTCTAAGGAGCCTTCCCCCCTCCCCCTACCCCCCTCTGCGCGTGGCCGAAAGGAATCCCCGAGGGTCTGAAGCCTCCGGGGCATATTCCTTACCAAGGCCGCGCTGACCGCGTGCTTGGTTAACGGTGCTGTTGGAAATATTGTTTTTGTCACACCGAGCTCACGCAAAACAATATGTAGGACATCACGAAACACCGTTTCCTGCATGCAGATATGCGAATGTACAGAACGAAAACGACGCAGCGACTTGTAGGAAAACACGAGCCACGCGTTCCTACACTTGGTTTGGCCACGAACCACGCCTTCCTAGAATTCGTTTCCCTACCTCGCCGTCAGCTGACACACCGTTAGCGCGTCTACGGCCTCAACCAACGCCCCCCGCCGTACACCTCCATCGCCGCCGGCCAGGCCCGCTCCCTGTGTGCTCAGGAGCGGTGTGCACGCCCCCTGGCTTGGCCGAGGAGGCTTTTACTTCGGGTGGCCCAAGAGGGGGTCCAGCTGAAAGGGGGTGGTGCCATAGATTCGGGGCGATTGGATTGCAGACGTCTCGCGCAGGAGACTCGTGTGGCGCTGTGTTGCAAGTACTGCATCGCACGCAAAAGTCGAGCAAAACATCTTGCGCCCCGGAGTGCACTGCACGCCCTAATAAATGTACTGCCAACCCCACAAACCTATGGCACCAAATCTATTGCACCACCCCCTTGTCCAGAGACCCCCTTGTGGGTCAACCCGGCTTACACACCGCTGGCCGGGCCCAGGATGGGCCTGGCCAGCGGCGGCGGGTGTGTACAGATCTCGTCGCGCGTGGCTCGACCGCGTGGCCCTGCCCCTCGCACGAGCCGAGGGTTGAACCGACGCGGCGTTTCTTGTAACGCGTGCATGTTCTTTCTTTTGTTCCGGAACTGCGGCGGTGTCGATTCGTCGTTGCGCGTGAGGATCACGAACGCCAAGAGTTTGGGCTACGAACTGGGGCATCTGCATGGGAACTGCTGGTCTACGCACATGGGCACACAACATCGAGCTGGCATTAATTGTGGCGCGTGTGTGTTCTTGAATTCACTTCGCCTGCACAGGCTTCGGTCTAGCTCCGATCAACAAAAATCGCGTCGCCCTGCACCCGCACAGGTCTCGTCGCCCTACACCCGCGTAGAGGAAGAGCAAACTGCATCGACAAACTCTGTCGACGGCCGAGACAAACAAAAAAAAGCTGGCGGCGCAAGCGGCGCCGCCACTGGCGTGCTCCGCGAGCCAGGAAGGGGGCTCCGGCACAGATCAAAGAGCATCCGCGCAGACCGTCGGAAGTGTATGATTGTGCCGTGTTTTGCAGGCGTCCTTTGAATTCTGGGTGTCGACATTCGGCCGAAGGGAGGGCGGGGGGGGGGGAGGGATCTGAGTCTGGGCTGGTGCTTCGTCGACCTGCCTGCACCAGTCGCGCAGGCAGCTTGAGGGAAGAAGCGGCCCTGACCATGGCCGCCCAAAGCAGCCAAGGTCTGGTCTGTGGAGGGGGGGGAAGGGGGAGTGAAGGGGCCCTGGGACACACAAACAAATACACACAAATAAAAGGAGATTCCCCATATTCCCCCATATCTTCTGTGTGTTCGTCTTCCCCCCCCCTTCCCATAGTCTCCTTTATATTTTCCTGGGAGTCGACGATTACCATTGTGTCTGTGCGTTTTTGTTCCCTCCTGGGGGAGGCATCCCGGTTCTGTCCTCCAATTCCTCTACCTCCTCTGTCTCGCTTTTTTCGCATTTGTTCGAAGAGTTGCCCATCGCGCGCTCTTCTGCCCACGCGTCCCTCTGGATGCTCGGCTTGGTGGTGGTGGGTGGTGAGGGAGGCTGGGGGCCCGCGCCCATCGGCGAGGCCACGAGAATCGGGCGACGAAATCTATACATATCCACTGCTCCCTGACCATGCCCATCTTGAACCCAGGAGCTGTGTATGCGCCCTCCTGGCCAAGCCAGGAGGGCGTGGCGTATACACCGCTGCGGGGTTGAGGATGGGCCTGGCCTGGGAGCAGTGGATATGTATAGATTTCGTCGCCCTACCATCGGCGAGGCCACGAGAATCCAACGCGGCGGCTTCCCTCCTCGAGCCTCGAGGTCCTCGCCGCTGCTGACGCTCTCGTGCGGGCGCTCCCGCGCCAGCGGCGCGGGCGCCGGGCGCGGGGGGCGCGCCGGCCCCATCGCGCGGCGGCGGGCGGGCAGGGAGGAGGCTTACGTCGAGCCTGTCCCCCTACAGGGGGATTTTCGACGAAAATTCGGTTTGGAAAAAAAACAAAAAAAAAAAATACTCAGAAAATAGTCTGGGAACTATGTTTTGCATCTGTTCTGGCCTTTTCGGAGCATGTTTGGGGTATGTTGTACCTCTCGTCGAAAATCCCCCTGTAGGGGGACACGCCCGACATAAGAGGAGGCGGGGGGCGGGGGAGGTGCGGGGACGGCGACGACCACAACCACACCGGGGGCACACCCTGGGGGATGCCTGGCGCATGCCACAAAAGTGTCAGAACACCGGGACCAGCTTTCTGGGTGGTCGTGGTCGATGTGGCGTCCCAGGACGGCAAAATCGACCACGACCAGGACCAACGTGATCGTGTCGAGGTCGGTGGGCTATCCCCCAAAGAGGCCCTCCCGAAACATCCACTCGGTTGTGGTTGTGGTTCTTCGTTGTGCCCGGAGGAAGGCGAGCGGGGGTCAGGGAACAACAAGTCCTGGGACACCTTCGTAACAGTGGCTTCAGTGAGGACATCGCAGGCCGTGTCCGCGCCATCGCGGTCTGGACTCCGAGGCACGATCCCGCGAATGCGCGGTCGCACGCATGCGTTCCGCGTGGGGCCGTCGCGGCAAAACGCCCCGTAGCCGCGGGGTCGCGGCCCGAAAGCCGAGCCCGCGAGGCCGCGCCTACGGAGATGCTTTTTATTCGCCCACGAGGGCATTGGATAAGGAACCGTCAGTGGATAAGGAATCCAGGGCCTGGAAGCCGGTGGAACTCCAATCCTAAACTGGCCATGGATGTCACAACCGCCCTCATCGGATAAGGAGTCCCCCAGGGTCTGAAGCCTCCTGGGCTCATTCCTTCAGAAACGCCCCCACCGCAAGGGCTATTAGGCCAGATCAAAGTTCCACTGAACCGACGTAGCCGAGATTCGGCCCAGGACAGGCCCGATGTGGCGGGATTGGGCGGAACGGACCGGGACGATCCCCGTTTTCCGACCGTGGCTTTACCAGCGGCAATGCTGGATCTAACCTCCCAGGAGCTGCATCCTGACGGGGGGGGAGGGATACAGTGGAGGCCAGCAGTCCAAGAGAAACCTTCCACCAGAAACCCAACCCTGAGACCCCAGGAGATCCATAGATTTTTGGTGCGGGAACGTCACGCTTTCCGTGCGGAAACCATCTAACTCCAAGAAATTTAGGGCACCCGGGAGGCAAGCAAGGTGTTTCTTGGCATAGGCCCCCACTGTAGCAGATGGCTAGCCGTTTCGGCGCAGAGCGGGCGAGACCGCGAGACACTCCCTCGACCGGGAGCGTGAGCCCAAAGGAGTGCGGGTGTGTGTGTGTGCGGGCGGAGTTGTCTGCACCCGCCTCAGAAACAAGATATACGCCCTCTGCCTTGGACGAAGTGTATCTAAATCAGGCTGCGGCCCCCCTTGCCGAGCGTAGTCCCGACAGCCTTTTCGAGCCGAGCCCAGCCGAGACAGGGAGGGGACTCCCACGGGACCCTTACCAGGGCATCGAGAGAGCAGCCGTGTGTGACCGGGAAGGGATCTCGCAGTCGCTCCCGCAGGGAGTACTGTGTCGCCAGGCGTGAGCATTTTCCATTGGCTCCCGCGAGCCACCGAGCGAAGCGTTTCGGTCGGGGGGGGCGGGGCTCCTTGCCATGATTTGGCGGCGAGCCCAGGGGGGAGGAGGAGGAGGAGGAGGAGGAGGAGGAGGAGGAGGAGAGGAGGAGGGAGGAGGAGGAGGAGGAGGAGGAGGAGGTGGAGGAAGGAGGAGGAGGGGACAGGAGGGGGTGGGGGTGGGGGGGGAGTGGGGGTGGGGGTGGGGGGGGGGGGGTGTGGGACTGAACGGGGCGGGCCTTCCAAGAGGACTCGGGAAGGCCTCGGCCTTCTGCAGACTTTTCCGGGCCTCCCCCGATGGGGACGCGGGAGGAGGGAGGAGGGGGGAGGGGGGGAGGAGGGGGAGGAGGGGGGATGGGGGGGTGCGAAGCGGAGGGGGATGGGGGGGGGGGGAAGCTCCCCGGGGAGGTGAAGGCGGAAAAAGCGCTTCTGAGAAGCCCCGCCCCGCCCTCCTCCCTCTCTCTCCTCTCCCTCTACTCCTCCCTCGCCTCCTCCCTACCTCCTCCTTCCTCCTCTCTCTCCTCCTCCTCCTCCTCCTCCTTCATCCTCCTCCTCCTCCTCCTCCTCCTCCTCCTCCTCCTCCCACCCACGCTCGCCGTCGAATGATGGCCAGTGGTCTCGCTGGCCCAAGATGTTCAGCTTCCATTTCGCACGTATCCCGCAAGCGTGACGCCCTCCACGGCGCGCGCGCCGGCGACCCCCGGCGCCCGTTCCGCCGGCGCTGCGGCTCGGAGCTGCCCGGCGTGAGCAGGTCGGCGCCATGCAGCCAGCCAGGCAGCAGCGTCTCTCCCCCCTCCCCCCCTGCTGGCTCCTGAGCTCGGGTCGGGCGAAAGGGGGGGATAGCAAAGGGGGGGTTTGAGAATCAGCTCACGTAACTGATTCCCCCGGCGCCTCCCGGCGCCAGAGGCGGCCATGTATCGAGGAATGGGCCCCTCGGCGAGGCCGAAACCAGCTGCACGCAGCAAATTTCGTAACCCCCCCTTTCCCAATCCCCCCCTTTCGCCCCGCCCGATGAGCGAGCAGGAGCAGGCCGCCCACAACCAGAACCTTGCCCCACGGATCAGCAAGCGCACCTTGCCAATTTCTGCGAGCGGGCAGAGCACCAACCCTGATGCTGCACCCACGTGTGATGCTGCCTTTCCCATTCCCATGGAGACGAGCCGCAAGATCCCACTCCCAAATGAACATCGCGGCTGGTGTTGAACCGACCAGCAGCAAGTTGTCGAAATCCGTGGTCTTGACGCCATACCAGACAAATGACCCACATGTGCTAGTCGGGAGAAAAACACACGATAAATTGCCCAGCCCGCGTTTCCAATCTTCGCAATCTTCATTCGCATGTTCTGGCTCGGGACGTCCAGATGATAGAAGCTCAACATAAAAGCGTCGACACAAGCCCTCTGCAATCTTTCCGCGGGGAAAGGGCGGCAATGTGTGGAACGCACACCCTGCATATAACGCATCGTGGCTGTCACCACGCAGCGACAACGCCCTCAAGCTCGTAAAACCCAAGTTTGTCTCAGCCTCCTTGTCCCCGTTTTTTCAGCCTCTCCAGCTTCCCGGCGTCCATTCCGAAACGGCCCACGACTGCGTCTGGCTCCGCTTCCGCTTCAGTCATGTCGCGCAGCAACGACCACGCCTGCTGCCATCGCCCTGCTTTCCAGCATGCACTGATTACAGAGCTGTAGCTTGCGACATCTGGCGCCATGCTTTTGTACTGCATCTCGCTGATCAGCACCAGAGACCGCTGCCATTGCAACCCTATGCCGCTCGCCGTGGCTGCCGCACCGTAGCTGACGACGTCCGGCTCCAAAGTCATGCCTCCAAGGTCGTCGAACAGCGCCAGGGCCATTTGCCAAACCCCAGCTTTCCCTGACACGACGATTCCAGCGTTAATGTTCAAGACGCTGAGCTCCAAGTTCGAATCGATCATTTCGCTGAGAAGCGTCACCGTCTGGTGCCAGTGGTCGCTTTTCTGACACGCTTTGATTCCAACACTGTAGCTGACGAGGTCAGGTGTCAACATCACTCCCCCCATCTCGCGAAGTAGCGACAGCACTTGCTTCCACTGCCCACTACTTTTGCACGAACTAATTACAAGACTGTAACTGATGACATCTGCCTCCAACTTCGCTTCTGTCATGTCTCTGATCAACCACAATGCTCGCTCCCACTGCCCACCCATCGTGCAAGCGCTGAGTCCTGCACTGTAGCTGACGACATCCAGTTCCAAGCTCGCGTCCCGCATATCGCCGAGCAACCACAAAGCCCACTCCCACTGTCCAGCTCTCTTGCACGCGCGTATTCCTGCACTGTAGCTGATTACATCTGGTGCCACACTCGCGCGCCCCATATCACTGAATATATGCAGCACATGTTGCCACTGTACACCTGGCTTGTCACACAAAGTGATACCAAGATTAAAATCCAAAAGATCAGGCACCATATTTGCATCCTTCATGAGCACCACAGCCATGTGCCATTGACCACTTCTCCGGCACCCGTTGACTGCAACGGTATAACAGTTCACGTCTGGATATCCGCCGGCCCCCTTGCGGGGCCACCAGACTGCGAGGGTGAAGATTGCAGCTCCCTGTTCCAGTTGCAGTTTCCACTTTCCACTGTTACAGTCCTGCTTTCTGCTTCCTTATGTACTGTTAATTGTTGCTGTCCGCTTGAGGGGTGAGAGCCCCAAGCGGGATGTTTTACCACGCCCTGGGAAGGTTCTCAGAATTCCTGGGGGGCGTTCTCTAAATTATGCCAGATCCGCGTCCCCGAAGCCATAAACCTTTGTGAATTACACCATATTCGCGCCCCCGAGGCCATAATCCCTGGTAACTTGCCCAAGATTCGCGTCCCCGAGGCCATACATCCTTACAAATTACACGATATTCGCGTCCCCGAAGCCATAGCCCCTCGCAAATTAAACGATATGTGCGTGCCCGAGGCCATAAGCCTTCGTGAATCATACCATGCTTGCGGCCCCGCCGCCATAAACTTTCGTAAATTACACCGTATTCGCGCCTCCGAGGCCATAAACCATCGTAAACTACGAATGTTCGCACCCTCAAGGCCATAAACCCGCGTAAATTATATAAAATTCGCGTCCCAGAAGCCATACAACCTTTAAAGTACGCAATAGTTGCGTCCTCGAAGCCATAAGCCCTTATACCAGTCTCGCGTCCCCGAAGCCATAAACCTTCGTAAGTTACGCAATTTCGCGCCCCAAAAGCCATGACCCTTCGAAAACTGCACAATATTCGTAGTTGTGGGATTTTCCGCAGTTTGTGTAGTCCCGGCATTGCTTCACGCAAGCGTCCAGACATCCCAACACAGCTCTGGCAAGTCCCATTCTAAGAGAGGAGATCGGCGGCAATGGGCGAAGCCCTCACGGATAATTTCGCGTCTTTCATCTCGCTGACCAAAGACAGAACGTGCCGCCACTTTCCGTTTTTGCCGCAAACGCTGACTCCAGCAGAATAGCTGATCATATCTGGCGCCAGCTCAGCTCCCACCATGTCGCTGAGCAGCGACAGCGCGTGCTGCCACTTCCCACACTTCTCGCACGCAATGACCCCATCGGCATAGCAGCTAGCATCGGGGTCGACCGTCGATGCCCCCATACCTCTGATCAGCAATATCGCCTGATGCCAATGACCAGCAGCACGGCATGCTGCGATGCCAGCGTTGAAGGTGACGACGTCAAGCTGCAGCCGCGCTTGATCCATTTCGCTGATAAGAGACAATGCGTTCCGCCATTGTCTGGTTCCCTCGCATGCCTTGATTCTGGCATTGTAGCTTGTGGCTTCCAGCTCCAGCAGGAACTCTCTCACTTCGGGCGGCACCTGCTGCCAGTCCTCATCTTGGTCGAACAGGCTAGCCTCAAGACCACAAATGATTACATCAGGCTCCAACTTAGCATTCCTCATGCTCGTGATCAAAGACAACATGTGACGCCACCGCCCGCCTCGTCTGCATGCGCCGACTCCAGCATTATAGCTGATGGCGTCGAGCTCCAACGTCGCCTCACCCATGGCTCTGAGCAGCGACAAAGCTCGCTCCCACTGCCCACTGTTCTCGCACGCGCTGGCTGCAGCACTAAAGCTATCGACATTCGGCTGTAACTGTGTTTCTGCGACGTTGCTCAACAGCCATAGCGCCTGCCGCCAAGACCAAACCTGCGCGCAAGCGCGAATTACAACATTATAACTGGCAGCATCTGGTTGCAACTTCGCTTCCATCATCTCTGTCAGCGCCCGCTGCCACTGCCCACATTCGCTCCCAAAGGTCCTAATATCTGGTTCCAGTTTTGCTTCCTGCATAAGAGTCTGCGCCCGCTGACCCTGCTGACATGCTTTGCAGACGCGGATGCCAGCACTGTAGCTAATACCATCTGGCTCAATGCTCGCCTCCTTCATTTCGCTCAGAAGCGATACGGCTTGCTCCCACTGCGCACCTTCATCGCACGCGACAACTCCAGCACTGAGGAGATCAAGGTCCAGCTCAATGTTAAGCTCTCTCATTTCGCTGAGCAACAGCAGTACCTCGTGCCACGCGCACAAGCTGATACCCATTTTGTAGCTAAGTGCATCCGGTTCCAACTGAGCATTCCTCATCTCGAAGAGCGCGCGGCGCCATTGTCCACTCCTTTTGCAAGCGCGGACGCCTGCGTTATAGCTAACCGCATCTGGTTCTGTCTCTGCGAGCCTCATGTCACGAAGCAACGACAAGGCATGCTCCCATTGCGCGCCTTGTTCGCAGGCGCCCAACGCAGAATTGAAGCTGAACGCGTCTGGCTCCAACTTTGCGGAGCACATGTCTCGGAATAGCGACAACGACTGCTGCCAGAGCCCAACTTGCTCGCACGCGCTGATTCCGGCGCAGTAGCTCATGACGTCCAGTTTCAAGCTCGTTTCCAACATTTCGCGGAGTAGAGACAGCGCCTTTTGCCACTGCCCAGATTCTTCGCACGCGCTAACTCCACAGCTGTAGCTGATAGCGTCTGGTTCCAGTTCCGCTTGTCGCAATTCGCTGAGAAGGGACAGCGACCACTGCCATTGCCCTGTATTAGCGCAAGCGCTAATCGCGGCATTGTAGCTGACAGCGTTGGGACTGATTTTCCTCTCACTCATCTCACGAAGCAGCAAAAGTGCCTGCAGCCACAGGCCACCTTTATCGCACGCGCTGATCCCAGCACTATAGCTGACCATAGTGGCGCTAAAAGGGTGCTAAGTTGGCGCCTCCTCGCCGATTACCAAACGCTTATCAACGCTAAGGCACTCGAAAGACGGAATTACGAGGGTATACAAGGCTGCCATGGTTTGCTACCGAACAAGGCCTCTCCAATACAGGAGGCACTGGGAGACAAGAGGAACGCTGCCTCGGCGCCGTGTTGGAGAGAGCTCAGATTTGGGTATTCATCTAGGAAAGATCGCGGAGACAGGAAACGGCCAGGAAACAGGACACGACCATGGTGGAGCCGCAGACTGCCATTCACCCAAGCTGTGGTGACGACAGCAAATGTGTGCCGAGCCCACCTGCAGGTCACGCGGCGCCGCCTTCCTGCGATGTGGTTGGTTTTGGCGCACAGGCCAAAGAGGTCGGCGCACCCCAGCTGAAATGGAAATCGGCGGGCCCGCCCGGCTCTTCTAGAGGCCTCCTAGATAGGGTCCGAGTAGATGGGGTCGGAGGATCTCGCCGCATCGCCGATGCATTGGCGATGCGCTGGCGGCGTCGGCGATGCATCGGCGACGTCGGCGTGGAGAAAATTTGGCCCCACAACGAGCCGCATCGCCGATGCATCAGCGATGCGGCGCCATCCTCCGACCCCATCTGCTCCGATCCCATCTAGGGGGCCTAGGTCTTCGCAAATACAACGAGGCACTGCGAGACATTGGGGGACGCAACCTCGGCGCCGTTTTCGCAAGAACTCAAACTGTTACCAGCCTCGAACGTATCCCTATCCCTAAGATTGACACGCCAAAAGGCGATGACAATCTTAGGGATTCGCCCTCAAAACATAAGGAAATCCTTAGATTGGCATCGTGATGAGGAGATGCCCAGCATAGGGACAGGGATATGTTCCACGCTGGTAAAACTGGTGTATATTCATCTAGAGAGGAACGCGGAGACAGCAGACGGCCAGCTAGCAGCAGTCCGATCCGCCGACGGTCTCTGGGGCCCGTCCCCACCTGGGGGGGGGGGGCTGGGGTCCTGGGAGAGATTCCAGGGCTGGCCATCGCTCGGACGTCCATTCCCTGTGTTTTTTTCGGTTTCGAGCGTGGCTTTTTCGCCAAATGATCAAGGATGCTCCTCGATGGTCCTCGCCGAAGGAAAAATGCACACGTCCGAGCGATGCCAAGTCATCGCCGCCGTAGTTAGATCGAAGGGAACTTCCTTCCATCAGATCCCTTCCCCACCCTGGGAGGGGACCAGAGTCCCTGGGGGCTTCAGCAAGGGATCCCAGGGGACTCTCGGGGGAGTCCGGGGTCAGATTGCACCCCCCCATTTTTTTCCCAACCAACCATCCTGTGGTGTTGGGTCCTCGCGTTGAAGAGACAGCGCCCCGCGTCTCATCTCATCCTTCCTCCTCCCTCCTCCTCCTCCTCCTCCTCCTCTTTTCTTTTATTAATATTATTATTAGTAGTAGTAGTATTATTATTATTAGTATTATTAGTATTATTATTGTTATATTATTATTAGTGATATTATTAGTATTATTGTTATTAGTATTATTATCATCATTATCATTATTATTATTAGTACTAGTAGTAGTAGTATTATTATTAGTCGTCGTCTTCTTGATCTTCTTCTTATTAATATTCGACTTAGTTTTATTATTCATGTTATGAATACTATTCTTACTACTATTACTTTTTATCAATATTATTAATAATATTGATAGTATTACTATCATTTTTATTATGAATATTATTAGTATTCCTCCTCCTCCTCCTCCTATTATTATTATGAGTCTTATACTTCGTATCATTACTTTCAGTATTATTATTGTTACTATCAGTACTAGTTTAAATAGTATTATTCTGTTTATTATCGTTAGTATTCCTCCTTCTCCTCCTCGTCCTCGTCCTCGTCCTCGTCCTCTCCTCCTCCTCTTCCTCCTCCCTCCTGCCTCCTCCCATCCGCGCCTCGGCCCTCCACACTAGTCAACCATTTCGGCACACCCCTCGCACGCCTCGTGGCCCCATAGGGGGCTCAACCCAAGGCCACAATGGCTGCGTCCACATGCGTCCGAGGCGCCCATTTCGGCACACCCATCACATTTCTCGTGGCCTCATGGGGACCCCCCACCGAAGGCCCCAGCGGCTGCGTCCACATGCGCCCCAGGCGCCCACTTCATCACACCCATTTCGGCACTCCCATCACACGCTTCGTGGCCCCATAGGGAGCCCCACCGAAGGCCAAGTGGCTGAGTCCACATGCGTCCCAGGCGCACTCTCTGGCACACCTCTCACACGCTTCGTGGCCCCATAGGGAGCCCCACCGAAGGCCCCAGTGGCTGCGTCCACATGCGTCCCAGGCGCCCAATTTCGGCACAGCCCTCGCAGGTTTCGCGGCCCAGTACAACGCTTCGTGGCCCCCCAGGGAGCTCCACGGAAGGCTCCAGTGGCGGTGTTCGAATGCGCTTCCCCCACCCAATACAACGCTCCATAGCCCCATAGGGAGCTCCATTGGAGGCCCCACTGGCGGTGTTCACATGCTATTCCCCACCCAATACAACGCTCCGTGCCCCATAGCGAGCTCCATCGGAAGCCCTAGTGGCGGTGTTCGCTTGCGCTTACCCTGCCCAGCACAACGCCTCGTAGCCCCAAAAGGAGCTCCACCCAAGGCCCCAATGGGGGTGTTCGCATGAATTTCCCCCACCCGTACAACGCTCCGTGGCCCCATAGGGAGCTCCACCGAACGCCCCTGTGGGGGTGCCCGCATGCGTTTCCCCCACCCAGTACAACGCTCCGTGGCCCCATTGGGAACTCCACCGGAGGCCCCAGTGGCAGTGTTCGCGTGCGCTTCCCCTGCTCAGTACAACGCTTCGTAGCCCCATGAGGAGCTCCACCGAAGACCCCACTGGCGGTGTTCGCCTGCGTCTCTCCCACCCAATCCAGCGCTTCGTGGCCCCATAGGGCGATACGGAACTCCACTGGCGGCCCCAACGGCAGTGTCCACATGCGTTCCCCGCCCAATGCAGCGCTTCGTGGCAACATCAAGAACTCCAACGAAAACCCCAGTGGCAGCCCCGCCCGATTACCGCGCACCCGTCACACTTTTCGCGGCCCCCTGGCGGATTCCGCCTGGAACCCCAATTGCAGCGCCCACATGGCAGCCCCGCTCCAGATCGGCACACCTGTTGCATGTTCATGACCCCATGAGGAGATCCCCCGGCGGCGATGCCCGCAACGACGGCATTCACAATGCATGTGTTTGGGTCCTTCGCCAACGTAACTCCCAACCCCCCTGCGTTGGATTCTCGTTTTGAATCAAGCAATGAGGTCCTCCTTCCCGCCTCCCTCACCTTCTCTTGCCTCCTGCGTCCTACCTCATCCTCCCCTGTCCTGCCTGCCAATTGTTGGTTTGTTTTCTCCTGTCCTGGATGCCAGCCTGCTTCCAACCTCGCCGTCCTGCGTGACCTGGCCATGTTTGGAAGGGGTTGCGGGGTGCAAAATCGCCGCCATGTTCCAAGGCTTCCTGGCGGGTCAAGCAGAGTGATGCGCTACGCTGATTGAAACTAAGACCTCGCCACCCCGAGGGGCTGCGATCTACGGCAAAATGTAGCGACTTTCGAAGGCGTCAAAAGGGGGCCCAACGGAAAAGGCGCTACGCATATTCAGATTCGACCTCACCGTCCTGGGGGGGTGCAATATGCGAAATGGTCGACACGTTCGAAGGTTGTTGGGAGGTCAGGCGGAATGACGCGCAACGCAGCTTCAGACTAGACCTTGCCATGGTCCGCCATGCCTGAGGGGCTGCAGTCTGCGATGCGTCCGCCACTTCCGAAGGCTGTTGGGAAGTCCCGCGGGGTGACGCGCTATGCAAATTCAGACTAGACCTCGCCATCACTGGGGGCTGCGATCTGCAACACCTTCGCAACGTTCGAAGGCTGCTGGTAGGTCCAGCAGAGTGACGCGCTCGCTACGCAGATTCATACTCGACTTCGCCATGCCTGATGGACTGCGATCTGCAAAATTGTCGCCACTGTCGAAGGCTGCGGGAGGTCCAGCGGAAGACGCGCTGCTCAGAATCAGTGATCTGCAAGCGGTCGCCACTTTCCAAAGTTGGTGGAGGGTTCAGCAGGGTGACGCGCTGCGCAGATTCAGATTCGGCATCGCCATCCCCTGGGGCTTGCGATCTGCGAAACTGCCGCCTCTTTCGACGGCTGCTGGGGGGTCCAGCGGAGTAGCGCCCTAGGCGGATCTAAACCAGACCTCGCCGTCCCTGCGATCTGCGAAACGGCCAACAAAAAGACGCCCACGGCCTGCCAGTGCCAGGTCTTTCTCCGCGAAGGCATTGCCGACGCTGGGCGCAAGGGCGCGGAGGGCCTGGACGACCTCTGGCTGCGTCTCCTCCGCGACGACGGCGGACATCTTGCTGATGATTCGCGACCCCAGAGTGGATGTCCTTTCGCGCGGGCCGCCCGCAGGCCCGGCGGCGCGCCTGCAGGCGTTTAGCTCCCGCAGCGAAAGGTGCAGGATGGAGTCCTGGGGGCCGATGGGCGAGCTCGGCCCCGCACGCTTCCTGCATTGCTATGAACAACTGTTCCTTTGGACCGCTGTTTGTCCAGCGTGCGATTGGAGAATGGAAGCAGAAGAAAAACAAGAACTTGCAAACATAAGCCTGGCGAGCGAACCAACGATATGAAGTTGTGAGCACCGCAGTTGCCGGCCTCGTCTTCGGTGGAGCTCCTTTGTAGGGCCACGAAACGCTGTGCTTAGTAGGGGAGGCGCATGCGGACTGCGCCACTGGAAACTTCGGTGGAGCACCCGAGGGGGCCACGAACCGTTGTACTGGGTGGGGGGGACGCATGCGGGCAGCGCCACTGGGACCTTCGGTGGAGCTCCCTGGGGGGCCACGAAGCGATGCACTCGGTGGGGGAGACGCGTGCGAGCATCCCCACTGGGCCTTCGGTGCAGCTCCCTATGGGGCCACGAAACGCAGTACTGGGTGGGGGGGACGTATGCAGGCTGCGACACTGAGACCTTAGGTGGAGCTCCCTATGGGGCCACGAAACGCTGCACTGGGCGTGGCGGACGCATGCGGGCTGAGCCACTGGGACCTTAGGTGGAACTCCCTAGGGGGCCACGAAACGCTGTACTAGGTGTGGCGGAAGCACGCGGGAACTCCAACTGGGGCCTTCAATGGAATCCCCTATGGGGCCACGAAGCGCCGTACTGGGTGTGGCGCCCACGTGCCAGGCTGCGGGCGCGGCGCCGCACGGAGTCCCCGCGACTCGCGCTGGTCGCCCCGAAGGGGTCCTGGCAACGCGCGCGGGTCGTCCGTTGCGCGGAGCAGACAGAGCGAGCAGGCTGGCTCCCGCCCGGGATGCGCGGCCCGAAAGCGGCCTCAACAAGTCGAATACGACGAAAAATCTTCGAGAATCGAAAGTCGCCGCTATGCGAACTCCGCCACTGAGCCGCCATACGAGTTCCGCCACGGAGACCTTAGGTGGAGTTCCCTGCGGGGACACGAAACGCTGTAGTGGGTGGTGAATGACGCATGTGGGCGGTCCCACTGGGGTCTTCGGTGGAGCCCCCTTTATGGGGCCACGAAACTACTGGGTGGTGGATGACGCATGCGCGCGGCCCCACAGGAGCCTTCGGTGGAGCTCCCTATGGGGCAACGAAACGCCAGGCGGTCCCACTGGGGCTTTCGGTGGAGATCCTTATGGGGTACCGAAACGCTGTATTGGGTGGTGGATGACGCATGCGGGCGGCCCCGCTGAGGCCTTCGGTGGAGCCCTCTGTGGGGCCACGAAACGCTGTAATGAGTGGTGGATGACGCACGCGGGCGGTCCCAGTGGAACCTTCGGTGGAGTTCCTTAGGGAGCCAGGAAATGCTGTGCTGGGTGGTGGATGACGCATGCGGGCGGTCCCACTGAGGCCTTCGGTGGAGCTTCCTATGGGGCCACGAAACGCTGTGCTGGGTTTGGGATGACGCATGCGGGCGGTCCCACGGGGGCCTTCGGTGGAGCTCCCTTTCTGGGGCCACGAAACGTGTGAGTGGTGTGCTGAAGCGGGTGATGACGATGATGATGGGGGAGGGAGGAGGGAGGAGGAAGGAAGGATGGAAGGAGAACGCCGGGCGCTGTCTTTTCAAAACGAGGACCCAACACCACAGGATGGTTGGGAAAAAAAACCAGGCGAAGGACCCAACCAGATGCAATTGTGTGTAACGCGTTGTGGGTGCCGATTTCGGTGAAACTCCCTATGGGCCACGAATAGCGTGAGGGACGTGCCGGAATGGGTGGGGGAGACGCATGCGGGCGGTGCCACTGGGGCCTTCGGTGGGGCTCCCCATGGGCCACGAAACGTTGTCCTGGATGTCGCTGGCGCATGCGGGCGGTGCCCCTCGCTGGAGCTCCCGATGAGGCCACGAAACGCTGTACTGGCTACGGGAAACGAATGCGGGCGGTGCCGCTGGGGTCTTTCTGTGGAGCTCCCTACGGGGCAGCGAAACGCTGCATTGGGTGGTGGCCGACGCATGCGGGCGGTGCCACTGGGACCTTCGGTGGAGCTCCTTACGGGGCCACGGGAGGGGGGGACGCATGCAGGCATTGCCACTGGGGCCTCCGGTGGCCACTGCAGCTCCCTACGGGGCCACGAAACGCTGCACCGGGAGGGGGGGACGCACGCGGGCGGTGCCACTGGACCTTGAGTGGAGTTCCCAATCAATGGGGCCGCGAAATGCAGTACTGGGTGGTGGACGACGCATGCGAGCGGTGCCACTGGGGTCGTTCGGTGGAGCCCCCTTATGGGGCCACGCAACGCTGCACGGGGTGTGGCGGACGCATGTGGCCACCCCCACTGAGGCCTTACGTGGGGCTCCCGATCGGGCCACGAAGCGCTGTACTGGGTGTGGCGGACGCATGTGGCCACCCCCATTGGGGCCGCAGGTGGACCTACCTACGGGGCCACGAAACGCTGTACTGGGTGTGGCGGACGCATGTGGCCACCCCCATTGGGGCCTTACGTGGAGCTCCCGATGGGGCCACGAAACGCTGTACTGGGTGTGGCGGACGCACGTGGCCACCCCCACTGGGGCCGCAGGTGGGGCTCTCTATAAGGCCACGAAACGCTGTACTAGGTGTGACGGGCAGGTGGCCAGTGGGGCCTTGGGTGAAGCTCCCCATGGGACCACGAAACGCTGTACCGGGTGTGGCGGACGCACGTGGCCACCCCCACTGGGGCATTGGGTGAAGCTCCCTATGGGACCACGAGACGCTGTACTGGGTGTGGCGGACGCATGTGGCCACCCCCACTGGGGCCATAGGTGGAGCTCCCTATGGGGCCACGAAACGCCGTACTGGGTGTGGCGGACGCACATGGCCACACCCAATGAGGCCGCAGGTGGGGCTCCCCATGGGGCCACGCAGCGCGTACTGGGTGTGGCGGACGCATGTGGCCACCACCACTGGGGCCGCAGGTGGGGCTCTCTTTGAGGCCACGAAACGCTATACTGGGTGTGGCGGACGCATGTGGCCACCCCCAGTGGGGCCGTACGTGGAGCTCCCTATGGGGCCATGAAATGCTGTACTGGGTGTGGCGGACGCATGTGGCCTCACCCCCAATAGAGGCCTTACGTGGAGCTCCCTATGGGGCCGCGAAGCACTGTACTGGGTGTGGCGGACGCATGTGGCCACCCCCATACGGGCCTTACGTGGACCTCTCTATGGGGCCACGAAGCGTTGTACTGGGTGTGGCGGACGCATGTAGCACCCCATTGGTGCCTTACGTGGAGCTCCCTATGGGGCCACGAAGCGCTATACTGGGTGTGGCGGACACATGTGGCCACCCCCACTGGGGCCTTACGTGGAGCTCCCTATGGGACCACGAAACGCTGTACTGGGTGTGGCGGACGTATGCGGCCACCCCCACTGGGGCCTTGTGTGGAGCTCCTTATGGGGCCACGAAACGCTGTACTGGGCGGGTGAAACGCATGGAGGATGGAGGAAGGGGGAGGGGGAGGAGGGAGGAGGGAGGAGGAGGAGGAGAGGAGAGGAGAGGAGAGGAGAGGAGAGGAGAGGAGAGGAGAGGAGAGGAGAGGAGAGGAGAGGAGAGGAGAGGAGAGGAGAGGAGAGGAGAGGAGAGGAGAGGAGAGGAGAGGAGAGGAGAGGAGAGGAGAGGAGAGGAGAGAGGAGAGGAGAGGAGAGGAGAGGAGAGGAGAGGTGGGACGCGGGGACCGTCTCTTCAAAACGAGGACCCAACACCACAGGATGGTTGGGAAAAATAGCTAACTCGCATGCCACGTTCATCGGTCAACGCCTCCCCCTCCCCCCAATGTGCAAAGTTGGAGCTGGATCTGATGAGTTGCACTTCGACCGCAGTCTCCCCCGCGCGTGCCAACTTTGAGTTTGGGGAGCGGGGGTGTGTCCACGAATTGTTCCCCCTATAAGTATTCGTCTAGAACAAAATGGAGACAGGAAACGGCCAGATAGCATTCCAATCAGCCGACTGCCTTTGGGGCCAAAATGGGGAGGACACGGATGACTCCAGCACGCCGGGGGCTCCTGAGAGCCAGCGTCAGAGCTTCAGACAGCCATGTCCAAGCTGATTCCAGACTGAAAGCGCTCCCTAGCGACGATGCACTGCAATGCTGTCATTCAGCCGACGGTCGGTATCAGCTTGGTCACCACTCGACACCCACATGCACAAGGATATCACGTCAGGCTGCATCTTCGACCATGTCGACTCGCGAAGGAGGCACAAAGCCTGCTGCCACTGCCCACTCTTCTCGAAGGCGGTGATCCCAGCACTGAAGCTGATGACGTCCCGCCGCACTTTCGCAGCCTCCATGTCACTCAATACGGTAATCGCATGATGCCACTGCCCAGACTTCAAACAAGCACTTACGCCAGCACTGTAGCTAATCACATTTGGATTAGATGTAGCTTGTCCGATCCCGTTAAGCAAGGCCAGCGCTTGCTGCCACTGCCCGCACTTTTCGCAAGCACTTATGCCTGCATTGAACGCATACCTGATGACGTTCGGCTCCAACTTTGAATCCCCCATGTCACCCAGCAAAACCAATGCCAATTGCCATTGCCCGCCTCCCTCGCACGCCCTGATTCCAGCATTGTAGCTGATGGCGTTTGGCTCCAGCTTCGACTCTCGTAATTCGCACAACAACGACACGGCCCGCTGCCACTGCAAGCCCGTATCGCACACGCTGATGCAGACGTTGTAGCTGGCAACGTCTGGCTGTAGTTTCGCTCCGCGCATGTCGGCGAGCAGCGCCAAAGCCTGCTGCCACTGCCCGCCTGCCTCGCAGGCGCTCATTCCAACACTGTAGCTAATGAGATTCGGCTCCTGCTGGGCCATCACCATGTCTTCGAGTATTGATACTGCATACCGCCACTGCCCACCGTCCCTGCACGCCCTCAGCCCAGCATTGAAACTGATTGCGTCCGGGTCCAACCTTGCCCTGCGCATCGCGCTCAGCAGCAGAAACACCTCCTGCCACTGCCCTCCCCTCTCGCAAGCGCTGATTCCAGCATTGTAGCTAATGACGTTTGGTTTTAATGACCATTCAACCATATCATCGAGAAGCGACAGCGCCAACTTCCACTGCCCGACTCTCTGGCACGCGCTGATTGCAGAACTGCAACTCACAACATTCGGCTCTAACCTCGCTGCGCCCACTTCGCCAAGCAACATAAGCGCCTCCTGCCATCGCTCACCCTTCTCGCACGCGCTGACTCCAGCACTGTAGCTGACCAGGGATGACAAAAAATTAGCCTGGCGAACGACCCAACCATATGCAGTTGTAAGTACCGCAATTGTGAATATCTTCTTCGGTGGCGCTCCCTATGGGGCCACGAAACGCTGTACTGGGTGGTTGCAACGCAGGGAGCAACGGCCGTGTTGGGTGGTGGCGGACGCATGCGGGCGGTGCCACTGGAACCTTCCGTGGAGCTCCCTATGGGGCCACGAAACGCTGTACTGGGTGGGTGAAACGCAGGGAGCAAGGGCTGTGCTGGGTGGTGGCGGACGCATGCGGGCGGTGCCACTGGGACCTTCGGTGGAGCCCCCTATGGGGCCACGAAACGCTGTACTGGGTGGGCGAAACGCAGGGAGCAAGGGCTGTGTTGGGTGGTGGCGGACGCATGCGGGCGGTGCCACTGAGGGCTTCGGTGAGCTCCCTCTGGGGCCACGAAACGCTGTGCTGGGTGGGCGAAACGCAGGGAGCAAGGGCTGTGGTGGGTGGTGGCGGACGCATGCGGGCGGTGCCACTGGGACCTTCGGTGGAGCCCCCTTATTGGGCCACGAAACGCTGTACTGGGTGGGCGAAACGCAAGGAGCAAGGGCTGTGCTGGGTGGTGGCGGACGCATGCGGGCGGTGCCACTGGGACCTTCGGTGGAGCCCCTTATGGGGCAACGAAACGCTGTACTGGGTGGGTGAAACGCAGGGAGCAAGGGCTATGCTGGGTGGTGGCGGACACATGCTGGCGGTCCCACCGGGACCTTCGGTGGAGCCTCTGATGGGGCCACGAAGCGCTGTACTGGGTGGGTGAAACGCAGGGATCAAGGGCTGTGCTGGGTGTTGGCGGACGCATGCGGGCGGTGCCACTGAGGGCTTCGGTGGAGCTCCCTCTGGGGCCACGAAACGCTGTGCTGGGTGGGTGAAACGCATGGAAGAGGAAGGAGGGAGGAGGAGGTGGAAGAGGAGGAGAAGAGTAGAGGAACGCGGGGACCGTCTCTTCAAAACGAGGACCCAACACCACAGGATGGTTGGGAATAACCCGTGCGCCAAAATACGATCATGTTCGAATCTGGCTGCTTCACGTGCGAATCGTCGGGACGCAGAGGCGTTTCTACCCGATAACGCCGAGAGGACGGACCACCAAAAAACAGCGCCAGATCATCTGCATTGCCACGGAACGTGCGAAAGAAACAACTCCCGCCTGCCATGTCGGCATGCTCATCGCACCCTCTCTCGCTTGCGTGTTCGCGAGGCGTTCCGCAGTCAATCCTGCTCACGCTGCTACTCCAGCCCCGTACGCAAGTTACTGCCGCCCCGAATGTCGACGGCTCTCGCTGTGAAAAGCTACCACGTTCGATACCAGTGGGTTGCTCAGGGCCGTCGCGGAGCGGAGCACGGAGGGGACCTCTAAGAGCCGCCTGGGGCCTGATTGGAATGGGCTTCGCGCTGGTCCATCCGGGGCCCCTTGGCGACCGAGAACATCAAGCAACATATGAAACTACATGCCGACAAAGCCACTTGCAAGGGGGATGTTACATTCTCATTGTTGGGAGGCTAGCAAGTCAACGTGCCTCTTGCAAGCTGGAAGCAATAAGAGACGTGTAGAAGAAGCATGAGGGCATTAAATGGAGCATGGTATGTACGGGACATGTTACGCTGGCATGTTGAGGAAAACGTGCGAACGAACGTCCAACACGTAAAACGTCAAAGGGCGATGGCAGGAGCACAAGGTTAATGAAACACGGCAACGAGGACGACGAACCCTGCGCATGTGGATTCACATGTGCATGAAAGCGATGACAATGTTGACCAGGTATAAGGATAAGCAGGCAACGTGCCCGCTCAATGTAGAAACATGAATGCACAGTCAATGTGGGAGCATGAAAGCACCCACACGGCGATCCACGCCGAGCAGCACACAATGCGACCAACTACGATTGACACGCACAGCCAACGCATGGACCAATCAGCAACAAACGTCAGCGGCAGCATGTACAATGTACGACATAACGCCTGAAAAAGATCAACGGGACACGGTAGATGTGAAAGCCACTCGGAAGTGTGGCATATGTTCCAGGGCCACCGCGAATAGGGTTTCCCATTAAGTGGGGCGATTGTTTTCTCTGCGCACCCCGCGCAGGAACACCTCACTTCCTTTGTCCCCCTCTCCTCCCTTCACGCTGACCACCGCCACCCACCATCACCACCACACCACCATTATCACCCCTAACACCAGCCCATCATGATAGCCTATCATCGATCAACAGCATCGTCGTCGTCCTCACCATCAACATCAAACCACATCACACAAACACACACATCCATCCTCATCCTCATCCTCACCAGCATGAGCATCACCATCACCATCACCATCACCATCACCACCATCATCATCATCATCACCATCATCATCAGTATCGACATCATCATCATCATCAGCATCATCATCATCATCATCATCATCATCATCATCATCATCAGAATCAGCATCATCATCATCATCATCATCAGCAGCATCATCATCATCATAAACATCATCACCACCACCATTTCTCACTCGCGCATTCCCACATCTACGCACATAGTCCGCACTCATGCACGCATACACACTCAAAGACTTACACACGCACACGCACGCACACACGCACATACACACACACACACACACACACGCACGCGCGCACACACACACACACACACACACACACACGCACAAACACTCACCTTGAGGAGGTCACGAGCGGGAGCCGCATGTACTAGTGAATTGCGAGGAAGTCTCGAGCGGGAGCCCTTTCCCTAATTATGGGGTCCCCGCCCCATGTTGGCAATCCGAGCGCTCGATCGGCGCACTGTAGCAGCATAGCAATTGAGCAACCCAAGGGAGCAAACCGTGGAGAGGTCTCGAGCGGGAGCCTCGTCTGTGGGTGAATCGCGAGGAAGTCTCGAGCGGGAGCCCCCTGCCTATGGGGTCCCCACCTCATGCTGGCAATCCGACTGCACCTCGGGCGCAGTGTGGAAGGCATGGCAATTGAGCACACCAAGGGGGCACATCGTGGGGAAGTCTCGTCTGTAAGTACTACTTACAGACGAGGCCCCTTCTCGAGACTTCCCCACGACGAGACTTCTCGAGACTTAGACTTTACAGACGATGCCCCTTCCCGCTAGTTACTAACTAGCGACGACGTCTCGAGCGGGAGCGCCCTCCCTATGGGCCCCGCACTTCATGTTGGCAATCCGAGGCGGCCATCGGCAAAGCAGCAGGCATAGCACCTGAGCACCCCCCGGGAGGCGAATCGTGGGGAGGTCTCGGGCGAGGGGCCCGTCTGTGAGTGAACAGCGAGGAAGGCTCTGGCATCCCCTGACGTCCCTGGCATCCAGGCTGAAGTCGGGCCTGTCCCTCTGCAGGAGGAAGATTCAAGAATGGTAAACAATAGTCTGGGGACGGCTTTTGGAATATGTGTTGGTCATTCTTAAAAATGTGTTGAATCTTTGTTTGCTCGTCCAAAACCCCTCTGTAGGGAAACATGCCCTCCCCTGAATGCAGGCACAGGCCCCACAATTCTCACAGTCTCACAAGCCCCACAGGGCCCGCAAGTCGGGCGCCGCACTCCCAGAGGCCGCAGCAGACCAGCCGAGAGCAGCAGGCAGCAGCAGAAAGCAGCAGAGGCCTAAAGTGGGGCTCTTTTTCCCAACCGTCCTTTGGTGTTGGGTCCTCGCTTTGAAGAGACAGCTCAGCGCTCCGCGTTCCTACCTTCCCCCATCCTCACCCTCCTTCCCCTCGTCCCTCCTCCTCCTCCCCCATCCCATCATCGTCATCATCATCATCATCATCACCATCATCATCGTAAGCATCATCAGCATCATCAGCATCATCATCATCATCCCCATCATCTTCATCATCATCATCATCATCATCATCATCAGCAGCAGCAGCAGCACCATCACCACCATCATCATCAGCATCACCATCAGCATCATCATCATCATCAGCATCGCCATCATCAGCATCACCGTCTCATCATCATAAGTATCATCAGCAGCATCATCGTCAGCATCAGCATCATCAGTACCATCATCAGCAGCAGCATCATCAGCATCATCATCATCAATCATCAGCATTATCAGCATCATCGGTCATCAACAGCATCATCATCCTCATCATCATCATCCTCGTCATCATCATCAGCATCACCACCATCATCATTATCATTAGCATCGTCATCATCATCATCAGCACCATCACCTTCACCATCACCATCATCATCATCCCCATCGCCGTCATCATCACCATCATCATCACCTTCTCATCATCATAATCATCATCAGCAGCATCATCAGCAGCATCAGCATCATCATCAGCATCAGCATCAGCATCAGCACAAGCATCATCAGCATCAGCATCAACAGTATCATCAGTATCATCATCATCAGCATCAGCATCATTCTCATCATCATCACCATCATCATCGTCATCGTCATCGTCATCGTCGTCCAATTTCGGCGCACCCCTCACACGTTTCGCTGCCCCATGGGGAGATCTACCGAAGGCCCCAGTGGCGGTACCCACATGCGTCCCCGCCACCCATATCGGCACACCCCTCAAACGCTTCGTGGCCCCATAGGGATCCCCACCGAAAGCCCCGATGGCGATGCCCACATGCGCCCCGGCCACCCATTTCGGAAAACCCCTCACACGCTTCTTGGCCCCATAGGGAGCTCCACCGATGGCCCCAGTGGCGGTGCCCACGTGCGTCCCGGCCAATCATTTCGGCACAATCTTCACACACTTCGGGGCCCCATAGGGAGCTCCACCGAAGGCCCCAATGGCGGTGCCCACGTGCGTCCCCGCCACCCATTCTGGCACACCACTCACACGCTTCGTGGCCCCATAGGGAGCTCCACCGAAGGCCCAGTGGCGGTGCCCACATGCGTCCCCGCCACCCATGCCAGCACACCCTTCACATGTTTCGTGACCCCGTAGAGAATGCCCAGTGACGGTGCCCACATGCGTCCCCTCCACAACTTTCGGCGCACACGCACAAACACACACACACACACACACACACATATATATATATATATATATATATATATATATACTAGAACCATCGCGCGCGCTTCGCGCGCGCTCAAGTTCTAGCTAAGATAATCGTCATCGTCATAATCGCCATTCTCATCACCATCATATCCGGCGTCATCGTCAGCGGCATCGTCATCATCACCATGACCATCACCATCATCACAATCGTCACCATCACCACCATCGGCAGCAACATCGTCATCACCATCGTCATCATCGCCATCGTCGTCATCATCGTCAATATCGTCACCTGAATGATCAACATAATCATCCTCATCATCGCCATCGTCATCATTATCGTCGTCGTCGTGATCGTCGTCATCGTTATCGTCATCATCATCGTCATCATCTTCATCATCCGCCCACTCCTGCATCACAAGCACGATATAAACAGCATCGCCACCATTATTATCAGCATCGGCGTTATCATCCTGACCATCAGCAGCATCATCATGATCGTCAGCATCACCAGCCTCAACGGCATCACCGTCATCGTCATCATGATCGTCAGCATCACCACCATCATCATCATCATCATCATCATCATCATCATCATCATCATCATCATCATCATCATCATCATCACCATCACTCACATCACGATCACCATCATCAACATCATCATCATCAGCATCATCATTCCCACTGTCAACATCATCATCATAATATTATTCCTCATCATCATCATCACCATCATCATCATCAGCATCATCAGCATCATCATCATCATCATCATCATCAGCATCAGCATCATCATCATCATCATCATCATCATCATCATCATCGTCGTCATCGTCGTCGTCAACTTCGTAATAGTCGTCATCATCGTCATCATGTTCGTCACCGTCGTCTCCGAAGCTCCCCCGCCGAACTCGAGGATATTTCCGCAGCGTCTTGCAGGCCGCGTGAGCAGTATTGGGGATTTAGGTTGTGGGCCTGAGGCCGCCCTGCATAATCATCATTGTCATTATCACCAGCGTCTGGAAGCCTTGCGGGGCCCTTTCGGCGCCTTTTGGAGGCCTCTTGGAGCCTGGGGGCCTCTCGAGGCCTCTTGCGGACTCCTGGGGGCCTCTTGGGAGCTTCTGGTGGGCGAGGGCTCGAAATGTCAGTTCGTGTTCCCCATCTGGGGCTCCTCTTGGAGTGTTCTGGGAACTCTTTTGGGCCGTCTTGGAAGCTTCCTGGGCCGTCTTGGGGCCCTCTTGGGCTGTCTCGGTGGTCTCTTGGGGGCCTCTGGGCTCGTCTTGAGTCGATCTTTCGGGCCTCTTGGGCCGCCTTGGAGCGTCTGGAAGCCGAACTGGGGAGAACGCCAAAACCCTTCAAAACCCACAAAAACTCAGTGACAATTTCCTATTGGGCCCCTCCCGGGAGTGCTGTCGGAGACCTGCTGGGACGCTTTAGCAGCTTTTTAGCCGTCTTGGAGTGCTCCCGGGCCGCTTCGGACCTCTCTCGGGCTGTCCTGAGGGCGTCCTGGAGCCATTTTAGAAGGGCCTGGGAGCGTTCTGGCGTCTCCGGCGAGAGGGTGACCACAGCCACTGGGCAAAGTGAGGCCCCCCCCTGGTCCAGGACCCCCCCCCCCTATATATATATATATATATATATATATATATATATACATACATACATACATACATACATACATACATACATACATACATGCATATATATATATATATATATACATACATACATACATACATACATACATACATACATACATACATACATACATACATATATTAGGTGGTCTTTTCTCCTCTCCTTATTGTCAGCATATGAATCCTCTAAGTGGAAGACCCTTCAGCAGTCAAAACACAGGCAAATACCAGTGCAATTACCAGTCAAATCCTCACCAATTTGATGCACACGCGGCTCTGTGAGGGGATCTAGACTAGGTATACATATGGAGAGATATAGAGATATTGAAATTGAGGAAGAAAACGACGACTAGGAATAGGAAGGAGGAAACAACGAAGGAGAGAGAAGGGGTTGAACTATAGAAAGAAAGACTAACACGAAATAGGGATATAGAAAGAGAGAGAGAGAGAGAGAGAGAGAGAGAGAGAGAGAGAGAGAGAGAGAGAGAGAGGGAAAGCGATATGGAGAGATAGAGAGACACGCACACAACAACAAAGGAGGCAGAGAGTGAGAGAGAGGATAGAAACCTTGTAAAGAAGGGGGTCGAAGGAGAGCAAGCCAGAGAGGCAAGGGTAGGAGAGAGATGGGAGGGAGCGGAGTTGGAGAGAGGGAGCGAAGAGGGAGGGAGGAGAGAGAGAGAGAGGGGAGGCTGACAGGAGGCTGTTGCAAGAAGGGAGGGAGAGGTGATGGGCGAGGGGGAGGGGGGGAGGGGAGCAACGAATAATGATGGAGCCAGTGGGGGAGGAGTGAAGAAGTCCTCTCTTCCCCTCCCTACCCTACTGTAGGGGGGCCATACCGCCATATTTCTGACCTTGTGCACCTGCTCTACTGGATCCATCTAGGCCGCGCCACAAGAATGGGCACGAGGAGGGGGGGAGCTTAGAGGGGTGAGGAGGAAGAGGAGGAGGAGGAGGAGGAGGAGGAGGAGGAGGAGGTTGAGCAAGAGGGAGAGGATCAGAGTCCTAGTGCCCTAGTGCCCTATTGCTTATCCTGCCGTTTCTGGCGCAGGACATCATCATGCTGCAACTGCTCTTGGATCTGCTTGTGCCCCTCAGCAATGCGCCTGGCCCGGGCAACATTTTCTTCGGCGTCCTCACATCTACGTTCAAATGTTTCCTCAAACTCACGAGTCCAAGCAGCCCGCTGTTTCATAATATTCCTCCCCATCTACCTCCTATGATTTTGTTTCCATCAGGGTTGAGCTCTAGGTCGTATCCATTGGGGTGGAGCGCTAGGTCGTAATAGTATCTGTCTGGGTTGAGGAATGGCCGATCTGGCTCATCAGAGTCAGGCTGCTCCCGGGGAGAGTCAGAGGGATGCTGCTGCTCCCGATCTGGATAGATGTCGAGCTTTGCTTCCATGCCAGCAACAGCAACTGCGGGCAGCGTCCACGAAAAAGGCACCAGATTGACAATGCTACCGACTGCGGCACAACAGGCTTCAGACACGAGAGTCCAACGATCGTTCCAACTTGCTGGGCTTCTTGGGGGTTCTGCTTGCTCTAATATTTGGAGCCCCCACTTTCACCTGCCTCCAGCTACTTCCCCCTCCCCATCATGTGTTGCCTTTCGTGTTTGGTTGTTTGCCTACTTGAGACCTTGAGACTTGCCTACTTGCCAACATTTTGTATCCTTTGTATTATGTAAGTATATACCGTATACTATATTTACATATTTAAATATTCTTAAATTAACTATATACACGTGCGTACAACGAACTATACTTTCATATCATATCTCTCGATTGTGTCTTGTGTCGCTCATCCCCAGAACGCAGCCTGCGGCCAGGGCCCGGGCGCAAAATCGGGCCCGGCCTGGAAAACAACTTGGCCCACTCGCGGCAGGCCTGAGAAAAGTCTACCCCGCTTGCAACAGGGCCCTGGAGCAGGACATGATGCCGACATCAAGCCCTGGGCTCGGCTGAAGCCAAACCGAAGACAAGACACCCAACTCGGATGAGATCAAAACGCTCATCGTCTCCCACAGTGGCTGTCTGGGCCTGATTCTCTGGCATCCCCACAGGCGCAGCAACAGGCTTGAGTTGCGCATCGCCGAGCCCCCTTCCCTTCCCAACAACATTCTGAAATTCTGAGACTCTTCCCTACTTCCCCTCGTCCTCCCAGAGCTGTCGGCCAGGTCGCCTAATTACTCAAGCTGCGTCGTCAGCCGCATCCTCGGCCGCTACACCTGCTGCCTCGGGCTGGTCCTCGTCCTCTGGCGACTCCTCCTGCACTCCCGACTCCTTCGCGAGTTTGTCCAACTCTTTCCTCAGCTTGGGCGGTATGGTGGCGCGGGCCAATTTCATCTCGCGGTACAGGTTTGGAGCCATCTTGCCGTCTGCTTGAAGGTAGACTGCAAGAGCGCTCCTCACGGCAATCATGTTCCGGGCCGAGTCGCGGAGCTTCGTCACAGAACCAAGCTCCTTCTCAAGGTCATCGACGTTCAGGATGCCGCTCACCTTGCTCGTGTATTCCTTCCACTGGCTGATCATCATCGTCGTCTCCTTGACCGCCTCCACCAAGTGCGGCCTCCCCGGAAAGTCAACGACCTTCTTGATCTCCTCTTTATCCATGTGTTTGATCGCCACCTTGTAGTCGACAATGTGTTCTGGAATTGTGTGTGATGATTCTGTGGCTTTAGCCACAATGTCCTTCAGAGCCTCGAGCATCACGGTCTGCTTGGCCTCCGAGTAGAGTTTGATGACGTTCAAGACATGGTCGGCCACGTCATTCCAAGGCCATTCCGGTGCACGAGGTGCTCCTCCAGGTGTTTCGAAATAATTTGAGCACGAAGCCGCCAGGGATTTGAACTCGGGGAAGTGCTTAAACAAGGCCTCGGTCTTGTCGCTGGCATCCGCCAAGACCTTATCGAGCTTGAACATACTCTTGATCACTGGGAGGATCTGCATTTTGATAGGCACCTCTTGGCTCACCGTAGCAGGCTCGATCCCAGCTTCAGGGTCCTTGCCGAAAGTGTTGCAGAAGCGCTCGTAGGCTTTATTCAGGCCGATCTCGGTGTCCAAGCGGCGCATGGCCTTATCCACCGACTCGTCCTCGACTCGCTCCTTGAGGCCCTCCACGTTCTTCAGCGAGCCCGTGGCGTCCAAAGCAAGGCGGCCAGCATCTGCCTTTGAAATGCCACCGTTGTTCAAGCTGGACACGTCTGTCACGTTGTTGGTGCGCAGGTGGCTCTCCAGGCAGCTCATCAAGGTGCCCTCGAGAGATTTCGCGATGTTCGCAAGGTGCGTATACGGCTGTGGGGTATCTATCTTCTTGTCGACCTCGGCGCCTCCACCACTCTCGCCTTGCCCACGTACCTGGATCAGACTTAGCACGTCCTTGTTGTAGCTAACCCGAGCACCGTCAGCCCCTATCCTGACCATGATGTCAACGAGCTGGGGCAACTGGGCGGTGGTGAGCTTGGAGCAGGCAGAAGTGACAACGGCATTCCTGGAAGATTCCTCTGCAAGGAAGTCGGTATTGACAATCTTGATGAACTGGGGCAACTTCAACAGCGTCGTCAGCCGCAACACCTCCCTGCATGGTAGGATCATCCCAGCGTGCTGCTCCAAAAGTAGCACCGCATCGTTCACCAGGGAGGCCTGATCGCAGAGCTTCTGGGCTGCCTCGCATACCCACTCGGCACTCTTCTGCGAGAGGTTGTTCAGGTCGTCGCTACCCGGACCCATCACCTTACTGGAACCAGATTCTCAACCGTCGTTCCCCCCCCCGCAGATCGTTCGAGTCGAATCGGGAACGGAATCCAAGCGAATCGGTCGAGTCGAAGATCGAATAACCGAATAAAACGAAATTTGCCGGAACGAGCTCCCAAGGAACCCCCAAGGTTAATTTACAAGCGAGGTTTCGAACGAGACGACATCATGACAAGACGGAGGCCTGAGGTTGAGAATCCACCAGAAGTACCTGGGCCAGAATGCTCCCTGCCAGCTTGTCGAACACCCTCGCCATGACGGTCTTGAACTGCATGCTCTCCAGGTCGATTTGCAGATCCGCGTTGTTGCACATGGTGGTGAAGGTAGAGGTCAGCGCCTTCATCTTGCTGAGGGCACTGAGAATTTCGTCCTGGCTGGCTGTGGGCAACCTCTGCTCGAACCCCTCCAACGATTTCATGAACTCTTTCTGCGCTTGCTGCTTGCCCTCGAGATCCTTGGCTGTCTTGAGGTTGGTGGTTAATGACCTCAGCGCTGACTCGAATGCCTCGACCTTTTTCCTTTTGACCAAGCTGAGATAGGCAGACTGCTCCTTCTTCTGGGTCAGGCGGTGGACGGCGTCCACCACCGCACTGGACGCCGTCTCCGGGGACAAGTTGAAGCCTAGTTTGATGGCCGCCATATCGTCGATGAGTGTCTTCGGCAACTTGCTCGTCGGCGACGCGTGAGCGACCACATCAACGATGTCCTTGAACACGTTTGTAGCCGCATCCGCATTGATGTTCTTGCGAGCCGTGCCGACCTTGTCCAAGTTGTTCCCCAAGATCTTCGGGGCAATGAAGCAGCCCCACCCCGAAGGCAATATCATGAAGCCCAGCCCACAACCCGGGACCCAGGCACCCCCAAAAACCGGGCCTTGGGACCCAGCCCACCACTCCAGCTCTTTCCTCACGGTCCACCTGCTACCCCAGCAGCCCCACCCCCCAGCTAAGACAGTTGAATAACCCTTTTGAAAAAAACACGATTGCCTTCAGGGCGAAGTGCTGTATCGCCCCAGCTTGCTCCTCGTCAGGTAGCATGTGCACGCCGATGGCATCGGCGCCCTCGGTGCTGTTGTCGAAGATGCGGAGCTGGTTGCTGATGTTCTCGTGCTCCACCTCTGCCAAAGACTTGGTGATCATGACCTTCGTGATGTAGCTTGGCACAACCTGGTTCGGTAGCTTCGATCCTAGCTGCTTCCACTGCTCCAAGGCGGCGGAGGAATCAAGGTTGGCAAACTTCGACCAGCCCTTCTTGAATGTGATGATGCTCTGGAGGGTATCTGACGTGATCGGCATGCTAGCGAGGTCGCTTGGCAACGTCTTTCTTGCAGCTGCCTTCAGCCACTTTGCCGCGGCCTGCTGATGAACCATGACCTCCTTGAGGTGTTGGCTGAGCTGCCTCGGAGCGAACTGCGACCACTTGGACTCTGTGAACTCCTCAACGGCCGACTCCAGCTTATTCTTCAGGTCTTGGGCATGGGCCTTCCCGTCAGCGTCGAGTTCCAGTTCGTCGGGCTTCTGCGCCCTGGTCTGCTGCGAGTCCTTCCTGGCCTCCTTCCTGCCTGATGCTCCTGAGGCGGAGGCGCCCGAGATGCTCCCAAGAGTGCCAGTGAAGCCAGTCACGCAGCCAGTCCTTGATCTCTTCGCGTTCCGATCCCTCACCGGAGTGGTAATGCCAGCTTTCCCCCTCTTGTACTTCTTCTGGGCAGCAGCATCCTCAGGCTCGTCGTCAGAGTTTTCCGAGTCGTTCGTCTTGCTGGAGCTGTCGGCGTCGTCATCGCCGTCGGAGTCCTTCTCGTTGTCGGAGTCGCTGGGGGGCTCCTCGGGCGCGGTGATCTTGTTAGCCTGGCGCTTCAGCTCAGCTAGACGCTTGTTCTCGAGCAGCTGCCCGGCAGACATCGCCTCGAATGATGCGTGGCCTGAGCTCGCCGCCGACACCTTGGAAGTGAAAGGACCCTGACAAACGCAAAACTGCCGCCCAAGTCCCCTCTCCCCCATGTCCAGGGGAGAAGGCGGGGGCCCCACCCCCTCCCCTGGACGCTTGGGCCTTTAGGGCGAGGCTTGGGCTTGGGGGGTCGGGCGAGGCTTCGGGTGAGGATTAGGCCTAGTGAGAGGGTGAGGCTTGGGGTGAGGCTTGGGGGCCTAGTAGTGAGCCTACCGAATCCCTGGAGGATATCTTTGGGGCCCTCGAGCCAAGAGCCTTCCCAGAACAACCCCACCACAGAGGAAGCGTTGTCAGGGAGCTTTCCCTCGAAACTAACCTGGGCCTGCACCATGACGTCGTCCCCGTGCTGCTCATGCAGGTTGTCCTCGGCGTTGAGCGTCTGCTCGTCCATGGCGATCCCCTCCTGGCCAACCAACCTCAGATCGTAGACGCCCTCCTCGCCCTCCTTGACCACGTAGCCGTGGATCTCCTTCCCAGAGTAGTCTCTGGAAGTCCACGGTTTTGCCTTGCTGGTCTTGGGGTCGCCGTATTTCTTGCGGCATGCTGCCTCTGTATAGAATTTGACGTCAGGGGCAACCAACTCTGAAAAGCATTTTCTCGTCTTGCGGATGGTTTTCCCTGGGGCGCGGACTCTTGTCGCGCCGCCCCCTTTGAGATTGATGTAGTTCTTCTGCGTCTTAACCCACTTGGTTTTGATCTTCCCATCCCTCTTGCAGATGTTCTCGAAGTTCTCCAAATTTGGCATGTCAACCTTCATGTGCGTGCGCCAGACGTTGAAACAGTTACGGCACCACGAGCCACTCGCCACTTTCCTTTTGCGAGATGTCCGAGTCTTCTTGTTCATCAGGAGTTTCTTGCGCATCCTCGCCCAAGCCACCCTCTTGGGATTGCCCCGCATCTCGGAGATGGGGCAATTACTCTTACTTTTCACACCACAACCAATGCACTTCTGCACACCAGCTCCTGTGAAGTCACTGCTCTCGCCGTCTGTAGTCTCGGGGTCCTGCTCCATCGCTTCAGACTCTGACCCAGCTTGCAAGGCCGCAAGGTCGTCGGCAGCGCTCTCAGCCATCCTTCTACGTCCAGAGAAGATGTGCCGTACCTCACAAGACTCAACGGGAGGAGCCTTCAACCCGACCTCATAACAGGTGAAGCCAAAACGGCTACGGAGTAGGGCTGTGCATTCGGGGTCTATACTGAGATTATATGTGTTGTTGCATTCGGGGGCTCTTATCAAGACTCCTATCTATATCTTATTTCTTATCATTTATGTTTCCTCTGGAATTGGGTGTGGCGATGTCTTGGTATGTTACAGGTATGTTCGCACTGCACCCGTTCCCACCCCTACGGGGCAACTTGTGGTGCAACCTATGGCACGTGGCTATCCTATAGCATAACAACCTACAGCCTATGACGCAACATAGAGCGCAACCAATCCAGTTGTGGCGATGTTTCGTCACGTTCGCGCATGTGCCCACCGCTATTGCGCAACCTATGGCACAACCTCTGGCTATTTTGCAATCTATTGGACGGGCGTGGCGAGGTTTAGCCCCGCGCCCGCCCGTGTCCGCCCCTATGGCATAGCGTTTGGCTATGGCGCAACCTATGGCGCAACCAATGTGACGGGTGTGTGGAGCGGCCCAACCCCTACAGAGTCCATCAGCTTTTTCCACAGAGGCAAGACAGAGCATCGAAGTTTGTCACCATTGCTTTCCCGGCCTTGATATTCGACACTCGATGGCAAAAAACAGCACGCGTGGGGCACAGCTTCCCCACTGGGAGGGACGGTCGGGCACGAGTACAGGGCGGCCAACGGACCGTGAGATAGGCAGGCGCCCGAGCCCGACTCCACCCCCAAGTCCACTCCGGAGGCATTACGGGCAGCCTGGCAGCCTGGCTACGCAGGGTGGCAGGAGGAGGAGGACGAGGAGGAGGAGGAGGACAAGTTGGAGGAGGAGGAGGACGAGGAGGAGAAGGAGTAGGAGGAAGAGCAGGAGGAGGAGGAGGAGGAGGAGGATGAGGAAGAGGAGGACGACGACAACGACGACGACGAGCCCATTGAATCTGCAACGCTGGGAGACCCCTGCAACTCAGGGCAGTGTTACGCAGGAGAATGCAAAGGAGGGTGGCGAGGGAGAGGAGAAGGAGGACAGTGAGAGAAGCAAGTTGTTAGTCTCAGCGTGCACCCCAAACAGTGGGTAGCCGAGTTACGCCATTCCAGACGAGGCGCAATCCAAGTGGTGCTATAGGTTGCGCCACCCACAGAGGCACGTGAGAAAGGGAGAAGGTTGAAGGGGGGAGGTGATGGGGATGGACACGCATGGGGAGTGGCCCGAGTCGTATGTTTCGCTTTCGCGTGAGAAAACGCCAGGAGTCCTGACTCAGGACCAAGGCTCAATATTCCCCTCGAGCGATGGCCTGCAATCGGGCTGGCACGACTCCGGCGCGCTGCAAAACAGTGTCACACTGAGCTGGAATGAGGGAGAGGGAGATTCAGCAAGCAAAGTGACGAGGTTGGGTGAGGGGGGGAGGGTGTGGGCGAGGAGGGAGGTGGAGGAGGGATGAAACAAGGAAAGAGTGGGAGGAGGGACGGAGGATAGGACAGTAACGATTCAAGAGTCTAGTCTAGCCTGTCAAAACGAAGAACCGAGTGGGGGAGGAGGCGAAGGAGGAGGAAGAGGAGGAGGAGGAGGATAAGGACAACGTGGAGGAGAAACGGAGGAAGCAAAAGGAGGGATCGAGAGGAGCTGCGGGAGGTCCGGTAGCAGGGCGAGGCACTGCATGCAAAAGCCCGCGGCCTCTGCACGATCATCTCATGATGATCTCTATGGCACAGGGTCTGGGCGCGCCCTGTAGTCCACGCCGTCCTTGAAGTCCACGCTCGCCAAGATCGCCCCTATCAAGGAGCCCACGCACGGCAGCGCCATCATGTTGCCTGTGAGCTCGCGCCAGTCCGAGTTCGCAGGCATTTGGTCGAGCTTCAAGGTGTTGCGCGGCATGCCCATCGCCTGGAAGATCTCCCCCGCGACGAGGAAGCGGCGCAAGCCCATGTGGAACACTTCGGCCGAAGTAGTTGGCGTGTCCATCTTGCCATCGATGCGCCAGTTGTTCCGATGCAAAGACTGGCTCACATCGACCACCGTATCTGGCATCAGGCGGCCGAACTTCACCAGCTGCTGATGGTAGACGATGTCCAGCATCTCCAGCTTCCTCGCGCCCAAGGTGTCGAAGACCTTCCTGTCGCTCTTCTGCAGCTTCTTGGAGTACACCTGCCCTTGTGCATGCAGCCTTGCTGGGAGGCCGTTCTCAGCTCTGAAGTTGTCGAAGTCCTTTTCCACCTTGGCGTTCATCGCACCAGACTTGTTCGTGCGGCGGGCTCCCCAGCCCACATTCACATACTCCTTGACCTCCCGATTTGATGAAAGGAGGATGTCCTTGATGCTGCCCGGGCGGAACTTGGTGACCTTCTTCAGTGTGGCCTCGATCTTGTTGAGTTCTGCGACCCCTCCCACGTCGGCCCGAATGCCCACAATATACAACCTCTTTCTCGTATGCGGTAGCCGCCACTCGTCTGCTCGAAGCCTGAAGATCTTCCAGCTGTAACATGGAATCAACTCCAACCCAACTGGAGTCTCGATGCCTTTCTCATTGACGGCGACTCCTTTCATAATGATCTCTAGCGGAGTGCAGCTCGAAGATGACTTTCTCCGCTTGCCATCGCAGGTACGGTATTGTTTGACCTGAGCCTCCAAACCACAGACATTCTCGATGATGACGATTTTCGGCCGCTGTTGTTCTTGCAAGTAGTCGCGTAGCTTGATGAAAGGCTGTGCTTTCTCGTCGAGCATCTTGGCCCACGGCAGGCGGGCAAAGTTTCGCTCGTTGAATTGGCTGAATGGTTTGCAGGGAAATCCATAGATTCCAAGGTCGATCTCCGGGGCTTTAAGTGAGCAGGAGGTGGAGTGATGCGTCAAACATTCGTTATCTTCAGGATGGAGGAGGGAGTCGATGTCGGCGTACATGTGCTCTGGCTGGGCATGCACTATGATGAAGGTGCGGCACAACTTCGACACGTCTGCGCTCGAGACGTGCCGAATTCGAGAGTCGTGGACGAGCATCTTCAGGGCGATCACAGGCGCGTCTGTGCCCGAGCATCCAGTCTCGATCTTGATCTCCCCTTGGTGGTCGGTGCACCACTCACTCCCAACCATGCCTGGCGTGTCCCACCAGTCAGTCCCCATCTTCTTCCGCAGGTACTCAGGCCAGTCCGCCCAATGCTCGAGGTCCGACTCGTCGGCATCATCCTGCTCCTCCGGGCTGCTCTCCTGCAACCTCGCGGTGGCACGTGAAACAAGAGGAGGTGGAGGAGACTGGGGAGGAGGTGGGTGGGTCGCCCCTCGCGGTGGCAAGGGAAAGACGAGGAGGTGGAGGAGACTGAAGAGGAGATGACTGGGGGGCCGCCCTGCAGGATAGGCCAACGCAGTGCACGGTATGGGCAGCAAAGGGCAGGGTCTGGGCACTGGTGAACATGGATGGGCCGTACCAGGAAAAGTAGCAGCAGTAGCAGTAGCAGTAGCAGTTGCAGCATATCATCATATCTATCTAGGCCAGGCCACCAGGTCAGGCACCCAAGGCTCCACAGATGGGCTTTTGTAGAATTGCAGCCTGCTGCCTGCTGCCTGTCGAGGGGGCGGCGCGCCGAGAACGGGGAGATGGGTGCCTGCCTGCCCTCCTCACCCAGCCCGTATCTTACGAGAAATTTCTGGCCCAGAAATTTCTTGTAAGATACGGGGGGTAGCGGGGTTGGGGGAGGAGGGGGCTTACGAGGATGCCGAGTATTAGGATGGACTGTTCCAAAAGCCTCTAAATTCGCTAGGCATTCTCCGGGAGGGTAGGCCGAAATTGTTTTTGCTGGATTTTGCGTGCGTGTTGTTTCTAAGCCTTTTTGGGCACCTAATGCCCCCCAAACGGCACTCGAGGGACAGTACGCAGCCCCGATTAGGTACACATGAGTCGGTTTTGGCTGCATTCTCTCACGGGTGGACACAACGGGCCTCAGGGTTGTCTCGCTGTACCAGTCGGTGGAGTGGTCGCTGCTGGAGCTCTCGTCGCTTTCCGGGTCGCTCTCGGCGCAGTCCGTGTCACCTGCCCTCCCCCCCGCCACCATTGCCCACCCCCATCCCAAATCGCAGACGAGGCCCCCCGAGCTGCCAAAGCCAGCTGCCCAGAACGTCAAAGCACCCCTGAGGTTCCCTCTGAGTCGTGAGATCCATGCATGCATCGAGCCCCCTTCCCCCCCCACCATGGGTCCCGCGGTGCGCTGCCAGATCTTGAAGGTCAGATAGTGCAGACATCCCTACCCAGGCCGAGGCAGCAGCATCTGCCTGGCCCCCCTTGGGATACAAATGGTACGTACGCGATGCCAATCGCACCTCGAAGTCGCCAGATGAGTGTAAGTAAGAGCCAACACACAGGTACCATAATGTTGGAATGTGATGTCTTGTAAGATACCAACATGAGCACGTTTTGTGTCCACATAGCGTCCGCAAGACAGACGGCCTCTGTGTCCACATTGTGTCCGGGGGGGGGCAGATTGGGGGGCAAAACCACATGTGTGCACACAGCGCACACTGTCCACGTGTGTCCGCGTGTCCGCGCCTGGCCTAAACAAGGATAAAACGAAGAGATGTGCACAGTAAAGGCATTGTCCGCATGTGTCCGCGTGTCCGCGCCTAGCTTAAACACCTGTTAAAAAGCATCATGTGTACATTACACATAGTGTCCCCGTATGTCCGCGTGTCCGCCGCCTCTCTGCGAATGGCACACAAAAGCGCTCATGTGTACATTACACATAGTGCCCGCATGTGTCCGCAGTGTCCGCGAAGCTTGAAACAGCCCCGAAAACTTAGCTTGTGTACGGAAACGAGTGTGTCCACAAGGGTCCGCGTGTCCACACCGATGCGAATTAGAGCGAAAGCAAGGGGGGTGTGTACATTATGTGAACCGAAGACAGTGCAACATATGATGCACGATAGATGGAACCATATTAAGATAGACTGATGCTAATGAGTTATAGTTCTAGTCATTGTCTTAGCTATATGCATAGAAGGTGCACGTACATACAATATCATATACCACATGATGGGAACATGCAACACGTATATTGTATATCACATGTTTGCGTATGTTTTGTAATATGTGTGCGAGCATGTAAGCGTATCGTACATGCGCATATGTGGATGTGTGGGGCATAGCGCATATACATAACATGCACGCCCACCGCATACATACACAGGCACACATATGTGATATATTTATATATGTATATAGATGTAAAGATGTATATGTGTATGTATGTATGTATGTATGTATGTATGTATGTATGTGTATACATATATGTGTACGTAGAGTATGTGTATACATGTATGCATGCATATATTGATGCATGTATATAGTATATATGTATGGAATCCCACTTCAGGTTTCGAGTGTACGTGGTTGTATGTGTACAGTAGTATATTCAGCACACGGTTGCACATACGTGTTGTATGAGCATCTGTAATTTTGCTCTAGTGTTGCATCTACTGATGCGCGTGCCAGTGTGAACACCCAACTGTGAGCTACACACTCTACATGCGTCACATACGGATGCGATACGCAGTCAAAGTTGTGTCATAGGTTGTGCCAACAGTTGCGCCGCTGGTTACGCTATCACTTACCACAGGTTTCGCCATGGGGGCGGCACAGACCAAAAGCTCGCCACATCTGTCCAATTGGTTGCGCCATAGGTTGCGCCATGTTGCGCCATAGCCACAAGTCAGAGGTTGTGCCATATGTTGAACCATGGAAGCGGGCGTGGGTGCGGTCGCGGCGAGACATTGCCACGCCCGTCAAATTGGATGCGCCATCGATTGCGTCACAGCCGCAGGTTGCACCATGGGGGCGGGCGCAGGCGCGAACGTGTCGAAGCCTCGCCTCATCCACCCGATTCCTTAGAAACGCGAACCCCTAGGTGCAAGCACTGCTAAGGGTCAAATGCATTCTGCTTGTACACTCATGCACAATCAAGTTTGCATCAAGCACCTCAAGTCCGATGCATACACGGACTGTCGACACTGAGCTGAATTGCCAAACACGCTCCGGTCAAATTGCAAGCGACGCAAGGGAGGCACGCTCTCTGCAGTTCTGAAAATTAAAACGTCAGTTCTGACCTCGCCCATCTTCCTTCTTCTCCTTCTCATTCCTCCTCCTTATCCTCCTCACTCTCCTCCTCCTCCTCCTCCTCCTCGTCATCATCATTGATGGCTCAATATTAACCAGGCTGCTGAACCTCTGCAAGAGGGCGTCTGCGAACAGTACTTATTCGAAGCAAGGCTGGCTACACCACTGAGCGGCAGGTGCAAAGCCACAGTCACAGTTCACTTATCCATTATCAACTCCATCATGCCCCGACCGAGTGCGAGCCTAGAGTGGCACGACGGTCGGGCGGCACAAGCGAACGCCCCACTCACCATGCAACTCGCGCCGTAAAAGACACGGATCAGGAGACGGCAAGTCCTGAAAAGAAGGCGCAGAGCTGCGCGACGGGACGGTGCCGACTCTAGTCACTCCAAACTCTTAGCCCAGAGACCCTTGTGCAAGATCCCTCCACCCCCCCCAGTCCCTCCCTGCATTGCGTAGGATCCAGAGCCGAGTGCCAAGCTGCAAAAGGGCGATGATTGGGGCGGCCTAGCAACAGTATCTACAGAGCCAACGGGACACATCAGACCAGCCCCGGGGCAATTTCACATGGTCCTCCTTGGTCTGGAGACGCACGCCATCGTGCAGCCATTTCGTGAGAACCCAATCTGGTGTTTCCACTGGCTCACCCGTTAAATGCTTCCAGCCTCGGGACCGCGAGCATTTCTTATGACCTACAATTTTGCACTGCATTGCAACGTTATAAAGTCCCCAGGCCTGAAGTGGCTGAAGCTCTCCTATCGGTTTCGTACTGTCAGGGTCCAGCACGCGTCGGCGGTCTTTCGCATGTGGTGCACAAATAAACTTGCCATACTTCGCTAACGGATGCTCTGGAGAAGCTGGTGGAGGGGGAGGGCCACCGCTGCTAGAAGCACCTGGGCTAGGATCCGATGCAGGAGGGGGAGGCGCGCCACTGCTGGCAGAAACACCTGGGCTAGGATCCGATGCAGGAGCGGGAGGCGCGCCACTCTTGCCAGAAGCTCCTGGGCTAGGATCCGCTGTAGGATGAGGGGTCGCGCCTGCGCTGCTCGAAGCACCTGAGCTGGAAGTCGCTACAGAGTCCGCGCCAGTAGTCATAGCAATTGCTTGCTTTGCAACTTCATCAAGGTCATCATCGGGGCCCTCATCCATGTGAACCCCAACTGCAGCATGATCCTGCTCAACCCCTGCTTTGATTTGCGCCAGCTCCTGAAGATGCTGATGAGCCCCATGGATGTCGGCCTTCAGCTCGAGCTGGCCCCCCTCCCCCTCAGATTCGCCAGAACTGATCTCGTCCTCTAGTGTGGGGACCCCCGCAGCAGGCGCCCACCCGGAAGCTCCACCTGGATCTTGTTCTGGATGGGGCTTTGTTTGTTTCGACTTGGGGGGTTTCTTGGGATGCCCTGAGGCCTCCTTTCTCGAAGGGGCCCTGATGGCAGTGAGGTCTGACAACAGATCATCATTCCCACCGCTGCCACTGCCATTCCCCTGCTTATCCGGACGTCCAGCTGTGAGCTCCTGAAGGTCGTCGAGGACGGCCCCCCACAGAGTGCTCGAGGCGTCCACGCCAGTCACCTCCGGGAAAACGAATCCAGGCGCTTAGCACGCGGCATCGCGCCATGTGAGCATCATCATCATCATCACCATCATCATCACCATCATCATCATCATCATCAGCAGCAGCATCAGCATCATCATCATCATCATGCCACCCTCTCTCCCCCAACCTCTCCTGTTCACCCCCCCTCTCCCTCCCTCCCTCGCTCCCTCCCTCTCTATATCTCTCTCTCTATCTCTCTTTTTCGCGCTTGCTCTCTGCTTCTCCCTCTCTCTCTTTATCCCTCTCTCTCGTTCTCCCTCTCCATTTCCCCCCATATCATATCCCCTCTGGCATTGCCCATATCGGATACGTGCCGATATGGTTTGACACATCATATATGTATGATATATGCAATATGAATGTCCTATCGTCCTATCTCTGTCACGCTCTCTCTCTCTCTCTCTCTCTCTCTTTCTCCTGCGGGTATGGTGATCATACGATTTCTATCTCTCTGTCTCTCTCCCCCTACTTTTCTATGTATCTCACCGTGTTCTCTCTCTCTCTCTCTCTCTCTCTGTCTTTCGTTATCTCTCTCTCTCTCTCACTCTCTCTCTCTCTCTAACCATCTCGCTGTTCTATCGTCGTTTGACCTCTACCACGCTCTACACCATGGCCCAGGCGACAAATAACACAAGGAGAAGGGAGGGAGGTGAAGTCGGCATGGGGCACGCGCAGAGGGCAGATTCCCAGAGCGCGATAGGCACGGTGACTAGATGGGAGCCCGAGAGACAAGCGACGCGCTCACGATATCATCGGGATTGGGGCAGGCAAGACAAGTAAGAGAGGCAGCGAGAAGGAGAGAGAGAGAGAGAGGGATCGAGAGAGAGAGTGAGTTAGCGTAGCAGGACATTTGGAGATACGCACATACACGCGCACGCATTTGTCATTGCAGATGGCAACAGGAGTAGCATCGGCATGGTAGAATCGTGGCAAAAAGACAGACACCTTGAGCCTGTTGATGCCGATAGGCTTGAAGATCAGCTTCCGAACAGTAATCCGCATGAACGGGTCCTGGTCCCAGCGCTCTCTCTCTCTCTCACTCTCTCTCTTTCTCGCCACTTAGACAAGCCGACAAGCCTCGCATCCTCACCTGCCCTCGAGCTCCGCCCACCTCCTCCCCCGACTCCAGGTTCCCCTGTCCTTCCTCTACCTCCCCATGCTCCTTCTTCTACCTCCTCGTGCTTCTTCCCACCACCGCCTCCCCCGATGCGCAGCCCCTCTCGCTCTCTATTTGACTGGCTGCAACTGAGTGCAATGAAACCTACACGGCCCACACCGCCTTTGCCCCCTTTGTTCGACCGCCTTTGCTTTATCGTGGAGTTCAGTTGACCCTCCACTGCTGCTGCACCCCCCGATGAGACCCCCGCTCCTGGCGATGTCGGTCTGCGAGTTCTGCGCATATAGATGTTTCCAATTGCATATGGAGTACTTGGCGGCCGCTCCCAGCATGCAATATGGTACCGAATACACACTCCACAGGAAATACCGGGCGGGCTGTCCAGTCACTGAGATGGGTGTCGCCTTCGAGCCTAAGTCGAAGGAACACCAGACGGTAGGGCTTCTTCATCCGGTGCACCAGCAACACAATATATGCAAGGTCATTTCGGCCATCCAATCCCTGTTCGCCGTGCAACAACCATGCAGAGCGGCACCCATCGATAACAGCGTGAGGGAACTCTTTTGCAAACCGATGGACTTGCTGCACCATGTTTAGCAAAATCCCCCAGCACATCCGATACTGCGTTCTACACACGCCGAGGTCAGCACACGTCTTCTCATGTTCCACGTCTTCGCCGATGATGTCGCTGTGTTCTATGGGTTCGTGCAACTTGTCTGACCATCTCTGTGCTGCTACCGTTTCTCCCCGGCCATCTTCAGTCGTCGGCTTGAACATCTTATCAAAAGACAATGGTGATTCTGAGCAGCCAATACCCCAATAAGACGTCCCTGATGCATTGACGCTGTTTGCCTGCTCTTCCTGTTGTTGTGCATGCTGTTGCTCTCTCATCTTTGCTGCCTCTCGCATCCCTTTCGCAATCGCATTCAAGCGCTCCCTTTCTTCCCGGGGCAACGCTTGCCACTGTTGAGAAACACCTTTGAGAAAACCACCAGACTGAATCTCTTCATTTGTGACGCTTTCCAAATGCCCACGGCTTTCAGAAAATAAAGTAAAACCACTATAGAATTTCTCTTTGCTGTCTGCTGAAATGCGTTTCGATGGACGGCCCTTCTTAGCAGGTTGTGGGTTAGGCTCAGCCATTGAGTGTTTGTGGTGGGCTCCAATAGTCCGTGCCATGTGGGTTATTGACAAATTCTTTGCATGATAAGCTCTTCCACTTCCGGTCTCGTTGGATTGGCGATTTCTGGAATGATTTATCTCCACGTCAAATATACTCCAGTCAACTTGGGCGGCCAATTCTTCAACTACTGCTCTGAATTCTGGCGTCGCACAGTTTCGGACTCTGGGCATTTCGCGGCGTAAGTCTTTCAATGACGACCCAAGGCAATGAATGCAAGCTCCCTCCCACTTAGCTGCTACCTCGTCCTTCTCCGGCTGCCCATCTGCCAAGAAATGAAAAATCAGCATGGGCCACGTTTCCAGATTGAGTCCGACTCTCCACCAGAGCCGCCCAATCAAACTCAAAACACAAGCCCACAGCGTCCCCAGCAGATCTGGACTCCTACCGATGGGAGAAAAATGATACAGGCATCCCCAAATATCTTGCTCAAGTCCGGGGTCAAACAACCTACACCCATCTGCAAGTGAAGCCCACGCAGGAGACAATTTCGGAAGCACGAACTCCAATACTGCTTCCCGCTTGGACAGCCCTGAGGAGCTACCGTACACTACTTGACCAAAAAACTCAGAGAAACTAAAATGGTTGATCGGCGCATTCTCACTGGTGGGCTCTCTGTCGGCCTCGCGGTTGTCGTGGCGCATGATCCAAGCCATAATCCTCTGATGAACGCTGAGGCCTTGAAGGTATATGATCAACTCGCTGGGGGTATCAGGTTTGTTGAACCATTGGAACGTGCTCCGAACTCTGTATGAATGCTCAGCGTGCCAGTCGGAGTCACCCCCCCCCGCTGGGTCACCTACATTGCCAACATTGCAGTGGTAAGACGGGGCCAGCTTCGCTAACAGACGGTGGCAACTCAGGCCCAAGAGGATCTTCTGAGCACAGGGGGCGCATTTCCACCACCTTGAAAGCACAGGGATTGCGACTTTGGATGTGAACAACAATCGCACAAGAAGCTTTGACACTGCGTCAACAGCTGCATCCTTGCACTTGCCCTCCCCTGGCGTCTGGCAGTTTCCCATGCGGCAGAAAAAAGTCACCTGCTGCTGTTTCCAATCGCCCTGCAAGCAATCCAAGGCATCGTTCCGGAGCGCGCGGATCCGGGCACTCAGGCATTGATCAGGAAGGTTTTTGCACAGCGTCAGGCCGAGAATGGAGTCGGCCATTTTCCGGTGCAAGGGGTCGGGCACACTGTTGTGGGGAACATTGATGTTCTGGTACAAGTACGATTTCATTTTGCGCATCAGGGCCAGCCAATACGCACTCAAAACCATGACGTGGGCAGCACGAAACATAGGACCACATAGTTTCAGATTCTCCAACATTGGAACTGCACATCGATGAGAAAGGTGAGCTAGACACCCCCCAGCCCATAGCACATTGCAAGACGAGCGAAAATCCCTGACTCCCCTCATGCATCCTCCCATCTCCTCTCCGTAGTCGTCTTCAGTAAGCATCCTCCTTCCCTTCTCTTCCTACCCCGTCCGTCTTCTATGTACCCTATCGACATCCTCTTCCCCCTCCTCCTCCCCCTCCACTGCGCCCTCCTCCACCTGGCCATCGCCCTCGTCGTCCTTCTCCTCCTCCTCCTCCTCCTCTTCCTCCTCCTTCTCCTTTGCCGCCTCCTCCTCCTCGTCCTCCTTCTCGGATGAGGACCTAGAACTGGGCAGTGAGGAGATCGACGGTGGATGTAGATGAGGGGAGGGGCGAAAGGGACGGCCACCGCCGATCCGCTCCCATTGTGACACTCCAGCCGCTCGAGTCCGTGGCACCCTTTCGTCTCTGAGTTTGTTTCCCTCCTCCTCCTCCACCTCCTCCTCATGCTTCCTTCGATTTGCTTGCCCTGTGCCATCGCTCCACATGTGCCGCATGTGCCGTGCCCCCCCCCCCTGCCAGACCGCATATGCAAAACCACGCACGATCTCCCGGAAGCAGCCAGAACAGAACGTATGTGCGCCACAATTTTCCCATTGCTCTTGGCGTCATCGGCCACGAGAACAACAATGAGCCAGCGGCACGTATCAGGCAGCGTCGGCAATTCATGTCCAAAAAAAACTCTGCCGCGCTGGAGTCCCAAGTATATGCAATCCGCCGTCAACCTAGTCAGCTGCATCAAAGGGCATACCCAAACTTGAGCAGAGTCCAAAGAACTGGTCTTACACCATGCTTGCATAACCATCATAGATGCACATGTTTGGACGTTAGTGCCAGAAATTGGTTCACTTGTTTGGATCTCCTGCTGGGTCTCATCCCACTTTATCCGCATGGAGGCGCACATTGCACCAGCTTGAAAACAAGAGTTGAGCGAACAACCACGTGCGTCCACATACCGTTTAACAGCAACCGTTGTCATACCAGCGATATCATCTCGCCTGACACCATACGTCTTCTCAAGAAGGCGCCTGGATGTTCTCGCAGAGTTCCAGATGATCTCGCACACCTCCACTTCCCATGCATATGATATATAATGCAATGCTTGCTGCGCACGCCCGCACATGCCTATCACATCCCCTACCCTACGACCCCCTAATTCATCTCATTGCGTGGGGCACTGCAGTCATCCCTCCTCCGTCCGCTTCAATCCCAGCGGCCCCCCATCCCACCTGCTCCCGTGTAACGCCGTGGACTCCGAAAGCGTTGAACACCGCCTCGTGGTCCAGCGCCTCCGTGGCCGCCGCCTCCGCGGCGCTCTCCCGGTCGTCGCGCTGGCGCTTCCTGCCCGGGGCCGAGGGGAGAGTTGGGGATGCAGGGCGAATCATATGTTTCAGGAGCAACATGTTCAGGAGGGCGGTGGTGGAGGGGGAGAGGGAGGAGGAGCCTTGGTAAAAGGCAGGAATTTTGCAAGTGGGCACGGGTCGACCGAAGAGGAGAACGAGGGATGAGTAAGAGGAGGAGAAGCTGCTGGCGGCAGCACAAGGACGACCAACATTGCAGACAGCATCCCATGTCCCCATGACCCAAGCCCCCCTCATGACCGCCCCGCCCCTCCTCACATGCGCCAGCACAGCACGCGCCGCGGCCGTTCGGCCAGCGCCAGGCCCAGGAGGGGCGCCACGCCCAGGATGGGCGCCAGGCCCAGGCGGGGCTGCATCGCCCCCCAGGTCGCGCCCCGCTAGGCTAGCCAGGTCGGCCAGGGCGTCCATCGGCTTGGGCCATGGGCCCTCGAGGGGAGACCGAGGGGGGAACAAAACAAAAACGAGGATCGAGGGCCCTCGAGCCCTGGGCCAGTGCGTCCAGGGAGTCGAACCTCGACGATCGAGGTTCGACTCGAACCTCGATCCTCGAGGTTCTCCATTTCGCCGCCACGGCTTCGCGCGGCTCGTGCAATTGGTGCGTCTGGGCCCCAGGAGGGGTCCATGGACCTGTTTTGAATGGATTTCAGATGGCCCCAGGTGGGGGCAGAGCGAAGGAGGAGGGAAGGGGAAGGAGAAGGAGGAAGAGGATATGGGGGGATCGACCCCCCAGAACCTTTCAGAGTCCATGTGACCCCCTGGAGTTGAGGAGAAGCCCTGCTGCTGCTGCGGCTGCTGTTGTTGCTGTCGTTGTTGTTGTTGTTGTTGTTGTTATTGCTGCTGTTGTTGTTGTTGTTGTTTTTGTTGTTGCTGGTCCTCCTCTTATTCCTCCTCCTCCTCCTCCTCCTTCTCCCTCCTCCCATCCCTCCTCTCTCTTAAGCAACGCACCGAGCGTGGGAAGGGCCGCTGTCCATCCCCCTCTTCGCATTGGACCACAGGGAGGGGAGGAGGGGCAACCAAGCAACAGGGGGCTGCGACAGCCACATAATGAAGTCAGGCTGGTCGGAATCACGCCCCCCAGATTGACTGGCCCATGGTGGTTGATCTTGATCGATAAGCCCCCCACCCATGTTTTGTTCATATTGGCTGGCCCTGTTTGGTCGGCAACATTTGTTGGCCTCCACTGGTTGACCCAATCCCCATGAGCGCGTTGCCCGAAACGTGGTTCTCGAAAACATAATGTTTTGGCATATTGCAGTTCGACTTGTGTTCTACACCCAATTGCTTCATTGCAGTTGCATTGTTGTTGCCCGATCCCTTTTAGATTTGGGGGGGTAAATCATGCGTTTGGCATCAGCAAATGTCAGTCGGCCGAGGCGGTTGAGAACGCTAAGATGGTCGCAGGCAAGGTGGACCTGTGGTTTGGTTGACATACGTCTTGCATGTGGGGCAGTAGCGATATTGCACGATTGTTGGTCACGTTTCAACCTCGAAACCCATGTTGTTTGCTTTATGTTTTGGCATGTTCTCGGCGTGTGCGGCGCTAAAACGATAGTTTAGGTATGATATGGCAGTTGTTATACCACCGCTTTGTAGGTAAACGCACGGTCACAGCTTTACTTATAAAACATTCGTAAAATAACTGCGAAATAACATTGGAATTACCATTTTCGCGCCGCACACGTCGGTAACATGTCCGCAACCGATGCATTTCGTGGTTGAACCGTGGTTAAACTAAGCTGTAAAATTGGCGCATTATTGCAGATACCACTATAACGTTCTACTGTTCCCAAACGCAAGACAAATTGCAGCCAAACCATATGTTCGCCTTGTTCAAGCCCACTTTAACGTTCACAACCTCCTATATCGATGGCATTCTGTGGGCAAATACGTATCAATATCCAGATTGCTGTGATTGCATCACAAACGCCTAGGGTTTCGCTGTCGATTTCGCCGTCGGAATAGCACCCATGGGCAGATTACAATGGTGGTGTCAGAGGTGAGGGGAAACGCCCAGCTAATACATATATATAGAGAGAGAGAGAGAGAGAGAGAAACAAACGTAAAACATGTAGGATTGTGTACAAAGGAGAAGGACAATATATAGAAACATACGTACGTCGTCCAAGGCGCCTCGGAAGGCGCAGAATACTCCTCCAAGGCGCGGAATCATGTTCCCGGACCGCCTTCCGGGAACATGATGGGGACGACCTCCTGAGGGCCTCCAGTGGGCCTCTTGGGGGCCTCTCGGAGGCCTGTTGGGCTCTCCTGGAGGCGTCTTGGGGCGCGCTCAGGGCAATTTTTGGGCATCTTGGGGGCCTCTGGGGGCCTCCGGGGAGGCTCTTGGGGGCCTCTTTGGGGCCTCTTGGGGCCTCGCGGGGCCCTCTTGGGACCGCTGGGCTCGCTTAGGCAATCTTGAAGCCCTGTCGGGGCTCTCCTGGAACCGTCTTGGGCGGCTCCTGGGCCATCCTGGGGCTCTCCTGGGCCGTCTTGGGACGATTTTGGGGGTCTCTTGGGCCGTCTTGGGGCGGTCTGGGAGGCCTCTTCGGCCGTCTTGGAGCGGTTTTGGGGCACTCCTGGACGGTCTTGGAGCGTCGGAACCCCGAAAAAGCGAGAAGGCCAAAAACCTCAAATTATTCACTGCGTGGGGATCCCCATATGTGCATTTCCTTGCTGGCGCTCCCTTGGTGGTGGGACTCCGTGAGGACGAATCTGGATTTAAGTGTGACTGAGCTGCCTCTCTCTCTCTCTCTCTGCTCTCTCTGTCTCTCTCTCTCTCTCTGCCCTCTCTCTGTCTCTGCCTCTCTTTCCCTGCCTCTCTCTCTCTCTCTGCCTCTCTCTCTGCCTCTCTCTCTCTGCCTCTCTCTCTCTCTGCCTCTCTCTCTGTGCCTCTCTCTCTCTGCCTCTATCTCTGCCTCTCTCTCTCTCTCTCTCTCCTCTCTCTCTTCTCTCTATTCTCTCTCTGCTCTCTCCTCTCTCTCTCACTCTCCCTCTCTCTCTCTCTCGCTCTCTCTCTTCTCTTCGCTTCTCTTCTCTTCTCTCTCTCTCTATCTCTCTCTCTCTCTTTCTCTCTCTCTATCTCTCTCTCTCTCTCTCTCTCCCTCGCTCTCTCTCTCTCTCTCTCTCTCTCTCTCTCTCTCTCTCTCTCTCTTTCGCTCTCTCGCTCTCTCTTGCTCTCTCTCGCTCTCTGTCGCTCTCTCTCGCTCTCTCTCTCTCTCTCTCTCGCTCTCACTCGCTCTCTCTCGCTCTCTCTCGCTCTCCCTCGCTCTCTCCCGCTCTCTCTCTCTCTCTCTCTCTGCTCTCTCTCTCTCTCTCGTCTCTCGCTCTCTCTCTCTATCTCTCTCTTCTCTTCTCTTCGCTTCTCTTCTCTCTCTCTCTCTCTTCTCTCTCTCTCTCTCCCCCCCCCTCTCTTTCCACTTTCTCTCTCTCTCTCTCTCCTCTCTCTCTCTCTTCTATATCTATCTCTCTCTCTCTCTTCTCTCTTCTCTCTTCTCTCTCTCTCTCTTCTCTCTTCTCTCTTTCTCTCGCCTGTCTCCTCTCTCAACTCCCCCTCTATCTCTCTCTCTCCGCTCTCTCTCTCTCTCTCTCTCTCCTCTCCCTCTCTCTCGCTTCCTCTCTCTCTCTCTCTCTCTGCTCTCTCTCTCTCTCTCTCTCTCTCTCTCTATCTCCTTCTCTCTCTATATATCTTCCTCTCTCTCTCTCTCTCTCTCTCTTCCTCGCTCTCTCTCTCTCTCTCTCTCTCGCTCGCTCGCTCGCTCGCTCGCTCGCTCTCTCGCGCGCTCGCGCTCGCGCTCGCTCTCGCTCTCTCTCTCTCTCTCTCTCGCTCTCTCTCGCTCTCTCCCGCTCTCTCTCTCTCTCTCTCTCTCTCTCTCTTCTCTCTCTCTCTCTCTCTCTCTCTGCTCTCTTCGCTACTGGCTTCTGACGGAGTCTGGGTTAGGTGAGCCTGAGTGTGGGTGAGTCTGAGTATGGGTACGTCTGTGTGTGCCTGACTCTGAAGAAATGAATCTGAGTGTGAGTGAGCTTGTGTATGAGTGAGTCTGGGTGCGAGTCTGAATCCCAATGGTGCCCCTGGCAGTGTCTGGCGACTAGGAGGCCCGGGTCGACTCCTCTTTGGGAAGCCAAAATGCTGCCCCTGGCAGCGTTTGGTGACTATGAAGCCCCTGGTGGACCCCCCCTGGGGCTCCCAAGTGATGCCCCTGGCAGCGTTTTGCGACCATGAGGCTCTCAAGAGAGACATGTTGGGGAGGCCAAACGGCAATTTTAGCTGAGACGTCCCACCAAAATCGGCGCGAACGGGCTCGTGAGATCAGCCAGGGTGGCTCCCCCTTGGGGCTCCCAAATGATGCCCCTGGCAGCGTTTTGTGACCATGAGGCTCTCAAGAGATACATGTTGGGGAGGCCAAACGGCAATTCTAGCTGAGACGTCCCACCAAAATCGGCGCGAACGGGCTCGTGAGATCAGCCAGGGTGGCTCCCCCTTGGGGCTCCCAAATGATGCCCCTGGCAGCGTTTTGTGACCATGAGGCTCTCAAGAGAGACATGTTGGGGAGGCCAAACGGCAATTTTAGCTGAGACGTCCCACCAAAATCGGCGCGAACGGGCTCGTGAGATCAGCCAGGGTGGCTCCCCCTTGGGGCTCCCAAATGATGCCCCTGGCAGCGTTTTGTGACCATGAGGCTCTCAAGAGATACATGTTGGGGAGGCCAAACGGCAATTTTAGCTGAGACGTCCCACCAAAATCGGCGCGAACGGGCTCGTGAGATCAGCCAGGGTGGCTCCCCCTTGGGGCTCCCAAATGATGCCCCTGGCAGCGTTTTGTGATCATGAGAGAGTGTGAGTGTGAGTGAATGTGACTGTGAGTGAGTCTGAGTGAGAGTGAGTCTCATCTTATCTTATCGAGTCCTATCTTATCTTACCTGTATTACCCTCTATCTTATCTTATCTTGAAATATCTTATCTTGTCTTAGCTTATCTTATATCAACTCATCTTATCGCATCATATCTTGTCTTATCTTATTACTCCATAGGCTGTCTTATCTTATATATTATCCTACCTTGTCATATATCTTATCTTACCTTATCATATATTGTGCTATCTTATCTTATCTTGTAGTATCTTAGCTTGTCTTGTCTTATCTGGTGATTATCATTGGGAGGAGGGAGGCGCGAGCGGGAGGAAGAAGGAGGAGGAGGAGTGGGAGGCGTCAGAGTAATAACAAGAACCCCAATCCTTAGGATATGGGGAAAAACAATAGAAATCAACGATTTTGGCTTGTCGGGGCTCTCTTGGGAGGCCTCTTGGGATGCCTTCGGGGCCTCATGGAGCTCTCTTGGAACGTCTTCGGGCCATCCTGGCCATTCCTGAGGCTATCTATGCGCGTCTTGGAGCGCTCGCGGGCCGTCTTGGGCGGTCTCGAACTGTTCCTGGCGGTCCCAGGGGCCCTCCGGGACTCTTCGGACGCTCCCGGGGGCGCCCTGCACCCCCCATGGAGATTACTGGCAGCGCCCCAGGCCGCCCCCGGGCCCTACTCCTATATATATATATATATATATATATATATACATGTATGTATATATATATATACACATCCATATATATATATATATACATCACACGTTTCGTGGCCCCGTAGAAAGCTCCACAAGAAGGCCCCAGTGGCGGTGCCCACATGCGTCCCCGCCACCCATGTCCGCACACCCTATCACACCCTTCGAGGCCCCATCGGGAGCTCCACCGAAGTCCCCAGTGACGGTGCCCACATGAGTTCCCGCCACCCATTTCAGCACACCCCTCACACGTTTCGTGGCCCCATCGGGAGCTCCACCGAAGGCCCCAGTGGCGGTGCCCACATGTGTCCCGCCACTCATGCGGGCACACCCCTCACACGCTTCGTGCATTCATAGGGAGCTCCACCGAAGGCCCCTGTGGCGGTGCCCACACACGTCCCTGCCACCCATTTCGGCACACCCCTCACACGCTTCGTGGCCCCATGTGGAGCTCCACCGACAACGAGACTCACAACTAGGTTACTCACAACTGCATATGGTTGGGTCGTTCGCCAGGCGAATGTTCTGGACACCCCGTGCAATCCTGACCTCACCCTCCTCTCACACTCTTTCATCATCACCATCCTCATCACAACATCGCCACTGTCGCCGTCCCAGCATGATCACCGACAGTCACCATCATAGTCATCCTCATCGCGCGCACCCACACTCATTCACACATTAATTCTGAGCAAGTCTCGAGCGGGGGCCTCGTCTGTAAGTGAAGCGTGAGGAAGTCTCGAATGGGAGCCCCCTCCCTATGTGGCCCGCATTTCATGCTACCGATCTCAGGCGGCCACCGGGATACCTGCAAAAACACAAGATTGCTCACACGAGGCAACCTGCAAATCGAGGAAGTCTCGAGCGGGAGCCACCTCCCTATGGGGACCCGCACTTCATTCATGTTACCAATACGAGGCGGCCATCGGGATGGATATTATCCTGGCGAAGGATCCAAACACATGCAGTTGTGAGTACCGCTATTCGGTGGAGCTCCCTATGGGGCCACGAAACGCTGCACTGAGTTGGGGGGGACGCATGCGGGCACCCCCACTGGGGCCTTCGGTGGAGCCCCCCATGGGACCACGAAACGCTGTACTGGTGGTGGCGGGCGCATGCGGGCGGTCCCACTGGGAGCTTCGGTGGAGCTCCCTATGGGGCCACGAAACGCTGTACTGGGTGTGGCGGACGCATGCGGGCACCCCTACTGGGGCCTTCGGTGGAGCTCCCTATGGGGCCATTAAACGCTGTGCTGGGCGTGGCGGACGCATGCGGGCACCTCCACTGGGGCCTTCGGTGGAGCTCCCTGTTGGGCCACGAATCGCTGTACAGACTGGGTGTGGCGGACGCAAGCGGGCACCCCCACTGGGGCTCCTTATTGGGCCGCAAAGCGCTGTACTTGACGTCGCGGACGCATGCGAGCACCCCCACTGGGGCCTTCGGTGGAGCTCCCTCTGGGACCACGACACGCTGTACTGGGTGGGAGGGGGACGCATGCGGGCACCCCCACTGGGGCCTTCGGTGGAGCTCCCTATGGGACCACGAAACGCTGTACTGGGTGGGAGGGGAACGCATGCGGGCACCCCCACTGGGGCCTTCGGTGGAGCTCCCTATGGAGCCACGAAACGCTGTACTGGGTGGGGGGGCCGCATGCGGGCACCTCCGCTGGGGCCTTCGGTGGAGCTCCTTGTGGGACAGCGAAACGCTGTACTGGGTGTGGGGGGGACGCATGCGGGCACCCCCACTGGAGCCTTCGGTGGAGCTGCCAATGGGGCCACGAAACGACTCTGTACTGCGTGTGTGGGGGGGGGCGCATGCGGGCACCCCCACTGGGGCCTTCGGTGGAGCTCCCGATGGGGCCCGAAACGATGTACTGGGTGTGGGGGGGGACGCATGCGGGCACCCCCACTGGGGCCTTCGGTGGAGCTCCCTATTGGGCCACGAAACGCTAAATTGGGTTTATAATATTCCGACCTACTTCAGCCCTGGTCACCAGAAATAATGTTGAGCACCAAGGAAGTACGGTAACTTGAGGGTGTTCACGTGTCGTGCCCTGGGAGGCGACACTCGTTCGACACTGGTTCGATACGTTTGCGGGTGCTCGAAATTATTTCGGGGATGCGTCCTTAAGTACGACGGGAGCAACATAATACTGGGTATGGTGGACGCATGCGGGCACCCCCAATGGGGACTTCGGTGGAGCTCCTTATGGGGTCACGAAACGTGTGAGGGGTGTGCCAAAGTGAGGGGGTGACGGGAGGAGGGGGGAGGGGGGGAGGAGGAGGAGAGGAGAGGAACGCGGGGACCGTCTCTTCAAAACGAGGAGCCAACACCACAGGATGGTGGGAACAAAACCACAAGATTGCCCACACTTGGCAACCTGAACATCGATGAAGTCTCGAGCGGGATCCCCCCTTCCTAGGGGGCCTGCACTTTATAATACCAATCCGGGGCGGGCATCGGGATACCTGTAAAACGACCGGGTGTCTCACACATGGCAACCTGAATCTCGAGGAAGTCTCCAGTGGGAGCCCTTCCCCATGGGGCCCGCACTTCACGTTACCACTCCGAGGCGGCCATTGGGATGGCTGTTTAAACACAAGCTTTCTCACACTTGGCACCTGAATCTCGAGGAAGTCTCGAGCGGGAGACCAACAGGCCCCACCGTTCCCACAGGCCCCACAAGTCCCACAGGGCCCACCAGTCCCAAAGGTCCCACAGGTCCCACAAGTCCCAGAGGTCCCACAGGTGCCACAAACCTTACAGGTCTCACAGGTCGCACGGGTCCCACAAGTCCCACAGGTGCCCAGGCCCCATCAGACCCACAGGCCCCACTGGTCATACAGGCACCGCAGGTCCCAAAGGCCCCACACGTCCTACAGGGCTCGCAAGTCCCACAGGTCCCACAGGCCCATCGGGTCCAACAAACCCCACAGGCCGCACAAGTCCCAAGGGCCCCACAGGTCCCACAGGTCCCACAGGCCCCACCAGGTCGCACAGACCCCGCAGGTCGCATAGGTCCCACGGGCCCAACAGGTCCCACAAGCCCCGCGGGCCTCGAAGGCCCCACGGGACCCACGGGCACAACAGGTCACAAGGGCCTCACAGGTCGCATCCAATATCCTGCGCACTGAAAATATCATCATGCGGGGTCCGACAGACAGTTGTGTATGTGATTTGAACACGCGCATGCGACAATATATCCTCGTTTACCGCGGACGAGAAGACCTGCGACATGTCTGGCCGTCCCCTTCCCCTCGGTGTCCCCTCCCCCGAACAACCAAATCCTGGCGAATGACCCAACCATAGGCAGTTGTGGATACCGCAATTGTGAATGCCTTCTTCGGTGGGACCCCCTACGGGGCCACGAAACGCTGTATTGGGTGTGGGGGACGCATGCGGGCACCCCCACTGGGGCCGTCGGTGGAGCCCCCTATGGGCCACGAAACGTTGTACTGGGTGTGGGGGACGCATGCGTGGTGGGTGAGGGGAACGCATGCGGGCGGTAGCGCTGGGACCTTCAGTGGAACTCCGTATGGGGCCACGACACGCTGTACTGGGTGGGGGGGGGGACGTATGCGGGCACCCCCACTGGGGCCGTCGGTGAAGCTCCCCATGGGGCAACGAAGCGCTGTACTGGGTGTGGGGACGCATGCGGGCACCCCCACTGGGGCCTTCGGTGGAGCTGCCAATGGGGCCACGACACGCTGTACTGGGTGGGGGGGGGGCATGCTGGCACCCCCACTGGGGCCTTCGGTGGAGCTCCATATGGGGGCACGACACGCTGTACTGGGTGGGGGGCGCATGCGGGCACCCCCACTTGTCCTTTTGGTGGAGCTCCTTATGGGGCCACGAAGCGCTGTACTGGGTGGGGGGAAACGCATGCGGGCACCCCCACTGGGGCCTTCGGTGGAGCTCCCGATGGGGCCACGAAACGCTGTACTGGGTGGGAGGGGAACGCATGCGGGCACCCCCGCTGGGGCCTTCGGTGGAGCTCCCTATGGGCCCCCGAAACGCTGTACTGGGTGGGGGGAGGCGCATGCGGGCACCCCCACTGTGACCTTCGGTGGAGCTCCCTATGGGGCCACGACACGCTGTACTGGGTGGGTGGGGGGCGCATGCTGGCACCCCCACTGGGGCGTTCGGTGGAGCTCCATATGGGGGCACGACACGCTGTACTGGGTGGGGGACGCATGCGGGCACCCCCACTGGGGCCTTCGGTGGAGTTCCCTACGGGGCCACGAATCGCTGTACTGGGTGTGTGGGGGGGGGCGCATGTAGGCGGTAGCACTAGTGCCTTCGGTGGAGCTCCCTATGGGGCCATGGAACGTGTGAGGCGTGTGCCAAAGTGAGGGGGGTGACGGGAGGAGGGGGAGGGGGGGAGGAAGAGGATGAGAGGACAGGAACGCGGTGACCGCCTCTTCAAAACGAGGACCCAACACCACAGGATGGTTGGGGAAACAATTACCCTGGCGAATACCGCAATTGTGAATGTTTTCTTCGGTGAGGCCCCCTACAGGGACCACGAAGCGCGTGACTGGGCGGGGGGGCGTCGGTGGAGCATCACTATGGGGCCACGAAACGCTGTACTGGGTGGGGGGGGCGCATGGGGGAACCCCCACTTGGCCCTTCGGCTGAGCTTTCCTTGGGGCCACGAAGCGCTGTACTGTGTGGGTGGGTGCGTGTGCAGGCGGTAACACTGGGACCTTTGGTAAAGTTCTCTATGGGGCCACGAAGCGCTGCACTGGGTGGGGGGGAACGCATGCGGGTGGTAGCGCTGGTACCTTCAGTGGAGCCCCGTATGGGGTCACGAAGCGCTGCACTGGGTGGGGGGAACGCATGCGGGTGGTAGCGCTGGGACCTTCAGTGGAGCCCCGCATGGGGCCACGAAGCGCTGTAGTGGGTGGGGAAGGGCGCATGCGGGCGGTAGCACTGCGGCCGTTGGTGGAGCTCGCTACGGGGCCACGACACGCTGTACTGAGTGTGGGGGGGCGCATGCAGGCACCCCCACTTGTCCTTTTGGTTGAGCTCCCTATGGGGCCACGAAGCGCTGTACTGGGTGGGGGGAAACGCATGCGGGCACCCCCACTGGGGCCTTCGGTGGAGCTCCCGATGGGGCCACGAAACGCTGTACTGGGTGGGAGGGGAACGCATGCGGGCACCCCCACTGGGGCCTTCGGTGGAGCTCCCTATGGGGCCCCGAAGCGCTGTACTGGGTGGGGGGAGGCGCATGCGGGCACCCCCACTGTGACCTTCGGTGGAGCTCCCTATGGGGCCACGACACGCTGTACTGGGTGTCGGGGACGCATGCGGGCACCCACACTGTGGCCTTCGGTGGAGCTCCCTACGGGGCCACGACACGCTGTACTGGGTGGGGGGGACGCATGCGGGCACCCCCACTGTGGCTTTCGGTGGAGCTCCCTATGGGGCCACGAAGCGCTGCACTGCACTGGGTGTCGGGGACGCATGCGGGCACCCCCACTGTGGCCCTCGGTGGAGCTCCCTATGGGGCCCCGAAGCGCTGTATTGGGTGGGGGAGGGGCGCATGCGGGCACCCCCACTGGAGCCTTCGGTGGAGCTCCCCACGGGGCCACGAAACGCTGTACTGGGTGCGGGGGACGCATGCGGGCACCCCCACTTGACCCTTCGGTGGAGCTCCCTACGGGGCCACGAAACGCTGTACTGGGTGGGTGGGGGGGACGCAAGCGGACACCCCGACTGGAGCCTTCGGTGGAGCTCCCGATCGGGCCACGAAACGTGTGAGGGGTGTGCGAAAATGAGGGGGGTGAAGGGAGGAGGGAGTTTTTGTTTTGCTGTAGGCGACTGCTCAGGCAAGGGGGGGGAAGAAGACAGGAGAGGATCGCGGGGACCGTCTCTTCAAAACGAGGACCCAACACCACAGGATAGTTGGGAACAAAGCCGTTCGCGGTGAGGTGCGGGGGGGAGATGGGATTGGGCTGGGGGAAGGGGAGGGAGAGCGAGCCCCCCAGGCACCCGAAAGGCTCAAGATGTCCTGTTTTCAAATTTTCGTGGATGCCACCCCCAAAAGCTCAAGGTGACCCAAATTGGCTCCCCAGAAGCCGTAACAGCACACCCAAATTACCCCATATGGGACAGCCATAGACTCCCAAATGGCTCCACCAAGCGCCCCAAGTGCTCGTACTCGCACAAGAGGGTCGGCGTTCGTTCATGTGTCGCGTTCCCTTTTTTCGCCCAATATGGCCCAACAGAGGGCTCAACAGATGCCCTACCAAGCCCAACAGAGACCCAAGAAACTCCAAGACGGCCCAACAACCCCACTGGGTAAACTATACTAAAGCCCCATGTGTTGTATCCCAATTGGTCTGCACAACTGCGTAGGATCGCTGGAAGAGAGCCCCGAGACCCCCTCCCGAATAGTTCGAACACCTCCAGCACGGCCCTACGACCCCTCAAGGGACGCCAAGATGGCTGGAAGAGGCTCAAAGAGCAGCCAGCAGAGCCCAATATTACCCAATATACCCACAAACACACTGTTCGGACAAAAGTGCCCAACATAACATCCACAATGGTTTCACTTCGCCGAAAATCAGCTCCACCTAAATCAGATTCCCTCACAAAAAAATCCACCGGATGCGCAAACCACAGAAGAACATCTTCGCGGGCTTCACCTGCCTGGGTGTCCGGATTGAAACAACTGTGGAAGTGACGGTCTGGGTACGAGTAGAAGCGAATATGCATGGGAACGCATCTGAAACTGAAAACGCACAGGATCCGAAGGCAGAGGAGGTCCGCCACCGTGCCCTGCGCACGCAGGCGCATACAGTTGTGAGAGGTAGAAGGGCTGTCGGAATATCAAGGGCCCAGACCCCCGACCTCTCAGAAGTATTGGGCGCTCCTCAAGTGTACCGCTTGAGCCTCCTGGTGCCCAAGACTGTCAGGAAACCAACGGATTTGAGCGCGTCGGCTTCAAATGGTGCGCCAGGCCAAGCGCCCAGAACGTTTCCAACCCAAGACGAACCCAAGAGCACCTGCATGCTTCGCTTAATTGCCTTAAGCGCAAGGACTTCTCGCACGGACACCAGCCCCTGGCAATGAAGAGACGATAACGTCTGGCACGACCTTCGCCCCCGCCATCTCACGCAGCAGCATCAGTGCCCGCTCCCACTGCCTGGCCTTACCGCATGCACTGATGGCGGTATTGTACAGCACGTCGTCGACTGGCACGCGTGACTGCGGAGCAGATCGAAACAGATCCAGCGCCGCAGCCCACTGCTTTGCGTTCCCCGAGCTCTTGATGCTGGCCGCCAGGGTCGCGCCCAGGGACTGGCACGATGAGGCAGGCATTGGAGCACGCGGGACTCTCTCGGCAAACCTTGACACGCGATAGCTGCAACACTGGGCCCCACCCCATGAGAATGCAGCACTCCAGGTTGAAGGGGCCCAAGGACACACAAATAAACACACACACACACACAGATAAAAATATCCCCCATAGATTCCCACATTTTGGGGGGTCTTCGTCTTTCCCCCCACTTCCCATATTTTCCCATATCTTCTGGGGAATCGACGATGTGCTTCTCTCCCTCCTGACAGGCGGAGCCCCCCGGCAGGGCCCCCTCTCTGACGACGAGCGGCCCGGCCGCAGAGGAGGGAGCGCCCAGGCCAAACCATTCCGCGAGACGCAGCCCCTTGCCCGCCGTGCTGCGCACCGCAGAGGGGACACACGGTGGCCTCCTGGATGGGGTCGGAACAGAGATTGATGGGCCTGTTTTCCACCACCACCACCATAAGTTGAAGGGGGGAAGGAGGTGGAGGAGGAGGAGGTGGAGGAGGAGGAGGAGGACGGGACGAGGAGGAGGAGGCGGAGGAGGAGGAGGAGGAGGACCCCATCCACCTCCAACTTATGGTGGTGGTGGTGGAAAACAGACCCATCAGAGATGGGATCGAAGCGTCGCGCCGCTTCGCCGATGCATCGGCGATGCATCGGCGATGCGTTGGCAATGCACCGGCGACGTCGGCGATGCCTCGGCGCCGTCGGCGTGGCGAGAGTCGGGCTCCGCATCGAGCCGACGTCGCCGAGGCATCGGCGATGCGGCGCGATCCTTCGACCCCGTCTGCTCCGACCCCATCTGGGAAGCATCGGCTTAGCCCAGTACCCCTGCACCCAGTTCTCTCCCATCCGCTGCGACCGTCTCTCTTCCCTTTCCCCCTCTCTCCCGGCACTCCCCTCCTCAAGCGTAGTCTTCTCGGCACGACCTCGAAATCCAACGCCTGGTATATAATTTCGTGAGAGGCCCATTCGATTAGACAGCCCGAGGAGACCTGAAACAGCTCATTCCAATCCGCCGCAGGGAGCCGCGACGACCAAATAAACTCGAACCCCAGCCTCCCCAACCGAAGGCCAAGGAGACATGGGCCGTGAGCCAGAGTGTCACAGGACCGCGTCCACTCTTGATCCCCACTCCCCACGAGGGCAACTGGGGGCCGCGGGGTGATGATGAGACGCGAGCACGAGTCCCGTCCTGGACCTGGTCCACGAGCGAGCGCACAGAAGAGCCACAGAACCGCATGTCAGGAGCAACCGAGTCTTGCCTTGCGCCCCCCCACCCGCACACACACACACACAGACACAGACACACACACACACACACACAGACACATATACACACACATACACACACAGACACACACACACAGAGACACACAGACACACACACACACAAAGACACACACAAAGACACACTCACACACACACGGAGACACACACAGACACATACAGACACACACACACACACACGCGCACACACGCACACACACACACACACACGCACACACACACACACACACACACACACGCACACACACACACACACACGCGCGCACACACGCACACACACACACACACACACACACGCACACACACACACACTTTCACACGTTCACACTTTCACGCACACACACACACACACACACACATACACGCGGGCAGGAAAAGGAAAGCAGGAGGTCAGGCGAGGGAAGGATTGGGAGGGAGGGAATGGACACTCGAAGCAGGGCGCGTCGAGACAAAACGGCAGCGCAAGATCGGCCTCCCGTACCCCTCCCGGGGTCAAGACGCACCAGCTTCCCGAGCTGCGTCCAGCCGTGGCGACGAGGCCCCCCCCCGAAGGCACAAACTATCCTTGCCTCAACTCACCCTGGAGCGACTGCGGGCGAGTGGAGGCGGGCGCATCTCGGGCCCCTCAGCCCCACCCCCCCTATGCGCACCGCTGCCTCGCGACAGCCGCGCCCGCCGCGGGCAAGGCGACTCAGCTGCACGACCGTCGCATGCCGCAGGCCCCCCATGCTGTGGCCTCTCTTGGGCGCGGGCTCCGACACTTCTTTGCTGGCTCGCTGTTGTTTGTGCTTGTCTGATGCTGTGTTGCTGTGTTCCTGCATGCGGAGTTGAAGCAAATACTGATGTATACACGAAGTAAGAAAAGTGCGAGAGACGTACGGAACGAGTTTGGGGGACTTGGGTTGGCCTGACGAGGCCGTCGGAAAAATGGCGGTACCCAGTGTGAGATTGGGCGCGAATTCCCACTGCAAACATCCGACGAAAACTGGACCGCAAAAATTCAGGACGGGCCCGTCAAAAAGCTTAGGAAAAGCCGAGCCCCGGCGAACTCGAGTCTTACGTTTCCCCTGTAGAGAAGTGGCACCCCTACCCCGCCCCCCTCAGGACAAGATGGTTCTTTGCTGGCGTACGAGAAGCGGTGCAAGATACACTTGTCCGCCGCCTGGAATGCCTGCCCCAGGGCGGCTGGCAGGTTTATACCCCTACGGAAGCACGCCATGTGTAAACCTTCCAGCCGCCCTTGCGCAGGCGTCCCCCACGGCGGAGCAGCTTATCTCGGGGGGAAGGGGGGCAGAAAGGTAGGATAGCAAAGGCAGGGCAGAGAATCAGCCCACGCAGCTGGTTTTCCTGGCGCCCCCTGGCGCTGGGAGGCGCCCCTGCATCGAGGCATTGGGACAGTGGCGAGGCCAGAACCAGCTGCCCACAGCAGATTTCGTAATCCCCCCTTCCCCTACCCTGCCATGTCGTCTGGCTGGGCGGCTGCTGGCGCCGCGGGGAAGGAGGGAGGGGAGGGAGGCAGGGAGGGAGGAGGAAAGAGAGTGTAAGGAGGAGAGAGGGAGGAGGAAGAGGAGAGAGAGAGGAGGAGGAGGCGGAGGAGGAGGAGAAGGAGACGGAGAAGGAGAAGAAGGAGGATAACCACTGTAAACCAACGAGTCATCAACGATGTTGGAATCAACCCTCCGTCCAAGCTCCCTTTTTCACTGGCCCCTACAAGGCCTCGTTGGGAGACAACCGTTTGAAGACCCTGAAGCGTGCCAAATCAGTATTCTCGGGACTCCAACGCCACGAAACAACATGACTGCTGCATCTTGACGATATGGAATCGTGCGAGAACACAACTCCTGGGGCTTCAACACCGCGATATAACTGTCGCGCCCTCACAATCCTGAGTCTTTCCAATACACACGTTCCGGCACGTTGACTGTGAAAACCCGTAACACTTATGCAAATGTATAAAACGAACGTGCGCGGCGCCCAGGCGAGAACCACACGTTGAAGACCAACCACCCTAAATCGGTGAAACTCTTCCAAAAGCTTAAAACGAATGTGCGCGGCAAGAAGACGAGAGCCACATGTTGAAAACAACCCGCCCTCAATCCGTATAACGCTTGCAGAATTTCAGAACGAATGTGTGCGGCGCTAACGCGAGAACCACACGTTGAAGACCAACCGCCCTCAATCCGTGAATCTCTTGCAAAAGTTTAAAACGAATGCGCGCGGCATAAAGAAGAGAGCCACATGTTGAAAACCATCCGCCCTCAATACGTGGAACGCTTGCAGAACTTCAAGACGAATGTGCGCGGCGCCACGGCGATAATCACATGTTGAAAACCACCCGCCATCAATCTGCAAAAACCTTCCAAATGCTTAAGACGCGAATGCGCAGAACTAAAGCAAATGCCACATGTTGAAGACCGCCCCCTATCAATCTGCAAAAACCTTTCAAATGTTTAAGACGAGGATGCGCGGCACTAAGACGAGAGCCACATGTTGAAAACAATCCGCCCTCAATCCGTGAAACGCTTCCAGGATGTCGGAAGAATGTGCGCGGCGATAAGGCGAGAACCACATGTTGAAAACCACCCGCCCTCAATATGCCAAGAACCTTCCACATGTTTAAGACGAGTGCGCGTGGCGCTGAGGCGAGAGCCACATGTTGAAAACCACCCGCCCCCACCCCGTGAAACTCTTACAAATGTTTAGGACGAATGCGCGCGGCGCTAAGGCGAAAGCCACATTTTGAAAACCGTCCGTCATTAATGTGTAAGACCCTTGCAAAGATTGAACACGAACGTGCGCAACACTAGGGCGAGAGCCACATTTTGAAAACCACCCGCCCTCCATCTGTGAAGCTGTTGCCAACGTTTGATCGAGCCTCAGGGTCATGCATGGTGATGAACTATCAACAGAAGCGCCCGGCCCGCCATTTCGAACCGCCCTGGAGCGCGACAGAGAGGAGTTATTCATGAGACAAAGGAATAGAAAAGAAGGAGGAGGAGGAGGAGGAGGAGGCGGAGGCGGAGGAGGAGGAGGGGGAGGAGAAGGAGGAGGAAGAAGAGAAGGACGAGGAGGAGGAGGAGGAGGAAGAAGAGAAGGAGGAGGAGGAGGAGGAACAGCATATCTTACACAGCTCCTTGTCCCCT
>CAUYUJ010003694.1:63632-73632 GCA_963575745.1 Prorocentrum cordatum
CTACTACTACTACTACTACTACTACTACTACTACTACTACTACTACTACTACTACTACTACTACTACTACTACTACTACTACTACTACTACTACTACTGCTGCTTATGTCTCAGGAGCGCTCTCACGGAAAATCCTACCTCAGAAAATCGATTCTCGGGTTGCCGGGTCGCCAGACCGCTGGGCCAACGCCAGGTCAATGTAGGGTCGCCGGGTCACCAGGTCAAGCCGGGTCGCCAAGTCGCCGGGTCGACAAGTCGTCAGCCCGCCCGCACGCGTCACCCCCCACCCAGTACAGCGCTTCGTGGCCCCATAGGGAGCTCCACCGAAGGCCCCAGTGGCACCGCCCGCATGCGCCACCCCCCAAACCAGTACAGCGCTTCGTGGCCCCATAAGGGGCTCCACCGAAGGCCCCAGGCGAACCGCCCAGTAAAGCGCTTCGTGGCCCCATGGGGAGCTCCACCGAAGGCCCTAGTGGCACCGCATGCGTCACACCCATCCATTATACGTAGGGTTTCGTGGCCCCCTGGGGAGCTCCACCTAAGGCCCCAGTGGCACCGCCTGCATGCGGCAGCCCCCACCCAGTACAGTGTTTCGTGGCCCCATGGGGACCTCCACCGAAGGCCCCAGTGGGGGTGCCCGAATGCGTCACCCCCCACCCAGTACAGCGCTTCGTGGCCCCATAGGGAGCTCCACCGAAGGCTCCAGTGGGTGCACTCGCCCAGACCCAGTACAGCGCTTCGTGGCCCCATGGGGAACTCCACCGAAGGCCCCAGTGGGGGTGCCCGCACGCGTCCGCCACACCCAGTACAGCGCTTCGTGACCCCATAAGGAACTCCACCGAAGGCCCCAGTGGATGCACTCGCATGCGGCTCCCCCACCCAGTGCAGCGCTTCGTGGCCCCATCGGGAGCTCCACCGAAGGCCCCAATGGCGGTGTTCGCATGCGTTCCCCCACCCAGCACAGCGCTTCATGGCCTCATGGGGAACTGCACCGACGGCCCTGGTGGCTGTACTCGCATGCGCTTCCCCCACTCATTGCACTGTTTCGTGGCCCCATGGGGAGCTCTACCGAAAGCCCCAGTGGCGGCCCCGCCCCAGTGCGGCTCACCCTCACACTTTTCGCGGCCCCGTCGTGCGTTCCGCGTAAGGCACCAGTGGCAGCGCCCACATGGCGGGCCCGCCCATTATCAGCACACCCTTCGCATGCTTCATGGCCCCATGGGGAGATCCCCCGAAGGCGATACCCGCAACGACGGTACTCACAACTGCATCTGGTTGGGTCCTTCGCCAGGATAATTTGTTTCAACACATGCCTGGGCCAAGTCTGTCGTTAACGCTGGAAGGGCGAACGTGCTCAAGAACGAGGGCCAGTTTTCTGGCAGGTCGGTCAGGAAACGCTGGCCCAGCTTGTCGGGAGGAGGTTTCTTAATCATATGCTCGACTGTAGGTGTGTCAACTCGCCATTTTGCACCCAATCAGTGGCATGGACGCGCCGTGCGACCACCGGCGCCGCGACAAGAAAATGTGTGGGTGTGCAAGACCCCACGGGAGCGAAGGCCGAGACCGTCCACGCTATGCAATGTGTTCCCGCTCCCAGGAAACGCCAAGACCACTTCAAGAGCATAGAGAGGAGGAGGAGGAGGAGGAGGAGGAGGAGGAGGAGGAGGAGGAGGGGGGGAGGAGGAAGAGGAGCGAGGAAGGAGGAGGAGGGAGGAGGAGGAGGAGGAGGAGGAGGAGAAGGACGAGGAGGAGGAGGAGGAGGAGTAGAGGGGCGAAGGGGCGAGGGAGGAGGAGGAGGAAACGCCTAAACCACGTCAGGAACATCCGAGCGACGAAAAGGAACGGGCCTTACGCAAGATGGCACGGCGACCTGCCGCCGCGGCCTGCGCGGGCCGCTGGCGCGGCACGCTACCTGGCAGCGATGGCGTCTTCGCGCGACCTCACGCGGGCAGCTTGCGCGCCGATGTCGGCGCAGACAACCCCCCCCTCCTCCTCCTCCTCCTCCTCCCCTCCTCCTCCTCCTCCTCCTCCTCCTCCTCCTCCTCCTCCTCCTCCTCCTCCTCCTCCTCCTCCTCCTCCTCCTCCTCCTCCTCCGGTTTTCCGCCGCCCATCTGGCTGCGCACGGACGGGAGGAACGGAAAGCGGGCCGAGCGGGCTCACCCGACAGAAGCAGAACGCGTGTCTTGAACAGCGCGGCTCGGTGGCTCTGACTGGCGCGGCAGAGGAATACCCAGGCGCCGTCTCGATTGGACCCGGGAGCCAGCGGCGGGGGACGGACTCCCGCCAGGGGCCACGACAGCAGTGAGAGACGCTCCCCGAGGTCGCGGCGAGCAGGAGGCACCAAGAACGGGCAAGGGACATGTAAGGCAGAAAGCAACTGGAAGGGCCTCCGCGGTATAGTATCTCGTCGGTGCACTGCTGCGGTAGCTTCGACACATCGCTCAGATTTGGCTTGCCCCCAGATCGCTTTTCGGACGCAGGACTCTGAGGTGGCACCGGATTCAGCTTCGCTCCGCTGGTCTCGATTAGCGGTAGCACGTGAAGCTCGCGGGTGGGCTTGTGGATACGAGGGGCGGCGATGCATGTAGGGCGTTTCCACAAATGAGCTTGACTATGGTCTTTCACCCCTGGTGAACAGGATGTCGTGTCGACGCACCCTTGCCCTTGCAGGCGTTCCATCAGACCCGCCGCTTCGCCGCCTGACCATCGGGCGCGCTCCATTGCTTTGGTGTAGTGTGCTGGGTCCTCGGGCACCCGCATCTAAACGCGTTGGCCAAAAGTGCAGAAGACGTTCGCTGAAAATCGTTCGCCTCGGCACACTGCGCAATGCGCGCGAGGCAATGCGCGTCAGTAGCGATCACGCACAACATCATATGGTCCAGTGCCGAAGATGTTGGGCAATGATATAGTTCAGCGCCTTCTGGAACCACCGCACCCTTCACGCAGGATAGCCGCACGAGTGCCACGCCGTCCCAACTGCCAATCGTACGAGAAACACCTCGCGCGCAGCTTGATGGTCCATACTCTTCAGCGATCCGGGCCCTATCGCACAGCGCCTGCCCGCGGCGCAGAGACTGGAGCACGGACGCCCCAGAAGGGAAGAGCGCTGCGCTTCACAGCCAGGGGGTCCTCCCAGCCAGGCAGGGATCAGTGAGTCAAGCGCGGCGTGTTCCTCGTGCGCCCTGTTGTAGGGCTTGTGCCTCCATTGCCACTGCTCTTTGTAGATTCACCATAGGGCTGGTCCAAGACAGTTAGTTACGGTACCCCGCACGGCGCCAAAAGTGTGCCCCAAACGTGCCCCAAAATTCCTGGTTCTCATGCGATTTGTTCACATATGGTGTGCTTCGCGATTGCCTTCCTGGTTTGCCCGGTACCCGAGTTGCCCCCTCCCTTGTTTGCCCGATACCTTCTTGGCCCTTCATTCCTGTTCGCCCAATACCCTCAACGCCCCCTCTCAGGGCCATTTGGGCTCCATGTTTGCGACGCGAGGCCTTTGCGACACAGCGCCAACACGACACACCATAGCGCTGCACCGACACGGGACTCTTGCAATCCAACGTTCGGATGCCTGGAATGGACCCCTGCGTGCCCAAAACGGAGGCTGCGCGGTGCCCAGAATGAATGCATGAATTGGCCAGACGCGTGTCCAAAAATGTGTCCCAAAAAACCACGTTGTGCCCAAGAGAGTAAGCTGTGTGCCCAAAAATATGCCCCACGTGAAACCGGGCAAACGGCCTGGAACATCCTCGCATCCAAGCCAACTGTGGGCACAACACAATTCCAAAAACCGTTTGGGGCACCACTTTGGGCACCCTCGTGGGCTCGGCGCAAAACTGTCGGGCGCCGTGGAACCCGCGTCTTTGGGGACCTACTGAAATGGACCGACGGCGGCCGTGTCGGGAAGGGCGCCCGTGAGCTCGATCGGGCATGGGCACAAAGCCCAGAGCCCAACGACATGAATCCCCGAACCCACGACGCAGGTCCCTCGGGCCAACGACACAAGCCCGCGGGAACAGCATCGCGGGTCCCCAGGGACGCGGGGGAGGCCCTGGAGGCATCACGGCTGCGCGCGGTGTCTGAAGCACGAGGGTGCGCGCCGCACGCCGGACAGTCTCTTCTCGCGCACTCTTGGTACACGTCGTGACACGAGGGATGATGGGGCACAAACGATTCTGGGGCACGCCCATTCGGGGTCTCGGGCCCGCCCTACTACGAGCAGATGTCCCGCGGCTCCTGGACGAAGACGTCACCCAGCAAAACCTCGCTCTCGTCGAAGCCGGCGAACTCGTCGTCAGGCGGCTCGTGCCGTCGTGCGCTCCCCAGGGCTCTGGCAATCACAGCCATGCGCTCCGCTTGCTCCACGGCCGGCTCTCCGCAACACGTAACACCCACCGAGTGCCTCCCAACGCCTAGGCATGCCGCGCGCGGCGCTCCACGAAGGGACTCCTGCTCGGCCTCGCGGGTATATGCCTGCATCGTGGCCCCGACCTGGCCGACGGAGTTGAGCTTCGGCTCACCGTTCTGCTGCTCGCAAGATGACGTCGCAGCCACCCTCACCCGAAGCAAACGGCAGGATGCCGAGCCCTCGGGCAGTGGTGCACATCCTGTCGTGGCGCCCACATGCGCCGCGAGCACCTGGCGCGGCGCTGACGAGATCACACCTTCGGCCCCCACCCGCGCGGCGCGTGCGTCGGGCGGAGTCTCTCACCCAAGGGCGCTGGCGCCGGCGCCCTGGTCTTCCTGCTGGCCGCCGCCGCCCCCTTGCCGTGCACTGCGTGGGAACCGAGGCCGCCGACGAGCGCCGTGCAAGCCGCCTGCTGGGCTCACTCCTGCGCGGCGCTGCGGGCTCCTGCGAGCTTGCCGGTCGGGCGCGCCGCCAACTGATATGCGCCTGCGGGTCGTGCGGTGTGCTGGCCGGCAGGGTCTGCAGCCACACCATCGGCGGACCTGGAAGGGAGGCTTCAGGAGGAGGAGGAGGAGGAGGAGGAGGAGGAGGAGGAGGAAGGATGAAGGAGGAGGAGGAAGGAGGAAGGAGGAAGGAGGAAGGAGGAAGGAGGAAGGAGGAAGGAGGAGGAGGAGGAGGAGGAGGAGGAGGAGGACAGGCAGACAGGGGAGGCTGGGGCCACGCGGAGCAGAGGCTCAGCGTCTGCGAGCTCGAAGAGGTCGCTGAAGAAGGGGGGCGAAGAGGAGGACGAGTCTGATGACGATGACGACAATGATGGGTGAGGACGAAGAGAAGGTGGAGGATAACGACTGAGAGAAGGTAGAGAAGGCGCGTGGCGGAGGATCGGGAGAGCACGAGGGTGGCTTTGAGCCAACGGGCGGGCCTCCTGTCACGCAACAGCTGCACTGCGAAGCATGGGAGGGGGAGGAGGGGGAGGAGGAGAGGGAGGAGGGGGAGGAGGAGAGGGAGGAGGAGGAGGAGGAGGAGGAGGAGGAGGAGAAGGAGGCGGAGGAGGAGGAGGAGGAGGGAGGAGGGTCAGGAAGATAAGGGGGGAGGCGCAGCGCTGCTACCTGCCGTGCTCACGCCCAGCCCGGAGCAGCGCGGGACCAGCTGGAAGCGGCCAGGGACGATGTCGTGCTCGACCTCGAGCCCCTGCTCGCTGACAAGCCGCGCGGCCGCCTCTGGCAGCTCCACGAAATTGTTCCGGCACAGCCCCAGCTGGCGAAGGCGTACCAGAGCGTCGAAGCCTGCCGGCAGCGCGGACAGCATGTTGTCCCCCAGGTCCAGCATGGACAGAGACGACAGCTCGCAGAGGCTGTCGGGCAGCGACTCGAGCCTGTTGCCCTCGAGGCGCAGCTCGGTCAGCTCTGACAGGTCCCCGAGGCTGTCCGGCAGGGCACTCAGGCGGTTGGCCTGCAGGTGCAGCTCCTGCAGTTCCACCAAGCCACCAACACCCTCCGGCAGCCGCGCCAGCGCGTTGCCGCCCGCACGGAGGCTGCGTAGCTCCACCAGCCAGCAGAGGCCCTCCGGCAGGGCCTCGAGGCAGTTGTCGCCGACGTCCAGATGGCGAAGCTCTGACAGCCTCTGGATGGACTCCGGCAGAGCCCGCAGGCGGTTGGACTCCAGGTGCAGCTCGCGCAGCTCCGCGAGCGACCCCAGGCCCTCCGGCAGCTCCTGCAGCCGGTTGTCCCAGGCGTGCAGGCACCGCAGGGAGGAGAGCTGCCCGAGGGAGCGCGGCAGCGAGGCGAGCCTGTTGCGCTCCACGCGCAGCTCCTGGAGCGAGCGGAGGCCTCCGAGCTCCTCCGGCAGCTCGGTGAGCGCGTTGTCCCACAAGTGCAGCGCGCGGAGCTCCACCAGGCGGCCCGCGTCGGCAGGCAGCGCAGCGAGCTCGTTGCCCCCCGCGCTCGTCGGGTACTGCTAGAAGTGCCCCTGGCCCAAGGTGCCCCCAGGAGGAGGAGGAGGAGGAGGAGGAGGAGGAGGAGGAGGAGGAGGAGGAGGACGAGGAGGAGGAGGAGCCCCCCTCGGCCTCCGGAGCACCCCCCACCAGGCCCAGAGGGCCCCCAGGGGCTCCAAGATGGAAGGAGAAGCGGGGGGGCACCTCGGGGCAGGGCGCCTTTGGCAGCCCCCGAGCTCAGCCGCTGGAGCCGGCAGAGGCGGCCCACGCTGCTGGGCAGCTCCCGCAGGCCGTTCCTGTCCAGGCCCAGGTGCAGCAGGCAACTCAGCTCGCCGAGGCGGCTTGGCAGCCTCTGCAGGCCGTGGCCGTGCAGATCCAGTCGCTCTCGCGCCCGCAGCTCCTCGAAGGCGGCCGCGCCCGCGGCGCTCGCGAGGCGCCTCTCGAGGGGGTCCTGCAGGATGGTCAGCGCAAGGCCGCCGCCCTCGGAGCCGTCGCCGGAGCTGCCGCCGTCGCCGCCGGCCTCCTCGACCGGGTCCGCATCCATGGGCTGCTGTCGGCGCCTCGAGCGACCAGTTGAAACTGGTGTCCGCTGTGAGGGCGCGCGGGGTCCTTGAGAAAATGGCTGCGGATTGGGAGGATGGGAAAAGGGGAGGAGTAGGCAGAGCAGGACAACCAGATGTAAGAAGAAAAGAATAACGATGACGATGACGAGGAGGGCAGCAGCAGCAGCAGCAGCAGCAGCAGCAGCGGCAAGCTGATGATGATGATCATAAAAATGCTGATGAGTATGATGAGGAGGAGGAGAATGTTGATGGTGATGATGATGAGGAGGAGGAGGAGGAGGAGAAAGAGAGGAGGGCGATGATTGGGATGATGATGATGATGACGACGACAATAGTGATGATGGTGGTGGTGATGGTGACGGTGACGGTGATGGTGATGGTGATGGTGATGGTGATGATGGTGGTGATGGTGGTGATGATGATGCTGTCGATGATGATGGTGAATGTGACGACAGTGATTAAAGTGATGATGATAATGATGGCGATAAGGATGATGATGATGATGATGATGATGATGATGGTGATGATGATGCTGGCGTTGATGTTGATGATGGTGGGCATGAAGATGATGGTGATGATGATAAGAATGATGGTGATGGGGATGCGGACCACGATTATAATGGTGATGACGATAACGGATGATGATGGCGATGCTGATGAGAATGCTGATGATGGTGGTGATGATGTTAATGGTGACGATGATGGTGATGATGATGGCGATGATAATGATAATGATGAGGAAGAGGAGGAGGAGGAGGAGGAGGAGGAGGAGGAGGAGGAGGAGAAGGAGGAGGAGGTGGAGGAAGAGGCGGACCCCACCCTGAGAGCCATACATCACCGCCTAGGGCCACATAAAACCGCTTGCGCTATCATGTACCTCTCCATCTCCCTCCTTCACCTTCCCATCCCCCTCCCTAACCCTAGAGGAGCAGCAAGAAAAGAAGCTAAAAGCTAAGTAGCAAAAGGGAGAGAGATATGGATATGAGGGGGCAAGGAGGAGGAAGAAAAGGAGGAGAGGAGAGGAGAAACAGCAAGAACAAGAAAAAGCCACAGCGGAATCCATTGATCCCCCAGGCCTACCACCTTCTACCCCCAGTTCTCCCCCCCTCCCTGTCATTCTTCCTCCAGGGCCGACGCCGCTGATGCGAGGGCTGCGCTCGCGTGGTGACAACAAGTGGCCCAGAGCCTGGACCGCCTCTTCCAAGGCTCTGGCTTCGGCCAGACATGACGGCACCCCATCGGGAACCCGTGGCACGCGTGCCATGCCTCCTGCACGACGGGAATGGGGATCCAGCAAGGGGCTCTATTCTATTTCGCTGTGCAAGGAGCACCAAGCCTCAGGCATCGTGGTGAATCCTGCAAGGCCCAGCCAGTCAGGTGAGAAAAACTGATCCAGCCGTGGCCTCGATGGATGTGGTGGAGCGGGGCTGCGGTGCCGCGCCGCGCCGTGCAACGGCTAAAGGTGTCGAAACCAAGCGGTCGCGGGCGCAGGGGGCAGCGGGGCGGAGCCGGCTGCAAGAGGGGGGGGGGGGGGGCAGGACTGGCATCGCTGCGGTGGACCGAGGCTGCGGTGCCGTGCCGCGCGGTCTGGTGGCAGGCGAGGAGCAGGGCTGGCGGCGGTGGTGGAACGGGGTAGGCTGGAGTCCCGAGAACTGCCGTTGGGCATGATTGGGGAACTTCGCAGACAGCTGTCTGCTCGTGGGGCAGTTCCCGCAGTGAGGAGATAAGAGTGGCAGGGACCTTTCAAGATGCACATCTCAAGTCCTCGGTTCGAAGAATTTTGAGGGGCCGCTGGGCTCGCGCCCTTCCTCCCCTTCCCTGCTCTTCCTGAGGCAGGCCCCCTCTCGCTCCGGCGGCCGTTCCCCCCCAAAGCCCTCCGGGCCCTCGGCCCGCTTCGGGGCCCCTCCCACCGGCTCCGGCAGCTGCACACGCTGCCCCGACTGGCTGGGGCACCCGGCCCGCGCTTGCAGGAGCATGCCCAGGATGAGGGCCACGATTTGGTATGGGAAGCGCATTCGACGTTGTGGAAGTAGGGCCTGGCCAGGCTCGGACTGCGATTGAGCCAAAATGGCAATGAAGGGAAGCGAAGAGGAGGAGGAGGAGGAGAAGGAGGAGGAGGAGCAGGAGGAGGAGGTGGATGTGTATGATGGGGGTCGGGCGCACGCTTATGTGGATGATGTGTCTGTGGATCTGGCGTGTGGGCGCGGGGGGGGAATACCCCCCCTCAAAACAGAAAGCCAGCGCCGCCTGTTTGGGCGACGGTGTGCGTTGACTTTGGGATGGACGCGGGGCCCGTCGCCAATCCGCGTCTGGTTCCCTGGCTGCGCTTCTTCAGATATGATGGTCGAGAGCGTCTGCTCTACGCGGCGAGGCGGCGGCCCTGGCGACACGCTGGGCCCTGCGAGCCGATGGCGTGTCGCCCCGCTCCGAGGGGCCTCCTTCTCCTCCTCCTCCTCCTCCTCCTCCTCCTCCTCCTCCTCCTCCTCCTCCTCGACGCTGGCACATGTGGACCTGGACGTGGGGGGTGGCTTGCGCGGCGCGTCGAAGCGTGGTGGACCAGAGCCGGCGCCGCGGTTCGAGGAGCGAGGGCTCCTGACCCAGGTGTGCGGAAGGGGCGTCGCAGCGAGGAGCGCTCTGGGTGGGACAGCAATCTCCGCGCCCTACGGGATCTGCCAGGGGTGGGGGTCACGTGCTGTCCGAACGGGCGGACGGGGGGATGGATGACAGAAGAGGAGGAGGCGGAGGAGGAGGAGGAGGAGGAGGAGGCAAGGGAGGAGGAGGCGGAGGAGGAGGAGGCGGAGGAGGGGGAGGCGGAGGAGGAGGCGGAGGAGAAGGAGGAAGAGGAGGAGGAGGAGGAGGAGAAGGAGAAGGAGAGGGGGGGGAGGAGGAGGGGGGGGGTGCGGGATGGGAAAACCCGTCTGCAGGTCAGCCACGCCCTCCCCGCCCTGGACACGCACCCCATGCCACTCTGAGCAGGTCCTGCACCGGGGAGCCGGATCTTGCCGTCGGGCCGGGGGGCCAAACCGGCGGAGGAGCTCTCCTCGCACCCCCCCTGCCCGCTCCCCGGGCGCCCCCCCCCCCCCTGGAGCCTCGGCCCTC
>CAUYUJ010003695.1:0-12500 GCA_963575745.1 Prorocentrum cordatum
CCACCACCACCGCCACCACCACCACCGCCACCACCACCACCACAACCCACCACCACTACCACCACCACCACCGTCCTCGTCGACGCTCCCCGCCGCCGCCGCCGCCCGCCGCCGCAGGCGCCAGCGCCGGCCCAGAAAGGAAATCGTCGTCCCCGCCGCCGCCGCCACCACCCGAGGGGAGGGAGAGAAGAAAATTAGGGGAAGGGGGGGGGGTCGGACCCCCTCCCCATTCCGCCACGAGAGGGGGGGGGTCCGGTTCCAAACCCCCGTCCCCCCTCCAATCGACCACAAAACGCGCTCTTTCTTATTTTTGGATGCCCCTCTTGTAAAGGGACCGTGCACGACTTACGGCTGGGGCCGTCCAAAAAGCCCCTTCCGCCCGCCGAAAAGCCCTCTGCGCCTCCACTGGGGCCACGAAGGGCCTCTCTGCAGGAACGAAAAAACGGCATGAACATACAAACTGTTGGAGCTCCGCGCGGTCATCCTGGATCGGCGCTGGACCCCCCTCCCTGGCGCGCGGAACGCGCCAGGTGCGACGCCAGAGGTGCCGCCAGGAGGACCCAGCGCAGATCCAAGAAATCCGCGCGAGGCGCCGAAAGTGTATCTATATGCAAATGATTCGTGCTCGATTCTCAGAAGGCGCGAGGGCCCCTGAGAAGCCCCACCGCAATCTGGAGAGACCGGCCCCCGCTGCTTCCCCCCCTCCGGACGGGTCGCCAAGCGCATCCCCCAACATCATTGCCACGAGCGGCGAACGCATGCATATCGGGGTGGGTGGTAATGGGAGGTGACTTAACTTGGGGGTGGAGATAAAGGAGCCAACATGGGCCCTTTGGGCTTAGGGCCCCCCCCTGTTCTTCACCCCCCATGTAGGTCAACCCCAATCACAACCTGCCCGACCATGGCCACGCCCTCGCGGTCTGGATTCCGTGGCGCGACCCAGTGGACGCGCGGTCGCATGGATGCTTTCCGCGCAGGGCATCCGCGACAAAACGCCACATGTCCACGGGGTCGCGGCCTTGCCCGCGAGGACGTGGAAACATATACGTTTTCCGCCCACTGCGGACCATGAGGTAGTGCCTCGCGAACGCCGCACGGCGGATGGAGAGTTGAAGGGTGCACGGCGCACGCGCGGGGGCGCGCCCGCTGCTGTAGGGGCCGATGCCGGGCCCAGGCGAGGCCGCGACGGCGGCCCGCGAGCCACGCGCTGGCAGCCCAGCCAGGCACCGGCGGCAGCGGCAGGCGCGCGGGGAGGATCGCGCGCTGGCTCGGCTGGGCCAGGCGGCTGGCCTGCTGCAGCAACGTCACAGCCGCCAGATGCTCCCCCGCCGAGGCCGCCTGGGACTGCCACAGCGCTTGTAGCGAATGTCACCAGCTGGAGCGCGAGCTGGCGCGGCCCGTCGCCCGCGGGCGCGGGCGTCTGGCGCGCGCAGGGGGCGCGAGCCCCCTCCGCGGAAGCGGGATCCGCTGCGGGCGCAGCCAGGGCACGAGGCATGGTGCCCCAGGCGGAGCCTGGCGCGTAGGACGAGCAATTGCTGGCGGCCGCGCATTCGACGGACCGCTGCAGGGCCAGGGCGGAACCAACGTCTGGGCTGTCCGGGCGGCGCCCTGGGCGGCGCCACCATCTCGCCGTGCACTTCGGGGCAGGATGCTCAATATACTATTGAATTGCTATGGCTACGCGGGCGGCCCGCCTGGCGCGGATCGCAACGCCGACCTGCTGCTGGAGGGGCTCGAGTGGCTGAATGGCCTCGGCAGAGCGCCCGCGCTTCTGGCGGGCGACCTCAATTTCTGCCTCCGCGACTCTGGGCTGGAGGGCATCCCGGGCATGGCGGGGTGGAGGGACCTCCTCGCCGCCGCTGGCCCCGCGCGCATCCCTTCGCATGGGGCCCCCTCCTGGATCGACTACGCCCAGGCCAACGCCGAGGCCCAGGCGATGGTGGCAATGGCGGGGCTGCGCTGGGACCTCGGGCATGGCCACACACGCCGCGCCGCTGGTGAAGCTGCGGGTCACGGCGCAAGAGCTGGCACTGCGGCAGTCAGTCGCAGCGCCGGTCGGTTGCGCCGTGGAGGGCTGGGGCGCAGAGGCGGCTGCTGTGCAGGCCAGCCGTGAGGCGGCGCTTCATGGCGCCATCGGCCGCCATGATCTCCCGGCCGCGTGGCAGCAGCTCAGCGCGGCCATGAGGGAGTGGCTGGCGGTGCGACGCGGGCTGCCTGCCGCCCCAGACCGGCCGCGTGCGGCGGCAGCATGGCAGGCCGACCGCCCCCCCGCGGCTGCGGCGGGGGCGAAGCGGCGGATGCCGCGGCGGACGCGGCGTTGCTCGGGCGTCGGCGGCCACGCGGCTTCCAGCACGCCCACAGGCAATCCGGAAGAGCGGCGCGGGGCGCATTGCAATGCGCGCCGCGGACGCCGCCCGCGATGCCTTGGCGCAGGACCTCGCGGCAAGCACCCTTGAAGAAGGGGGTCCGCAGGGCCTGTTGGATCGCGCGGAAGAGGATTGGCGGCGGGCCGCAGCGCGGGCGCGCCGTCGCGAAGGCCGGCGGCTGCGGGCCCACGACTGTCTGGCAGTGGATCCGCGGAGGCGGCGCCTCGGACGCGGCGCCCGCGCCAGATCCGACGGACGGTCGCTGGCGCCGCCCGCGCCCGTGTCGGGAGCAAATCATAGCTCCTCGCGCCTCGCGGCGGCCCTGCAGCGCAATTCCGCTTCTTCGAAGGCCGCGGCGTGAGCTGCGGCAGAGGCAGCCACGCGAAGCGCTCGACGTGGTTTGGTTCCAGGGGCTGGACGGCCCTCCCGGCCCCCCCAGAGCGCGCCCCTTGGACCGCTGAGCTCGCGGCGGGGCTCGCGCCGCATGCCCGAGATTAAAGAGCCAGGGCTCGACGGGTGGGCGGCCAGCGAGCTTCGCCTCCTCCGGTGGCTGCCCATGCTGCGCCCCATGTGGGCGGCGGGACGCGCGCGCCTGTTCGCGCAGCGGCGGCGAGGCTGGGGCGGCGCCGACGCCTGGCGCGGCGCGGAAGAGCTCGCCTGAGAACTCGCGCTGGAGTAGGAGGCGGCGGAGGCCCCGGAGAAGACCATCGCCGGCGCGACCCTGGATTGGCGCAAGGCCTACGACCATGATGTGGGGCTGCGCTCGCTCCCCGCCATCCTGCAGCGGGCTGGAGCGCCGGGCTGGGTGGCGGCGCCGGCCTTGGCGGCCTGCTCGGCGCAGCGACGGGCGCGGGCGGGCCGGGCGATCGGCGAGCCCTGCGCGCCGTCCAGCGGCATGCTCCCCCGATGTCCCCTGGCCGTCTTTTTTCTCAGCGCGCTGACCTGGCAAGAGTAGCGGCGCTGCGGCAGGGTCGACGACCGCCCCCAGCCGAGGGCTTACGTCGACGACCTCATTTTTTGGGCGCGCGGCACCAGGCGCGAGGCGGCCGAGGTCGGGGGGGCCGCGCGCGCGGCGCCCCGATTAGCCGCGGAGTTCGAGACAGCCATGGACTGGCACCTCAGCAAAGACACAAGCCACCAGTTCGCGAACAGTGCCTGTCTCCGCCGCTGGCTCCGCTCGCAAGCCCCAAGTGTTGCTGTCAGCTGCGGCATCCGTGACCTTGGCGTCGTGCCCGCTGCAGGGCGAGGCCGCCGCTGCGCGGCGACTGGCGCGCGGACTCGGGTGGCGGCGGGGCGGCTCTCCCGCATCGCCCTGCTGCCGGTCGGCTTCTGGCGGCGCCGTTTGCTTGGCGCGGCGGCTGGCACGGCCGCCGGCATATACGGCGCCTCGCGCGGCCAGCCTCCTGAGCGCGAGTTGGACAGCCTGCGGTCGGCCGCGCGGCAGGCAGTCTGCTAGGGCGGGCTGCGGGTGGCGGCCGAGATCGTCTTCGGCGTGCTCAGTCCGAGCTGGCGCCTCGACCCTGCCGCGGTCGCTGCCCTTGCCCCGCTGCGGCAGGCGGCGGAGGCGTTGCGCCGCCAGCGCTTGCCGGTCGATTTCTGGCATGAGCTCGCAGGCGCAGTGGATGCCTGCCACGGTCGCCAGCGGGAGCCTCGGCCTCGGCGGGGCGGAGGATGGCCTACCTCGGCCTCGGCGGCGACATCGAGCGCTGGCAGGGCGTGCCGCGGGCCCCCGACGGCTGGCGGCTGGGCGACCGGCCCCTGCAGGACACCCGCGCGGCCTTGCTGCACGCTCGGGCACGGCACGAAGCTCGCGCGGTGGCTCGGCGGCGCGCCGACCTCGGGCACGTCGCGGACGGGCTCGACCGCAGGGTCACCCGACGCCTGCTGGAAAGCGAGGAGCTCGCGCCGGACGCGGCCGGCGCCCTGCGCGCGGCCCTCACGGGCAACGTCGTCACCGAGACGGTGGCCGCGAAGTGGGGCCGCCCCTCGCGCTGCCCACACTGCGGCGCCGCGGACGAGACGCGCGAGCACCGCTTCAGGAGGTGTCTCAAGTGACACTCGAGGTCCGCCGCGCCGAGTTGCGGGCGGGCGGCTTAAGCGAAGCCGCCCTGCTGGCACGCCTGCCCCTGGGGGTCGAGCTCTGTGGAGTGCTACCCACGGACGCTCGCCTGCAGGCCGCGCTCGCCGCGCTGGCCCAGCAGCATGCTGCTGCCTCCGCCGCCGCCCCCGGCCGTGGCCCCCGGGCAGGCCCAAGTGCGGGCATGGAGCGACGGCGCTTGCGAGCACCCCACTGATCCGTTGCTGGCCTGGGCCGGCTGGGGAGCTTTTGCAGGGGCCCAGCGGCGTGTCGCGGCGCTGCAGCGGGCCTGTCGGCGGGGCCCAGACCGCGCTGCGCGCGGAGCTCAGCGCGGCCGCGCACGCTGTCAGAGAGGCTGGGGCCCCCGTGGACCTGGCCTCCGACTCCAGATACATGTGCCGCGGGATCGCGGCGCTACATGCTGGCGCGCGCCCCCGCGAGTGGACGCATGCGGACCTACTGGACTGGAGGTCCTGACGCCGCATTGCCAAGGGGATCGCGCGGGCAGCGCGGACGCCGACGAGCTGGCGGGGGCCGCGGCGCGCGCCCAGCTCCCCGCGCCGGGCCTTTGCACGCAGCGGCAAGTGCAGCTGCACGCGCTCTGGGTGCTCCAGCGCCTGCTGGCGGCCGTGGAGCTTGCCGCGCTGCGGGCGAACCACGAAGCCACGGGGCCAAAGGGTCCCACGGTGCGCCGACGCTGGGCGGGCGGGCCGCCGCAGCGGGCACTCCCTGCCCACGCCAACCAGCAGCAGCGCGGGCCACCGGCGCGAGCGGCAGCGGCAGGCGCGCCAGCAGGACGGCCGCCCCCCCGCCCCCCGGCGGCCGCGGGCTGCGGGGTGAGGACTGCCACAGCGAGGCGCCGCCGATGCCGCTCGGGCCTTGTTGTTCGAGGGCGGCGCAGGGGCGCCGCGCGTGGCCTCGCAGGGCCCCAGCGGGGTCGCCTGCCTCAAAAGCAGCGCGGCGGCCCCGCGCTGGCCGGTGCTGGCGGCCCCGCCAGGCCCTGGCTGGGCCGTTTCGCTGCCGCCCCGCGCCGCCGCCCTGGTGCTGGTCCAAGCGGAGCGGGCCGGGAAGCCCGTGGCGGCTTGGCGCGCCGCGCTGCGACGGCGGCTCGTGTCGCAGGCCGGGCCGCCGGATTGAGGCTAAGGCTGGCGGCTCCCGGTTGGGCTGCCCCGTCTGGATTCACCCCCCCCCCCTCCCTCCCGTCCCTTTTCCCGCCTGTCTGCCCCCCCTTCCCCGCGCCACAGGGCTTCTTCGCGCTTGTAAAAAGGGTACGGCAGGTTCGTGTCATGCCGACTTCGGCGTTGGTCTCTGACACCACGGGAATCGTCCAACCTTGAACGATCGGCCGATTTCGGAAAGCCGGCTCGTTCAGCATCGACCGATTCTGGGTCGCCGGCGGCGCTCACTGCTGAACGCCGGCGGCGGGATCACCGCTGGTCGACACGACGCGAACCTCCCGTCACTGCCGAGCTGATGGGGGCCTGTATCAACTCGACTCGTCGTTTCCCCTCTGCCCGCGCACCGCCAGTGTGCACGGCGGAGTACGGCACGCCACCCATCTGGCCCGGCGGGGCCGTGGCCGTGGCGGCCTAAGGGGGGCGCCGCGTTCGGGCGCGCAGGGCGAACGGGATGTGAGGGGGGGACAGGGCTAGGGAAGACGATGCACATGTGGAATCACATATCTACTGCTATACACATGTATATGCATGTATGAATATATGACAGTATATGTGTATACGCACAAGTTCATACAGAGTATGGCATACATGTAAAGACATACAGGAAGAGAGAGAGAGAGAGAGAGAGAAACAACAAAGAAGAGAGAACAAGAGAGAGAGAGAGAGAGAGACAGAGAGACTCAGAGAGACAGACAGGTAGCCAAAGTCAGAGACAAGAGCAGGGACAAAACCAAAGGTCGAGACCGAGTCCGAGATGGGTACGTACGGGGAGAAAGAAGAGAAGAGCGCGACCACTGGCCCTCGACACGGGCACGGAAAGAATCTCGGCCAAGCCCGCAAACGCCACACGAGCAGCTCTGCTACAGGACTCCGTGCAGTGTTAGGTCGGGCAAGTCCTCCTACAGGCGGGTTTTGAACGAAAAATAAAAAAATGGTCAAAGAATATTCCGAGACAAAATCGTCCGCTGACTATTTTTGACTATTTTTGAACACTCCTCCTGTTTAGGGACATGCCCGACTTGAATGTGGTGAACCGCGGCCTGGGCGAAAGCAGCCATGCCACGAGGACGGGCGGCAAGAAAGGAAAAAAAGAAGAGAAGAGGGTGAACGTGAGGGGGGGGGATCGCCCCAAAGTCGGGCCGGGCGAAAGGGGGGGATAGCAAAGGGGAGGTTTGAGAATCAGCTCGCGTAGCTGATTTTCCCGTGCATCGAGGAATGGGCCCCTCGGTGGGGCCGAAACCAGCTGCGTGCCGCAAATTTCGCAACCCCCCCTTTCCCAATCCCCCCCTTTCGTCCGGCCCGAGACAGGGGCGCCGCGCGGCGGACCTCGGGCAGCTGATGCTGATACGGCCGGGCCTGGGACGGAAAGCCACCCCTCAAGAGCATGAGACACTCCGCCCGAGTCGGCGAGACGTCGCGGCCCGACCACGGGGGGGAACCTCGAGCCCGAGTCGGCGACACGTCGCGGAGAGACTGGCGAGGGGCCCCCGATGGCGAGTCCGCCCGGTCCTGGGCGCGAGGTGGGCCGGCGGGCCCCCCCCGGGCGATGAGCGGGCGATTGGAAGCTGATGCCACGACCCCCCTGGGCCTATCCGCCCATCCCCCGAACGGTTCTGCTGAGGGGGGGGAGGAGAGGGAGGAGGGGAGAAGGAGGGAGGAGGGGAGGAGGAGGGAGGAGGAGGAGGAGAGGGAGGGGATCAGGAGGAGGGATGAGAAGGAGGAGAGGATGAGGAGGAGGGGAGGAGGGACGGAGAAGGAGGGGAGGAGGAATGAGGAGAGGAGCGATGACCCTGTCGTCCCTGGCCCCCTCACCCACCAACCCCCGCCCCCGTCGCCCCCAAGTATCATTGCCCCAGGAGACGAAGTGAGTCGGTTCCCTGCGGGGGGGGGAGGGAAGGCAGAGAAGCAAGGACCCCGTGCGCTCGGGACGCGAGGGGAGATGCGACGCGCGCGTGCGTGAGCTGCCCGGCACACTTGAGCGACAAGGACGACGACGACGACGACGACGACGAAGGCAGAGACATTCACATTGATGTTGACGTTGACGCTGACGTTGACGTTGACGTTGGCGACGACGACGATGACGACCCCGACGACGATGACGACCCCGACGACAATGACGACCACCGCGACGTCGACGATCACCACGACGACGATGACCACGACGACCACCACCACGACAACGACGACGACGACGACGGCGACGACGACGACGACGACGACGACGACGACGGTGGCGACGACGGCGGCGATGGCGTCGGCGGCGGCAGCGGCGGCGGCGGTGGCGGCGGCGGCGGCGCTGGCGCTGGCGGCGTTCACCGCGGAAGCGTCGCCGCCGCCGTCGTCGTCACCCGGGCGCGCGCGCGGGGCGGGGATGGCCATCGCCCGTGCCATTGGCGCGCGCCGCCGCCCGCCGCGCCGCCCTTCGGGGCAAGGCGCGGGGGGGGGGGCGGGCACGGGGAACCACTAGGGGGGGGAGCCCTCGCGGGCCGCCGCGGGGTCGCCACGGCGGGCGGGGTCGCCGCGGCGGGGGCTCGGGCCTGCGTGGGGAGGGAAAGGAGGAGCAATGAGCAACGCGCGGGGAGTTCACGCGAGTTGCTGTGCTCATGCCGAGACTGGCATAGCACTCTGCGCAAACCGTCGTGAGGGGGAGCGGGTTGACGCTGGAGGAACGGGGCAAGCTCCACCAGGGCGTGGTCGGCGGCACCCCATGTCATGTCGGCTGCGAGGCCGAAAGCTCCCGAATGCGTGTGTGGGTTCGCACCTCTGGCCCGGAGGGAGTGCAGCCACGGGCCCGAGGCTGGGGGAGGAGGAGGAGGAGGAGGAGGAGGAGGAGGAGGAGGAGGAGGAAGGAGGCGGAGGAGGAGGAGAGGGGAGGAACAGGAGGAGGAGGAGGAGGAGGAGGAGGAGGAGTGGAGGAGGAGGAGGAGGAGGAGGAGGAGGGGCGGGCGGAGGAGGAGGAGGAGGAGGAGGAGGAGGAGGAGGAGGAGGAGGACGGGGAGGAGGAGGAGGAGGAGGAGGAGGAGGATGAAAGGAGGAGGAGGAGGAGAGGAGGAGGAGGAGGGGGAGGAGGAGAAGGAGGAGGAGAGGAGGAGGAGGAGGAGGAGGAGGAGGAGGATGGAAGGAGGAGGAGGGAGGAGGAGGAGAGGAGGAGGAGGAGGAGGAGGAGGAGGAGGGGGGGAAGGAGGAGGAGGAGGAGGAGGAGGGCCAGAGTAAACCAGAGATGCACCAAGGGTGCTGCAATACACCCTCCCGTCTCAAGTCCTGTCGCCGTGGGCCCGTACAAGTCCTCCATATCACTCCCCCCCTCCCCCTGAAACAGCAGCACAGGTGGGCCTGCCATTTTAGCGAGGGCCCCGTTCTGACAAGGAATTGCGGTGCATGTTACTGGCGCGCAAGCAAAGGTACGAAAGACAATGAACATACAGTTCAACGGAATGTCAATCGAGATCCCCTTTCGAATAAATAGTACATCTCCATCCATGTAACAGCTACACATATCAACACTCGCGGTCGTGAATTCGGGAAGTCTAGAACAAAAACTTAATGTTGGGAACGAGTCGCCATACATCCGTGCAGCGATACGTGCATTGAAGTTCCGCGTCCTTATACTTAGCGAAGTCTCAGTCTGAAAAAGAATAGCCCCCTACCTTCTAAACGTTGCGTTGTGAAGAATGAAAGATCCTAACGATCCTGTGGTGTTGGGTCCTCGTTTTGAAGAAACAGCGCCCCGAATTCCTCTCTCATTCGTACATCCTCCTCCCCCTCCTCCCTCCTCCCATCCCTCTGCCCTCCATATGTCAGACGAGAACGACACACCCACTACAACCGTTTCGTGGCCCCTTAACAAGCTCCACCGAAGGCCCCAGGAGCGACGATCGCATGCGGTCCCCCTCACAGTGCAGCGTTTCGTGGCAACACAGGGAGCTCCACAAATGGCTCCATAGACGAGGTTCGCATGCGGTCCCCCACAACAATACAGCGCTTCGTGGCCCCATCACGAGCTCCACCGAAGTCCCCAGAGGCGACGTTCGCATGCGGTTCCCCCAAACAATATCCGCCGACTCTGTCGGCGTGTGGAAGACGCTCTTCCGTTTGTCGTCGTCGTCGTCGCCGTCGCCGTTCCCCCCTTTCCCTGAGCCCTCCTCCTCAAGCGCGCCAGCCAAAGCGACGTTAAGCAACGTCGTAGTTGAGTCGAAGGGAAGCCCCTTCCCTTTGATCCCTTCCCCGCCGGGGGGGGTCCCGGGGGGGGTCCAGGGTCAGAATGCCATCCCTCCCGGGGTTCTGGGTTGCAAAAGAGCCCCAAGACGGTCCAAGAGTGCCACGAGAAGCCCCCAAGACGGTCCAAGAGAGCCCTCGTCGCCGAACGATCGGTCCAAGGCGCCCAAGATGGCCTCCAGACTGCCCAAGGGCCTCCAAGACGCCCCAAGAGGCCTCAAGAGGGTCCCAAGAGGCGAAATCGATACATTTTCCTTGGTTTGTTGAAAGATTTTGGCGTTCTCGCCTTTTCCGCTTCACGACGCTCCAAGAAAGCCAAAGAGGCTCCCAAGATCGCCCCAAGACAGCCCAAAAGGCCTCCAAGAGGCCCCAAAACGGCCCAAGAGGCCCTAAGACGCCTCCGAGAACGCCCAAGAAGCTCCTAAGATTGTTCCAAGAAGGGACCCGAAATGACATTTCGAGCCTTCGGTTCCAAGAGGCTCCCAGGAGGTTCCGAGAACCCCCCAATAGGTCCCAAGCCCAACAGGCCTCCAAAATGCCCCAAAGAAGCCCCAAGAGGCCCCCAAGAGGCTCCCAAGAGGCCCCCAAGAGCATACCTGAGGACTCTAACCCACGTCAGCGTCGTCGTCGTCGCCGCCGTCGCACTTCAGGGTCGGCTGCACCGGCCGTAAGGCCTTCGCAATTACTGAGATACTCAATGATTGAAATCCTGCGTCTCCAAGTAAAACGGAAAGGGCAGTACATCGTCTGGACAGAGTCATGGGAGAGAGGATAGTAGTATTCATGCTGTGAAAGTGCGACGGGGAGAGAGAAAGGAGTCCTCTTCCCCCCCTCCTGATTCTGCCCCTCCTGCTTCTGCCCCTCCTGCTCCTCCCCCTCCTGCTCCTCCCCCTCCCCCTCCCCCTCCTCCTCCTCCTCCTCTTCCTCCTCTTCTTCCTCCTCCTCCGCCTACTCCCGTTCCTAATCAGCCTCATCCTCCTCCTCCTCCTCCTCGTCCTCCTCCTCATCCACTTGCTCCCTTTCCTGTTCCCTCATTCCCCTGCCCCGACGCGCGTAGGGGCGCACGCGAGGGGGAAGATGGTGGGAGGGGAAATCGGAGAGGTGATAGAGGGGAGAAGGAAAAGGGGGACGGGGGGGGGCGTAGACCCGAAAGTACAGACGTAGGAGACGGGGTAAGGGGAAGGGAAATGTCGGCACCAGGACGAGGCGGCAGGAAGAGAATAATGACAACTGGTGTCGACAAACGAGAATACTACGAGTTGCTGAGCTGATACCGATGGATGTGCCGTATGGATGACAACTCAAATGCTGATACTACAAGTGCAGCTATGCGTCATATGGATGACAACGCATCACAACTCTTCATACCCACGTGATTGATGCCAGCTGAAACGACGACGCCGACTGATATTGCAACCACTCAGGGCGTGAGATCATTAACATCGGAGGATGGCGCGAATCCCCGCTTCAAGCTCGCATGGATCATGGATGTGAGGGGCAGGCCATGCTGAATTATGGCGACGGCGGGTGGCGGTGGTGATGATGGCGGAGGCGGAAATACTGATACAATCGAAGCATGCCAACATTACGGGAATCAAGAGCACAAGCCCCTGTCCCAGAGGCCCAGTGCCAAATTGATGCGCCAAGTACTGAGGACATTCCAAGGTGGAGGACCGAAACACGAAGAACAGAAGGGTACACCTCCCAAGCTAAGATTGTTCTCAACGTCGCGCCGTATGATAGTGGTGGCGATGACACGATTTCGGCGGCGTGGAACTGGCGATGGCGATGCCGGCGGCGACGATGAGGGCGAAGTTCAGCGATGGTGTTTACAATGCGCCGCTGCCAACCAAACTCCAGAGTGCCAGAGATGCAGGGGTTGCCTGGCAAGGACTAAAGGATTACAGCAATCAACAACTGGAGGTCACAGAGGACTGGGGGCCTCTACAAACCCGCTGCAGGACCTCGCGCTGGTGCCTGGTGATTACATGCGGCCCCAAAGCGGTCACTGGACAGGGTTCCCGCAGATAGACTGGGCGAGCTATGGACGGATGGGTGGTGGTCTTCCTAAACGGCTTGGCGCCGGGCTGGGACCAGGAGACGAGGGTGGCGTTCGAGAGCGGCGGCGAGAGCTTCCTCGAACGGGAACTTGCGGAGCACCTAGGGGCTGACAAGGTTCACGCCGCCAAGAACGAGCGCGGTTACCGCGCTCGCGTCAAGCTCGGAGCGGCGCTCCACGCGGCAGGAGTCTCGGGGGATATTCAGAAGGTGTTCGTGGCGCGTTCGCAGACCGAGGAGGAGAAGGAGCGGAACCTCGGCTGCCAGCACCGCTCTGCCACAAAACGCGCGAGGGATGGACTGCTTGCCCGGCAGCCCAGAGCGAGACCCGCTCAGGGAGCGGGTCGAGCCGCAGAGCACGCCAGAGGCTCGCCATCGCTCGGACGTCCATCTCCCGTGCATGTGTCGGTTTCGTGCGTGTGTTTTTCGCTCGATGGTCCAGGGTGGTCCTCGAGGGTCCTCGCCGAGAAAAAGAATGCACACGTCCGAGCGATGCCAGGGAGGGAATCTCCATCGTAGGAAGAGGCCGTCCAGGGCCTCGCCAATCTCCGCCCCCACCGAAGAGAGCCCCAAACTCCACCCCCCCACCAGAAGCAGGACAGG
>CAUYUJ010003695.1:17500-34683 GCA_963575745.1 Prorocentrum cordatum
ACAGATCGATTGGTGGATCCGCGCTTTGGCGCTCACTCCAGAGCGCTCGTTGCACTGTGCTGCAGGGCACATGTCTCTCTGGGGGCCGAAGTCACCGGAATTCGCCAACTGGCGTGCTCTTGCGGCGGCGGGATGCGTCCGGGTAGTTGAGACGGACGCGTCCAAGCTCCACGGTTGGTCGTTCAATCTACGTAGCGAGGGCCGAGTCGTTTCGGGCGTTTGGCCCCCCCGGCTTCGACTCCATTGCCGAGAACGCTGGGGCCATCAACTACAAGGAGTTGTGGGTCGTTGTTGAATTGCTGCGTAGAGAGGCGGACTGGCTCCGCGGCTGGAGAGTAGTGGTCCGCACAGACAACAAACCCGCCCTGCGCTACATCAACTTCCGGCATGGGCATGTACGCAGCCTATGCGACTTGGCGGAAGATTTAGAGCTCGCCGAGCGCGCCGCCGGGTGCTGGACGTCAGCCGTACACCTTTCGGGCCCTGCGAACGTCATCAGTGACGCAGGTTCACGCGACTCTTCCTTCGCCGCCCTGTGGAACCAGGGCCCCTACAGGGCTGCGACACTCAAGCGTTGCATCATGCGGCCCCTACAAAGTAAATGGGGCCCTTTTGATTGCGATCTCTTCTCGGATCGCGACGGCCATTTGTCCCTAGCCGCGCTGTGGCATCACCCCGAGAGCTCCGCTTTCGAAGCCAGCGTTTTGGGCAATCGTGCATGGGCCTTCCCGCCCAAGGCTCTCGCAGGCCAAGCCTTAAATTTCCTGCGCGGCAAAGTCCGTGCGAGGGTTTGTAAAGAAGCCTTCGTTCTCTTAGCAGAGGACCCCGGCGCACCGCGGTATCGCGCGAACGCCCTGCGGGACTGGAGGCGCCGGGAACGGTGGCCAGCAGGTTCCGACCTCTTCCGAACGCGTTCCGCGGAAGGCGGCTGGCGTCGGTGCCTTGCCACAAGCTCTCCGTTTCTGTTACTGTCGCTGGCCGCAAATTAAAAACACAAATTATTATCATCAACGGTCGCTCTTCCTTCTCCTTCCCTGCTCTGCTTGCCCCCGCCCTTCCCCTCCCCCCCTCCCAGTCGCTGCTCCCCCCCCCCCCCTTCCTCCCTCCTTCTCTCCCCAACGTCCTCGGAGGAGTTGGAGGATGGACACGGGCCTCGAATGGACCCGTGGCGACTGTGGCGCTGGAAGCACAGCAGTCTCGGGGCCTTGCACACAGTTCGGCAGGGGCGGGACACAGCTGTCTCGAGGGCCCGGGCACGCAGCTCCCGGCGAGCAGTCGCACCACGTTGGCGCCCAGCGAAGATGATCGCGCTCACGAGACAGGGCGTGGAGGAAGATGTTCCCACTAACCTCTTCCCTCCCCAACTTGTTCCCTCTCCTTTCCCCCCCTTCTGCCTTCCCTCGCCCTCTCCTTCCTCCCGCCGGCCCCCTCCCTCTTCTGCGTCTGCGCCCTTCCCGCCCCCCCCCCCGACCAGCCCCTTCGCACATAGCCACTTGTTCGTTGCCAGCAGAATCACTCATGCTTGCCACGGTTGCAGCGCGAGGGCTCGAGAACATCTCCAGAGGCATTTCTGGCAACGCTCCGCTCAGCTCTTCCGGTCCACGGCACGCGAGCGGGCCGTTCCAATGGACGCTGCCGCCGCAACCGCGTGGCTCACGGCAGGGCTCGCCGAGAACGGCCCTCTGCAAGATATGTTCCGCGAGGCCGTTTCTCGGGCTCTGACCGCCGACTTGGCCTCTGACACAGGGGTCATCCGGCAGGCCTTGGACCCCGTCAAAGAGACCGCTGATTCCACTTCGGCAGAGTTGACCGTATTCCGCACCCAGATGGACACACAATTCCAGGCGCTGCAGAAGCGTGTCTAGGAGCTCGAGAAGATCGAGGTGCAGTTGGACGCCTCATTCCCCTGGAGGAAGACAGAGCGCGAGACGGATCCAACTGAGTGGGCTGCGGGGTGGATGCGCATTGGAGTCGACTCCGATTGGCTCAGCAACGCGGCCCAGAACACGCAGGACCCGTCTGTCGCCAACTCGACGGCGGCGATCATGGCCAACCCCAACCACCCAGACGCAGAGAGGCTGAAACAGGCGGTCGCGCTCAAGAACGCGCCCAAGCAGGGTTGGAAAAGCCTCTGCCTCGCCCCGTTCGGGGGCAGCCCGGAGCTTCTGCAGAATTTCCTGTCCACGAAGGCGAGTGATGGAGACAAGACGGCGTCTGCCATCGCCATGAAATGCCTCAGCTACTTCCTCATCATGGAAAAGCAGTTCACCAACATCAGTACTGCCAAGGCGAACTCTCCCGGCAAGATCAAAGCGCAGCGCCTGGAGATGATGCCAGCGATCTTTGCGGGCATCAAGTCCATGAAGAGAAGGGCGAAAAAGGCATCTGCCCGCAGGCCGCTGGAGATGGCTCTCATGCAGAGAGACTTCTGCCTCGACTGGCAGCTCAGCTTGACACACCTCGCGGCCACCCCGTTCGTGTTCACAACTGGGCCGGACCAGGTGAGCCAATTCCCGGCCAAGCGTCTCCGGACAGATTCAGGCCAGCCGGGGCCCTCCGGTCGTCCGGAGGCGTCTGGCGGCGGCGGGGCACCAGCCTCGGGCAACAACAGCCGGCCGCCCATGCCTCCAGCTCCGGTCCAAGTTCCGGCGCCGCAGCACGCGGGCCCGGCCGGCGGCTCTGGCAATGCCGACAAGAACGACAAGAAGGCAGTCGCTGCTGCCATCTTGCAGGACCTCAACAATATGGTCGGCCGCCAGCAGCCCGCGGCCATCCAGGCCTACGTGGACCAGAAATTCAGAGGCACGCCGGCGGAGGTGCAGGGCATCCGGAGCGTGCTGGGCAGTTTCTGCCGCCACTGCATCCTGAACAGCCGCCGGGTGGTCAAGCACTCGCGCGGGCAGTGCCGCGCGGAGGGGGGCAAGCCGAGCTCGCCGTGCTCGCGGTGCGGCGCGCGCGGGATCATGGCCTACTGCTGGCCTGAGGATTGCCCCAATGCGCGCTGAGCACACAGCTGTCCATGCCCTCCCCCCCTCGTCCTTCCCCGTGTTCGTTTCCCCCCTTCCGCCCCTCCCAGCACAGAGCCCTGCGCGCCACCAGTGCGTGCATTTTGGCACGTTTCAGTGCGACAGTCTGCCTTTGTGATTTTCGTGCATTTGAAATTTTGGACGCTTGCAGCACTCGCTCTTGCGGAGCCCCTGCTCAAAAATGCGGGAGGACAGGTTGGGTCCTTCGCCTGGCTCTCCTGTTGCCCCCCCCCCTGGGTGAATCCAGCCTCGGTGATCTTTCGGGTCCGACGCCCTAAAATATTGGCTCTGGTTCCCCAGGATTTGGGGTCCGACTCTCCTGGATTTTGGGTCTCATTCCCCAGGATTTGGGGTCCGACTGCCCAGGATTTTGGGTATGGTTTCCCATGATTTTGTGTCTGAACCCCCGACGACGTGGGTAAAGCGATAGTATGTCCGACCACAAGCGAACGGCAACCGAGCCGCCCTCTCCCCTGGGTTCCGAGCAGGCCCAGTTGGCCCCGACGGCCCCCTGTGGATCTGGAGGGGGGTCCGGTCGCTCCAGGAGCCCCCGGGGCGTCTCAAAAACGCGGCCGGTCATCAGAAAACGGGTCTGGTCGATACCGCACTCGTGAGTTTGAGTCGCGTCTCGCACGCGTGCGTCGTTGTCTGCACGGTTGCACGCGCACGGTCTGGCACTAGTCCGTTCCGTAGCCTTTTGGGCTCCGGAACCGCCAGGGACCCAACGCAATATGCATCTCATACATGCAGTCCCTGGGTCGCAACCGCCATGGGGGTTGCGTTTGGTCGAACAGCCCGCAGTGGCCCCGAGTGGGCTTTCGCCAGCCCCGCGGCCACCTGAATGCACCAGGGCGCCGGTATCTTCGACGACAAGCGCCTCTGCGGCGACCGGCGTGCGGTCCCGAGATTCCGCCATGGATCAATTGCGCTTTCAACCCGTCCAGGACGTGTTCGTTCAAACGCCGACATTGTCGTCCGCTGCATCGTCTCCTCGCGAGGATCTCTATGTCAAGGCCCAGGTCATTCTTGAGGCCGGTTGGGAACCTTCGACCAAGCAGACCTACGCGAACGCCATCAGGCTTCACGTGCACGGTCTGGAACGCATTGTCGACGCCACCTTCCTTATAAATTAATGTTGCTGTCCACTGGAATGGACGGAATGTTTTGGTCTAGCACTCAGCTTAACAAGGCTGCAATTCGTGCTTGGCATATGTGTCGGGGCCTCGACTGCGTGTTCGACTCCTGCTGGGACCAGCGCGCGTACCATTTCTGGAGGGGGCTCAAAAAGAGAGCGAGACACGACAGCCACCAAAAGAAAGCAATTTCTATTGACGAGCTTCTGTCTTTCATCCGAGCCCGCCTCGCCACAGGGTCTGCCGCGGGGGCCCGGGACTGCGCGTTTGCAGTCTTCTGTTTCTTCGGCATTCGGAGAGTATCAGAAGCCTCTGCTCTCCTGGCCGCAGACGTGAAATTTGAGTCCGAATGCGCCCGGTGCTTCATCCGGCGTCAGAAAAACGACCCGGAAGGCAGAGGGCAAACGTGCGTGATCCCAAATTGTGATTTCGCTGGAATCAACCCCGCCCGCCTCATGGTCGACTCTCAGGAGAGAGATGCCTCCGGAGCCGCCGGTTTTCTTCTGCACGACAACTGGCGCATCGCATAAGGCAGTGAATCCCGATTTATGGAGAGAAACAGTTTCTCTGTTTTTCAAGGACAAAGCAACGAGCACGCACTCATTCCGCAAAGGCGGCGCACAATGGAGCTTGCACGTGGCCAAAGCGCCGCCCAGAGCGGTGCAGGACCAAGGCGGCTGGCACTCCTCATCTGTGATGCACGACGCGTATGCCGCTGCGTCGCCGGAGCTGGCGCGGCAACAGTTCCTGGCCGCGGCGAGGGCCGTGGCGGGCGCTCCGCCGGCCGCGTCGCATGCCATCGTGGCCACGCAGGCCGCCCCGCCGACTGGTCCTGGCAAATCGCCAAGCGCAGTTCGGCCCTCGTCGCCACTGGAGGGGCCAAAGAAGTTCCGCCGGCGAGATTCCCCTATGAGGGCTCCTCGGCAGCGTCTGCCAGCGAACCAGGAGCGTTTCTTGGTACGGTAGCAAAGAGGTCCCCGCCTGGTTCCTTCCTTTCGTCTCGCGTTCCCACCCTTCCATTTTCGCACGCACACACGCTAAGCGGCCATTCTGGCCCTCGCTGCGCGACCCGCCCGCCGCCCACCTGGACCGGCAGCCTCAGCGCCATAGCTCGGGCCTGCGGCGGCCTGCGGCGGCCTGCGGCGGCCGTTCGGGACGAGTCGGGCAACCCCCAGAACGATCTCGACGAGGCGCAGCTGTGGGAAGCCACCCTGGGTTTCGAGAACCTCCGACATCCTCTGCAAGCCGGTCCTCCTCCCCCCGCGCAGAGTGCGGCGGATCGCCCTCTCCCACGGCAAGCGTGGCCGAAGGATGAGGAGGATGTTTGTGAAAAACCTCCAGGGACACACGAAAACGCACGAAAACCTGCGGGAACCGACGAAAACCGTCCGAAAACCTCAAACCTACAACCCTCGTCAAAAATAAACTGAGGGATTCTGTTTTCGGTGATTGTATGGTCGGCGCTACTCCGATGCTGGCGCTAGATATCTGACGCGGACGCAAGGGCTTCGAAAATCCGACGACCCCTCCGCAGCATTGTGGAGCGCAGTTTCTAACAAGTGCCCGAAAATCGATCGTCGTGATGTCCAACCGCGTTTCTGTCTATTTTTGACGAGGCTTGTAATAATTCCTGGGGGCCCGGGCTTCCCTGCCAGGCCTCGACGGCGGACGGCCGAGAGTGGCTCTCGGCGCCTCCTGCTGCCCCTCGAGGCGCGCGGGAGCTGCGGGAGGCCAGGCGCGGACCCAGCGGCCTCCGGGGCCCAGAGGGAAGTAGGGGCAGTTTCGAAGGATTGCAAAAAACCAAGGACTGCAAAAAACCGAAGGATTGCAAAAAACCAAGGATTGCAAAAAACCGAAGGATTGCAAGAAACCGAAGGATTGCAAAAAACCCTCGAGGGATTGCAGTCCTTCGAGGAGGAGGAGGAGGAGGATTTTTGCAATCCTCGAAAGGTTTTTTGCAATCCTTCGAGGAGGAGGAGGAGGATTTCGGAGGCGAGTCGATGGGGAGAAGTCGTCAAGACCTCAGACATCGTCGGCGGATGAGGATGATGTTTGCGGCTCCGGGGCGCTCCCTCCTCGCGGGCACGGCCGCCTCCGTGCCCTCTACCCGCGACAGCAGCTCCGCGTCCTGGGGGCGAACCGGCCAGGGGCGGCCCACCCTCTTGGCACAACTTTTTTACGACGTTGCGCAGGCACGGATCAGAGATCGTTGAGTTCTGGGTGTGCAGAGCAATACGGTACGCCGACTTGGGCAGAAAGCCACATAATTCAGCCTGGCGGGCGCAGCTCCTTGGCACCATTCCCCCCCCTCCTCCTCCTCCGTCCTCCTCCTCCACCGTATAGTCGCACCCCGAGGCCGGTCAAAAGGGCGGGCCGGGCGTGTCGAATGACACTTCGTCACCATTTACAACCCTGATGCTTTGAAATTGGCAGCAGTAGTTTCACAGATGGAGGGCGGGCCGCTTCCAAAATGTGGTTTTCGCCTTCGCGCCGCGCGTATTCGTTTTCAAGGTTTGCATAGATTTCACGCATTGATGGCGGGTCGTTTTCAAAATGTGGCTCTCACCGTAGCACCGCGCACATTCGTTGAAAAAACTTGCAACACGAGCTTCACGGATTGAAGGCGGCTCGTTTTCAAAATGTGGTTCTCGCCATAGCGCCGCGCAAACTCGTTTTAAACATCTGCAACAGTTTCATTGGTTGTCACTGTTAACTTTCCAAAAACGCTGTTTTGAAGCGATTCAGGATTGTCAGGGCGCAACAATTACGCTGATTCGCGATGTTGAAGTCCTACGAATGGTGTTCTGGCACGATTCTGGACCGCCAAAACGTAAATGTCAGGTCAATTCGCGGCGTTCGGGTCTTGAAAATGGCATTCGGCACGCTGCAAGATGTTCACACCGTTGTCCCACAATGGGGCATTTCCCTCACCGGGAACGAACCCTTGCAGGGGCCTGTGAAAATGAATCTTGGAGGACGGGTGTACTTCAACATCGTTAATGAGTCTTTGGTGTGCACTGGTCCTCCCGTTCCTCCTTTTCCTCCTTCTCCTCCTCCCCCTCCTCCTCCTCCTCCCCCTCCTCCTCCTCCTCCTCCTCCTCTTCCTCCTCCTCATTTTTTCCGCGAGGCCGACCTGAGCGCGACCGCCGTGGCGTTCGTGCGCAACCGTGAGAAAAAATGCAAGCATCCAGCGGGACGATTCGGCGCAAAGGAGGGGGCCTGGCGGGCGCCGCCGAAAAGGAACCATGTGAAGAATGTGAAGAAGCGGAGGAGACGAATGAAAAGAGCAAGGCGCCCGCCAAGGCCGCGAGGTCGGCACTGGCCTCAGTGATCAGTACCCCCAGTAGGTACCCCCCTTGGGGTACAGTCAAAAACCCTAATAAGGACGCGCGGTAAGGACGCAAGACACTTGGAAGCCGAAGTTGGGATTTTTGGGGCGGCGGACGACGACAACCCCAAGGACGCAAGAGCAAGGAAGAGCAAGGACGCAAGGGCACCCTGAGCAAAGCCGCGCGTCCTTACTAGGGTTTTTGACTGTAGGTACCCCCCGTGGGGTAGGCATCCCCCCTGATATCAAAGCGGCACCCGCCTCGGGAAGCAAGGGTAACAGTACCAGGTATGAGAGATAGGCACTGCCACAAACCCACGGCACCTGTGCACCTTGTAGAAGCAACCTGCAACAGAGGCACCACAGAGAGTAAGCAATAAGAACAACGGGGACCGAAGTAGGCACGAGCTGCTTCTGTCGAGTGCGTTTTGTGCAGCCAGAATGTTTACGCGGGCAGCTTGCTCACGTAGACGTCTGGGACATAAAGGAAGAGAGAGCCTGCGCACGCGGTAATGGCAACAGCGCGCTAACTGGTAGGCTGGCCTGCGAGGTCCAAGGCTAACCCATTCCTGTTGCCAGAAGTGATTAAGATATACCATAAAAAATATCCGCCCATCCGGCGTGTGAGTTTCTGAGAGCGTGGACTTGAGCTCGCTCAAGCTTCGCTCTGCAGGGGGGGGGGGGGGCGTACGTTATTTCCGACGTCATTTCCGACGTTTTTCGGTACCCGGGGATATTTCCGACGTCATTTCCGACGTTTTTCGGTACCCCGGGACAGGGGGGTATAGAAAACTCCACTTCTGGAGCCCCGACCGCCCAAGACAGCCAAAGAGGAAGCCAAAAGAGGCCCCAGAGGCCCCCTAGACAATGCAAGAGGGCCCCGAATCGCCGAAACATCGCTCGAACCGCCCAAGATGCCCCGAAGACAATTCCAGAAACCTCCAAGACGTCCCCAGGATCCCTCACGACACTTCCCCAGAATGCCCAAGAGAATCGCCATGCTCATCATCACCAGCACCCACATCCTAAACATCATCACCATCGACCCAATCGTCATCATCATCATCATCATCATCATCATCCTCATCATCATCATCATCATCATCATCATCATCATCATCATCATCATCATCAGCATCATCATCATCATCCTCATCATCATCAGCAGCATCATCATCCTCATCCTCATCCTCATCATCCTCATCATCATCATCATCTCGCTCTCACCCACCCCGGATCGGCGGCACTGGCCAGAGGCCAGCCAAATAGGTACTGCTGCAAAGCCACAGTATTCCTCCTCCCCCACCAAGCTCCACCCCCAACAGGTCACCAACCAATCTTCCCAGTGCCGAGGCATGTGGCGGGAAAACAGTGGCCGCAATGAGCTCTGTACGGCCCTCCTCTTGCCAGCAGCAGGCCCGCTCTTTGAGCCAGCAGTAGGCCCGCCCTTCGGTTCCTGCGTGGTGGGGCCACCGTCGCCGCATTTATTAAAGGGAAATTAGGACACACAAATAAATACACACAAATAAAAATAGTCCCCGTATTTTCTCATATTTTCTGGGTTTTTGTCTTCCCCCCCAATTCCCATATTTTCCAATATTTTCCTGGGAATCGAGGATTAATTGTGTCTGTGTGTTTTTTTCCCTCCTGATTTATGTCAGGAGTGCGGGGGTAGGCACGCGGAGTGGGAGCGATGGAAAGTCAACTGCCGGCGGTCTCGCAGGCTGGCTTGTGAGGTCTAAGGCTGGCCTGTGACCAGTACTGGTGATTACCATTCCTATGACTGTAGGCTGCAAGTTGGCAGCAAAATTAGGCCGGCCAGTGACAAGATGGGGCTGGCCCGAAGTTCATGCTGTCGTGCCAACTGTTAAACATAGGTGCTGCTGCTGCTAGACACTATTTGGCTGTACTTCTCTGCGCGGAGCCTGGGGCACCCTGTAGAAGCACCCTGCAGCAGAGTGTAACACCCGAGAGTGTAGCGACCTTGGGTTTGGAGTGAATGGAGGGAGCACTTTGGGCGCCCCTCAAAATCGGCCGTTTGCGTCTTACCTCTATCAGGAGAAGCAGGAACCTCAGCAATAAGAACCTTCGAGGAAATCTAAGCGGAAGTACACTTGGCCTATACAAAGTATCCTGCAGGCTTCCAGCTACGCTGTGGGGGTTTGTAGGAGGATCCTCCTCCTCCTCCGCCTCCTCCGCCTCCTCCGCCTCCTCATCATCACCATCACCAGAATCATAATCATCATAATCATCATCATCATCATCATCATCATCATCATCATCATCATCATCATCATCATCATCCTCATCCTCATCCTCATCCTCATCCTCATCATCATCATCATCATCATCATCATCATCATCATCATCATCATCGTCATCGTCATCAGCATCAGCATCAGCAGCATCATCATCGCCATCGCCATCATCATCAGCAGCATCAGCATCATCGTCATCAGCATCATCAGCAGCAGCGTCGTCAGCATCTTCATCAGCATCATCAGCATCATCATCATCAGCAGCATCGCCGTCATAACCATCAGCAACATCAGCATCACCATCATCACCACCATCAGCATCATCATCGTCATCGTCAGCGTCAGCATCGTCGTCATCAGCATCGTCATCATCATCATCATCAGCAACGGCATCACCAGCAGCATCATCAGCAGCCCCGTCAGCATCATCATTTTCATCATTATCAGCATCGTCATCATCAGCCATCCTCATCATCAGCCATCCTCATCCTCATCGTCATCAGCATCATCATCACCATCATCGTCGTCACCAGCATCGTCATCGTCATCAGCATCATCATCGTCATCGGCATCGCTATCGTCATCGTCATCATCGGCAGTAGCATCAATACCATCTCATAATCATCATCAGCAGCATCATCATCATTAACATCATCAGCATGATCAGCATCATCATCAGCATCAGCATCAGCATCATCGTCATTCTCGTCGTCATCGTCATCAGCAGCAGCAACAGCATCACCACCATCACATCATCATCACCATCATCATCATTATCATCATCATCATCATCATCATCATCAGCAGCAGCAGCAGCAGCATCAGCATCAGCAACATCATCACCATCACGATCATCATCACCATTATCATCAGCATCATCATCAACGCCATCAGTATTAACATCAGCATCCTCATCACCATCACCACCACCACCATCATCATCATCACCACCACCATCATCATCCCACCACCACCACCAGCATCGTCCTCCTCGCTCCCCTCGGCCTCCTCCTCGTTATCCTCGTCATGCTGCCTTCCCTCCCCCTCTTCCCTGTGCCGACGCGCTTCGGTAACGGTTCAGGGGAAACGCTCAGGGGACGCACGAGGCGTCACTTGGTCCTTTGCCGGAGTAGCCCTCTGACCAGAATATGACTACCTACCAGACCACCCCAACCCAACCCGAAGACCCGAATTTCGGGTTGGGGGGGGTATGGGCTCCATACGTATTTGTTCGATGTTCCCGACCCCCCCCACTGGAAATGGAGGGCAGATTGAGGCCTTCGGGTTGGGTAGGGGTGGTCTGGCGGGTGGTGAGAATAGCTGGGCGACAGTGACTCACGATCTCCGCGCCAAGCTACAGCACCCTACGCTGGCAGGCAGCGGCGCAGCAGCGAGTCGCGGAGGCCTGCGTGCCATCGCAGGAACAGCCAGGAACGGCCTCCCGAGCGAGGCAGACAAACCAGCCCTCGGCCACAGTCAAGAGGGCCCTCAACCCAGCGATCTCAAATGAGCGGCCCGCACGATGATTCGTGGCATGCGACAGCAACGTTGCCGTTGCAATCGCGGCAACATTCCACCTGCTAAGATCATCCCTGACGCTTGGCAAGCATTGGAATCCGACTCCCCTAGATACCTAGTGTCCCGGGAAGCCGGCGGTGTCAAGCCGGCGCCCGTTTAATCTTGGTCGACACCCCACCCATCCCTGTCAATGGACAGGCATTGACATCCACGCCCCGTGGCCAGAGCTGGAACGCCCATCCCTACCGATGGACAGACATGCGCATACAAACCTCATACTGCATCCGACCCTCATACTCAGGGCCCTGTTTTCACACCTGCAGTCGGGGGCCAACCGTTTGTGATAGCGCCGCGCTTCAACTGGGAAACACATCACTGCATCCGACCCGCGTACTTATATTTGCAGCTCTGGACACTGGCGCTGTCAAGTCAGCACCTGTCTGGTCCGAATGCCCATCCATGTCAGTGGACAGGCATCCGACCCCTTACCTATCTAGCCCGCTTTGGACACTGGCAGTGTCAAGTCGGCGCCAGTCTGGTATGCATGCCCATTGCTGCCAGTGGGTAGGCATTGGCATCTGCGCCCAGTGTCTGGAGCTAGGATGCCCATCCCTATCGATGGACAAACATGGGCATCCCACCCGTAGAACGAGAGTTTTACGGGGACATCCGAGAATGGTTGCCCAGCAAGCGTGAAGTCCTCGCTCCCCACCTGGGAAGCTCGCCCCCGTCGCTGGACAGGCACTGGCATCCGACTACCTTACACACCTAGGTTTCATCGGCCTGCTCCAGGGGGTACATCCAGCTTGACTCAGAAGCCCGCCATGCGTGCTAGTCGCAAGGCGGCGATACAGGTGCGATTCACTAGTTCTGCTGGCAAGGCGATTCGTTTCCGTGGGCAGGGGGCTACGGATTCGCTTGCTGGCCCGGCGCTGCTGGCAGGCGTGCTGGTCGCCATGAGATGGCTCCGTCCGAGGAGGGGGTCTCAGCGTTCCGCTCCCAAAGGGGCGGAGGGCATTTAGTTGACCTGTGTCCCGACCGTGTGGCCGATAAGAGCCTGTTTTCCTTAATATCCAGGCAAGCTTACTTGCATGGCGTTCGCCCCCCCCCCCCCCCCCCCTCGCTCCTCTTCAATCGAACACGAGCGTGCAAGTGCCTTTCGACTTGCGTGATTTCCGCACGTCGAAGCGTTTTCGGTTTGCTTCAGACTCAGCCCCCCCCCGTCCATGCAAGTAAACTTGCCCGAAACCAAAGAAAAACAGGCTCTAAGTCGACCTGTACCAAGGGGTACATACGTTTTGGTCTGGCTGGTCCCGTACTCGAGGGCCTGCCAGGCGAGATAGTCGCCAGGCGGCGATGCTGCTGTGACTTGTTCGCTCCGCTGGCAACGCGTGGGGGGGGGTCTACGCGCTCGCTTGCTGTCCCAGCGATGCCTGCCAGGCGTGCTAGCCGCCTGGCGGAGGTGTAAGTTCACCTCTCCTCTTTAGCTGTTGGACCCCATCCTCGTGCAATACTGCACCTTCGCAGCAGTCCCTGCGGGCGAAGAGGCCTCTGGAAAACTTGCTCAGTCGGCACAGGCCAGAAGGTTCGGATCAAGACGGCATCGGACCATCGTGCTCCGATGGCCCAGCCGCAGCGGCGAAGCCAAAGCGGCCTCACCTCATGTAGCCTCGGGGATTTGCCCCGTCGTTCCTGCAGTCTGGCTCGAGGCTAATAGTGGCCTTCGGATTGAACCCCTCCGTCGGACGCATTGCCCCATTGGGGGCTTGGTTCAAGCCGAACTGCCTCACCAGGCCAGCGGCATTCATTACTGGGAAGCCCCCCAGCGCTCGCCCTCGCCTTCGCCCAGTGATTGCCCTGACCGTGAGTGTCAACCACGATGGAAAGTTGCGTCAACCGTGGCCTACAGAGTGGCGACACCATGAAACTAGACACACTGACGGGGCTAAAGCGGCCCAAAGTCATCAGTTCCTCCTCGCCCTCCTCCTCCTCTCCCCCCTCCTCCTCGTCCTCCTCAGCTCCATCCTCCTCCTCCCCCTCCCCGTTGATGGAGGACGACGATGATGATGATGACGACGACGACGACGACGACGACGACGAACGAGGATCGAGAATCGACTCTCCCTGTCGAGCCCAGCCCCGTGCTCCTCGTCCACGTCCGAGTCCGGCCGGCCTTCGACCCTCGCCAGCAGCGCGCCCCAGCCCGCCCCCGCGGCCCCCTGGCCGCAGGCCGGGCGCGCGGGCGCCCTCCTCATGAGGCCTCACGCCCTCACACTCAGCTCTGACAGGACTGAACCTAAACGGTGTGTTTTTCGGTGTCGTTCTGGTTCCGTTTGCCCCAGCGTCTGTCTCGAATCCGCCCTGACCGCAAGACGAATACGGAACGAGAACGGCCCACGCGATCACTGAAAACACCGCTTAGGTCCAGCCCTGAGCTCTGAGTGCAACCTCGGCGTGACGAGCGCCAGCTTCCCGGACGGACGGGAAGGAGGCTCCACGAGGGGGGGGGGAAGAGAGAGGAGCGGGGAGGCGCAGCCCCCTCACGGCGGGCTCGGGTCGTGCCGACACCGCGGGGGTCGCTCCGCCCTGAACGGTCTCGGCCGCTTCCGAAACGTCAGATCGTTCAGATTCGACCCCAAGCCTCGGGGGCGCCCAAGAAAGGGCGGCACGGTGGAGGGGGGGGGTCGCGCATCATGGCCCGAGGCATGTACGCTCAGGTCGGGCACGCCCCCCTACAGGGGGACCGTTGTCAAAACATTCACAAGACCAGCAATCTATACATATATATATATACACACCAAAAAACTCAAAAATGGTCAACGAATCGTCCCAGACTATTTTTTCCACTATGTTTGAATATTCCCCCCGTAGAGGGACAGGCCCGACTTAAATGCACGCGGGCGAGGGGGGGCCCAGGGGACCCACCGAAAGAAGAGGGGCCATGGGATCTGGGGAAATCTCATGGCCCCCGCCAGGACATCCCCCCCCCTCCTCAAGACCGGCGGCGAGCGAGGGGGGGAAAAGAGGAGGAGGAGGCCTTCTCAGAAGGCGGCGGGGCTTCTCAGAAGCCCTCGGGCATTCCGAAGAATGCTCGGCGTCTTCGGGGCAGGCTTCGGACACTCAGAAGGCCGAGCCCTTCCGTGACTTCTGACGACGCACTTCTTCTCACGACCCCCGCCCCCTGGCGCGCCGCCGACTAGAGTCACCACCCCCCTCTTGGCCGCCTCCGACAACCTTTTCGAAAAATCCGCCTAGCATCTTTGAAAGGCAACCAATGCGCATGATGTGCCAACCCCCTCGGACTGAACATGCCCACTGTGGAAGGACACCTCTGGTCCGGGGACGCACGCCGGCAGGGCGTCCTGATGGCCGCTGCTGCGCCAAAGACGTGCCTGTGAATGACAACACGCTGTTCCAGCACATCGTTTGGACGAGCCCCTCGCGACTTTTCGACCCCTTCCCCAGGGCGAGCTTCTCGCCCCAGCCCGTCTTTCTGACGGCCCCGAGGCCCGAGACACCCGTCTCCAGAGGGCCACCAGCGGCAACCGACCGCCCCGCCCGCCTCGGCCTCCTCCTCCTCCTCCTCCTCCTCCTCCTCCTCCTCCTCCTCCTCCTCCTCCTCCTCCTCCTCCTCCTCCTCCCCTCCCCTCCTCCTCCGCTGACAGCGCCACTCCTTCCCAGCCTCCCCATCCGCCCCTGCCCCGCAGAGTCGCGGAGTATCCACGAAAGGCCCAGGGATCCCCTCCTCCCCTCGAAACCCGGGGTTGCTAAAGGCTGAAGGCGCCCCTGGCCCCAGGTGTTCCAAGCTGGTCGCTCAATCTGGTCCCCTGGGTCTCGCGAGCTCAGGAGGCATCGGAGGCATCCCGGAAACTTCTGGGGGGCACATTGGGCCAGAGACACCTTTGGCAACACTCCCACCGCTCGTCCCCCCTTCCCACCTCGACAATCCCTCTCGACACTCATCCGCAACGCCAGAAAACATCCACACCCACAACGGGTGGAACTCTGCCCCAGATTCTAGAGGAACGGTGGATGTGGAGATTGTCCTGATCTAAGAGGCGGGACGATGTCCAGATCCGCCGCTCCTGGAACGATCCTAGCGATTACATGGCCCCACTGCGAAGCGGTGGATACACATATACTCTGGGGGTGGATCCCCACCCCACACTTCTCACACACCCATCCCCTTCCAATTTTGGCGCTGAGCAACCACAACAGATGCCCAGAGAGAAAGTCCGTCCAGGGGCCAGAGCACTCCAAGGGATCGGGGACGCGCTAAGTTTTACATCCACGCGCCGTGACAAAAAAAACAGGTACGTATGGGCTGTTTTGGGCCAGCACGTGGGGGAAGAACCGCATGGATGTCACTGCAAAGCCGCTCCAACACGTCATGAACCTTAGTGCCACGACCAGCCTGGCGGTGAACACCGACCGCACTACAGAAAGAAAGAAGCATCGAAACTCCGCATCGTGAAGATGTGCAAACAACTGCGAGACCACCCGATCTATATCAGGAGCGGGACCAAACTCTCCCATGAGCCACTGTGGCAACTCATACTGCCATGTCCCACTATTCGCCTGAATCTCAACGTGCGCCACTCTGCAATAGCCTTCAAAAGATCTGTAGAAGCCCGTCCCACGTAAAGGCTGCGGAAGACACCGCTCAGACTCTGGGTTACAATCTCGACCTCCAGGATGGAGAAAAGCAGGCTCAGCAGCGTCATGCCCACCTGGCGCACCAGCATCAAAAACAATCGCCGCGGTGCCAGGGGGCCCGAGCTCTGGTAGGAGACCGTCCGCAGGTACCTCAAATTCTTCGAAACGCCTCTTCAACCTGCTCCGACACGCCATTCGAACAATAAGCAGCGGCAACTTGACTGAACGGAAGTGGAATGATAGGGAATCCCAGCGAGTCAACTGCGCCACTCCATCCGTGGCCACGTCGAACTTCACCATCGGCAGCAGGACAACAATGATGAACACGATCGGCACGAGATCGTGCATGCTGCCACGGACGCTTGTGATCCGGAGGTGCTCCGGAAGAGATCCCATTAAGGTCACCACCATCAATTACCACCGCTCCGAAGACCAGCAGCCCACGGATCTTGACCACTGTGCCAAGGGCCCTCACGGCCACGACGGCGATCAGGTTGAGCATCACCATCCTCACCTCCACTATCACCCTCACCTGGGGCTCCATGGTCGAAGCCGTCGTCGAGACCAGCACCAGGGACCCCAGCTCCAGGCGGCACCTCGAAGGCGCATGTGCAGTGGGATGCGCCGCACGATCTTCGATGGCCGCAAGCGACCACCGCGTAAATTGTCAGGAGCTGCATCGAGTGCTGGGGATGCGCTGACCAGCAGCGAAGTTCTGCATTCCCACTCCATGCTCCTGCTCCCAACGAATCTGCGGCACAGGCTTGCTGACGTAGGCGTTGGGCCTGGCGCTGCACCGACGCCCTGCGACCAGCTGCTCAGAGAGCTAAGCCGCAGCGTGCGACCACCAGGAGGAGGCCGCACGCGCGGCCCGGCGGCCCCTGAGACCCACAAGCGCCAGCTCCCAAACGGCTGGGAGGAGGGGGGAGGAGGGGGAGGAGGAGGAGGAGGAGGAGGAGGAGGAGGAGGAGGAGGAGGAGGAGGAGGAGGAGGAGGAGGAGGAGGAGAGGAGGAGAGGAGGGAGGAGGAGGAGGAGGAGGAGGGAGGAGGAGAGGAGGAGGAGGAGGAGGAGGAGGAGGAGGAGGAGGAGGAGCTCGATGCTCCCCTCGCTCATCCTATCCCCCCCCCCTGTCGTTGCCCCCTGAGCCCCCCGGTCCCCCGCGGCCCGTGGGCCCCCGGGGCCCACGGGGGCGGCGGAGGCGCTGCCGCCAGGCCCACCTCATGGCGCTCGAGCGGCTTGCTCCCGGGAGCGCCCGGGGCGCGC
>CAUYUJ010003695.1:34783-76784 GCA_963575745.1 Prorocentrum cordatum
CTCCTCCTCATCCTCCTCCTCCTCCTCCTCCTCCCCCTGCCCCTCCACCTCCTCCGACTCCTCCTCCTCCTCATCCTGATCCTCCTCATCATCATCATCAGCAGCAGCAGCCGCATCAGCAGCATCATCACCATCAGCATCATCAGCAGTACCACCATCATCAGCATCATCAGCATCATCATCATCAACAGCATCGCAATAATCATCATAATCAGCAACAGCAGCATCATCATCACCAACGTCAGCCGCATCATCATCATCAGCATCAGCATCGGCATCAGTAGCAGCATCAGCAGCACCATCATCAGCAGCAGCAGCAGCGGCATCACCAGCATCATCACCAACACAAGCATCATCATCAGCAGCATCCTCATCCTCGTCATCAGCATCACCATCATCGTCATCATCACCATCATCATCATCATCATCATCATCATCATCATCATCATCATCACCATAATCATCAGCATCATCATCAACCTCATCATCGCCATCGTCAGCATCAGCATCATCATCAGCATCATCACCACCATCCCCCACACACACACACACACACACACACACACACACACACACACACACACACACAACGCCTCGACCTCATCGTGCTCCTCGTCCACCTCGTCCTGAGCATCATCCGCCTCCGCCGCCTCCGTCTCCTCCTCAACAGCCAACCCTTCACCCGCCTCTTCTTCCTCATCATCATCAGCAGCATCAGCGTCAACAACAGCAACAGCATCTGCTTCAGCACCATCGTGCTCATCATCGACATCAGCATCTTCAGTAGCACCAGCATCACTATCATCAGCGGCATCATCAGCAGCATCATCAGCATCAGCATCATCGTCAGTTTCATCATCATCGACAGCATCATCAGCATCATCAGCATCAGCATATTCATCATCATCATCACCATCACCATCGCCATCACCAGAACCACCACAATCATCATCAGCACCATCATCTGTATCATCAGCACCACCATCAGCATCCCCAATGATACACAGCATCATCATCATGATTACTGTCACCATCATCATCGCCATCCTTATAACAATCATCTTCCCCATCAGCATCATCATCATCATCATCATCATCCTCAACAGCATCGTTGTCACCATGATTAGCAACAACAACATCATCAGCATCGTCACCGTCATCGTCATCGTTATTACCAACATCGTCATCGTCATCAGACTCAGCAGCATTGTCATCATCATCAGCATCACTATCAGCAGCATCAGCATCATGGGCATCAGCAGCATCATCATCAGCGTCAGCATCACCATCGTATGCATCCTCATCATCAGCATCATCATTAGCATCACCATCATCATCATCATCGACATCATCATTATAATCAGCCTCAGAATCATCAGCATCATCCTGACCACCATTATCAACAACAGCATCAGCAGCAGTGCGCACGGCATCACCAACATCGTCACCATCATCATCATCATACTCAGAATCGACATCATTATCACCATCATCATCATCAACATCAGCATCATCAACAGCATCACCAGCAGCAGCAGTAGCATCACCGCCCTGGCTCGCGTCATCAGCAGCATCATCAGTATTATCAGCATCAGCGTCAGCATCATCATCATCATCATCATCATCAGCATCATCATCAGCATCATCATCATCATCAGCAACATCAACCGCATCAGCGACATGATCATCAGTATCATCATAATTAGCATAACCATCAGCATCATAACAATGAAAAAACAGCATCAGCAGCATCAGCAGCATCAGCATCATCATCACCATCAGCATCAGCAGCACCATCATCAGCATCATCATCCGCAGCATCATCCTCAGCATCAGCATCATCAGCACAACCAACAACATCATGAGCGGATGCCTCAGCATCCGTAACAGCAGCATAATCATCGGCATCATTATCAGCAGCAACATCAGCATCGTAATCATCGCCATCAGTATCATCATCATTAGCAGCAGCATCAGTATCAGCATCATTATGAGTATCATCAGCATCAGCATCAGTCTCATCATTATCATCATCATCAGCATCATCATCATCACCCGCATAATATTAATCATCAGAACCTGCATCATAATCATCAGCATCATCGTCATCCGCATCATACTAATCATCAGAACCTGCATCATAATCAGCATCACCATCATCAGTATCATCATCATCATCATCATCATCATCATCATCATCATCATCATCATCATCATATCAGCATCATCATCATCATCATCATCATCATCATCATCATCAGCATCATCATCATCATCATCATCATCAGCATCAGCATCATCATCATCATCATCATCATCAGCATCATCATCATCATCATCATCATCATCATCATCATCAGCACCATCGTAATCAGTCTCATCATGAGCATTAGCATCATCATCGGCACCCTCTTCATCATCGTCATCTGCGTCATCATCGGCATCACCATCGGCATCACCACCCGCATCAGATGCATCGCCATCATCAGCGTCATCATCGTGCACGCCGCGGCCTGCTGCCTCGTCCCCTTGCCATCGCTGGGACGTCCATTTCCTGTGCACTGTTCGGTTTCGTGCGTGTTTTTTTTGCTCCATGGTCCAGGATGGTCCTCGATGGCTCTCGCCGAGGAGAAAAGGCACACGTCCGAGCGATGCCGAGTCCCTCTCCTCTGCACGTGACGTGCTCGCTGGAGCGGCGGAGTGCCCCTCCACCGACACCCATCGGCGGCCACGACACCGCATGCCCCGCCGCCCTGGGCAGGCAGGCCCCCCCCCCGTGCACCATCGGAGGGCCCTGCACGCGCACTCCTCTTCACGGATGGGGTCCAGAGGTGCTGATCGTCCCTCCGGCGCGACGTGTGACCCCCTAAGCGCCCTTGCCTTTATCCTTGCCCTGTCGTGCATTCCCTTACTTGTCCCCCTCCTCCTCCTCCTCCTCCTCCTCCTCCTCCTCCTCCTCCGCCCGCCTCCTCCTCTCCTTCGACCGAGCATGAGCGCAACGTGAGTCCGTCGCGCCACTCTGCCACCTGCGCCAACGTTCCACAGGCATGGGCGGCGCCCAAGTCACTTTCGCCACATACGCCGCGGCGGTGGGTGGCGCCAGACTGCCACTTGTGCCACCACCTGTGGAGTCAGGCGGGTGGCGCTTTCCAAGGGCAAGGCACGAGACAGCTCCAGTCGAGTTAGTCTCGCCAGCACGGATGAGATCGGCCGTTCTGGACGGCTCTTTGAGCAGAAACCACTCCTTCTTGATCGTAGATTCTCTTGTTCCTCCTCCACCTCCTCCGCCTCCTCCTGGTCCTCCTCCTCTTCTTCCTCCTCTTCCTCCGCCTCCTCCTCTTCTTCTTCGTCCTCCTCCTGGTCCTCCTCCTGGTCCTCCTCCTCCTCCTCCTCCTCCTCCTCCTCCTCCTCCTCCTCCTCCTCCTCCTCCTCCTCCCTCTTCATCCCCTTCCTCCTTCTCCTCCACTCCTGCCTTCCTGCTCCCCCCCATAACCTCCGTCCGAGAAAGCCCCCGCGAGCCCGGACCCCACGACCCGCGGGGCCCCGGCGGAGCCTCCCAGTCGAAGGGCCGCTGGCAGAGCCACCTCCGCGGAAGAGCAGGAGGAGGAGCAGGAGGAGGAGGAGGAAGAGGAGGAAGAGGAGGAGGAGGAGAGAAGAGGGAGGAGGAGGAGGAGGAGGAGGAAGGAGGAGGAGGGAGGAGGAGGAGGAGGAGGAGGAGCAGGAGGAGGAGAGGAGAGAAAATCAGGAAGAGGAGGAGGAGGAGGAGGAGCTTCATGGGCCTCTCCGACATGCTCTCTGCGGCACCATTCGGCAGCGTCCCGAGGATCAGAGAACCATACAACGCTACGGCTTTTCGAGGAACGGCAGCAGGATGAGAAGCAAAAGCACTCAATGAAAAGGAGGATGTGATGGCAACCTGTTACCAGGGGGAACGGGGAGACGGGGTAAGGGGGAGAGGGAGTTGAAGTACCATGTGGGACTTGATTTTGAACAAGAACATTCCGTAGACGGATCTCCCCTTTCTCCGACCTTGCACTGCACAGAACGCAACGGCCGTGTTGTCTGTAGATGCGTCTGCTCCAATGTGCCTATGTGCGCAACGAACCCCAGTGTAGGCTGTAGGCGCTTGTGGCTAGAAAGCGAAAACGGCATTCGACGCATTGCCCAAACATCGGCTTCTCCTAGCAGGAATCACGCAGAATAGAGCCTGCCGTCCAAGGAGAGAGCACGGGGCCGGAATCGGAACAGACGCGAAGCGTCAAGGAGAGAGCACGGGGAGACGGGAAGCGGGGAAGGGGGGGGGGGGAGCGCGGGGGAACCACAGGGTACCGATACAGCTACTCCCGGGGCCTGCCCCGAGGTGCGTTCCGAGCAGCATCTCGCGGCGAGTCCACCCGTGGCGATGAGGGCCGCCTGGGGGGGCCCAAGGAGGCGCAGGCGAGGCAGGGGCAGCGGGATCGGTGCCTCGTTCTGGGACAGGCCACGGGAACGACGGCTCGAAGGGCAACGGCGCAGTCGGAGCTGCCTGGAGAGGACACGCGAAAGGACACACGCCCGGCCCTTCCGAGGGCCACCCTGCTGCAGGAATGCAGAAGGCACAAGTCACGAAGCACAGGACACTCAGGGCGCCCTTGATGTGGCAGGTTCGCCCTACCAATCAGCCTCGACTGTACCTCTGCCTTCGCCGAGGGCGCGCGAGCCGCGGAGCCCGGGGTTGCCGCCACTCGAGGACGCTCGGCGAGCACGGCCGCCGTCCTGCCCGCCGGGGGCGGGGTGCCGAGCACCTCGCGAGCGTTCGACCCGCCACGCCGCTGCGGGCCCCGAGGCGGATGGACAACGCAGGGCAAGTCGCGTGCAGGAAAAAACGAATGAAGGGGCCCTGGGACACACAAATAAATGGAGACAATTAACCGGTGTTTTTTGATCCGGGGGTCGAGAGCGCACCTCTTCTGGTTGAAGCTAAGCGGGCCGCGCGAAGCTTGAATTAGGCAGAGAAGGGGGGTGGAGACAACTAACAGGAGTCCCCATATCTTCCCGCATCTCTTGGATTCCCGTCTTCCCCCCGACCTTCCCATCGTTTTGCACAGCTTTCCCCCAAAGAAGGGAGGAGCGGCACGCGCAGGGCAGGGAAGAGAAGCCCGGCAGGCCAGGGAGAAAGAGGCGCAGCTTGGCTCGCGCTGTGGCAGGCCGACAGGAAGAGTGGCGAGGAGGAGGAGGAGAAGGAGGAGGGGGAGGAGGAGGAGGAGGAGGAGGAGGAGGAGGAGGAGGAGGAGGAGGAGGAGGAGGAGGGGAAGAGGGTCAGGCTCTGCTGGCGAGGACGCGCGGCGCGCGAGCGAGCACAGCAGGGTGAGCGGGCAAGGCGGCCCGCTCACCCGCAGGATGTAAGCCCCCGCCCACCGAAGGATCACGGAGGAGGAGGAGGAGAAGAATGGAGGAGGCTCGATGGGAAGGAGAGAGAGAGAGAAGGAAATTACCCTGCGACGTACCCAACCCAATGGCATCAAGTGGCAAGCGGAGTAGGGAAACATTAGCAGGAACCGTGACAGTGCAGGCGCGGCGATTTGTAGTGCGACCTACATGGGATGCGTATTGTTGCACGACTCACAGAACAGCAATCGATAAGACGAGGAGTATGTCTCAAGGCTTGTTAAAACAATAGCGGGGGCGGGAACGAGGGACAGGAGAAGGACGAACCCAGTAGGAAGGGGCGAGGAGCCATCGCAGCAGCAGCACCATGAATGCATAGGACGTCACAAGCTGTTTTCAAAGCGGAGACCCTGATGAACGAACAGCCACGCGTCCTGGCGCTCAGCTGCGAGGCCAACTTCAACCTTAGAGAGAAAAACGAGACGGCACTGCATGTGCGTGGATCGGGATTGCGCATGTCCGAGAGGGTTCGGGGGGGCGGGGGACCAGAGAAGCTCAAAGTAGGAAAATAGAGCCAGACGGCAACAGAGGCAAGAGGAAGCTCGCCAAAAACATGATCTACCACGGCAGGGTTGCATCATCATCAAGAGGCGACTCATGCTCTGTAAAGCCAATGGGCGACAAACAGACAACAACTCGAGACTTCCTTCACGTGCAAGCACAAACCAGGACGTCACAAGCTGTTTTCAAAGCGGAGACCCTGATGAACGAACAGCCACGCGTCCTGGCGCTCAGCTGCGAGGCCAACTTCAACCCAAGCCGTAACCCAAAGACGTTTACTGGGAGGGCGGGCTAGGGCGATTATACAGGGACGCGCGCCACTCGCTCAAAAGAATTCTGGCCAGCTTCCTATAGAGGGCGGGCGGATAGGCAGCAGCGATAGCGGTCCATTTCGCACCATTCGGGGCGTTGCCCTCAAGCACGATGTGTTGACGGCCAGACTTGCTACATATTCCGTTGATCTGGTTACACCGACGATCGAGACAGCTGCTATCATGGATATCTATGTTCAGACACAAGAATCTCGCTCGCTTGCGCCAACGAGCACCTTCCTGGCACTGGTCGAGACATCTTACTACGGCCCCCCGATCTATAAACCCCTGAACCTCTCTCGTGACAAAAAAACGCGTGAATTCACAGGATGCTCGAGAATACAGGGAACTCTGAACTTTTCGCAACATTTGATGACAGACAGCGCGGCACGCATGGTCTTATTGCCAGACGCCAGGCGAGCAAGCTGCTTTGCACTCAGAAGATGCTGCGGGAGTCCCCAGGGCTGCGATGCCGAGCGGATGGCCCCCACTCGGTCGGCAGCGGTGGTCCAGGGCCCACAAGGCGGTGCCAGCATCACGGCCAAGACGCGGCCTGCAGCGATGTCGGAGCACAAGCCTCGCAAGACCTTTCGTCGGGTAAGGTCGCCGTCTGGCCCGTGCAGCGTGTCCCAGAACCTGGCTGGCACGCCCATTGCCATTGCGGCGCGCCCAACGCCTCCCTTGCCACTGAAGCAGTCGGCCAGGTATTGGCCAGTCAGGCGTGGTCGAGCTCCCGCAAGTCGACCGGCGAGGCGCGACCCAAAATGATGTCCGCGAGCTGAGCCTCGCAGACCAGGAACACGTTTTGCTGCGCGCTGCTCAAGGTCGCCCACGTGGCTGCCAGGCGCGCATGCTTCTCGTAGCGGACGACGCTGCGGTTGGTCTTCCACTGTCCGCGCTTCTGCACGTCGGCCAGCCGCCTCCACCTCCTTGCCATGTCTATCGAGGCCCCTGAGTGGCGCATCTGATACGGCACCACCTTGGCTTTTACCTGCAGGTCCTGGAGGCATAGGCTGAACATCTTGCAGTACTCTGGGTACGTGAAGTTCCACAGGCACTCGGGGTGCCCCTCCTTCTTCATTTGACGCAGCACGGGGTCCAAGAAGAGAATCCAGGGCGAGTCTAACTCTAGCGACACGTCCCCCAGGCCCGTCTTGTCCCGCAGGTCCTCCTCCTCCGGGAAGAGCCTCAAGGTCCAGAACTCGCACACCCCCGCCGCTGGCGGCACCAGGCAGGCCGGCTTCAGAAGCAAAAGGCTGCCGGGGCGGGCGTACACGCTCACCGCTATCAAAGTGAACACCGCCATCTGGAGGCTGCCACGGGCCTTCATGCGCCACGCCATTGCGCACCACAGCGCCAGCGCCCACGGCTTTCTCGTCCGCGGCGGCTCCAGGCGCCGCCAGGCCCGGAGGCATCTCCAGCCCCGGGGGGGGCGCCGGGCACCGTAGCGCGAGAAGTCGGGGTTGAAGTGCAGGACGCCAGCCATCAACTTCTCGGCCCAGGAGAGGTGAGTCCCAGCCTGGTACAAGCCGTTCAGGTAGCTCACCAACGCCGAGTCTACCACGGAGTCGCCCCTGCTCTTCACGACCTCGTCGATGTCCACCGAGGGCCAGCTCCGACGGGCGAAGTCCCGCCATCCGTCCCAGGCCCTCTGGTACTCGCGCTGCGTCGGGGTTCGCACGGCCTCCCGCTCCAGGAGAGAGAAGCCCTCCTCGCCGGTGGGCATCCCGCAGTGGCGGGCTCGGCGCTTCCGCGACTGCGCGAGCCTGCGCTGCCGCGCGGCGCCGGTCACGACCTCGGGCTCGGAGCTCCCGCTGTCGGAGGGGCCGACGCTCTCTCGCGCTCCCCGCGCGGGCTCCGCTGGCATAGGCACCTTTGTCAGGCCCCCCACCACTCGCCCCAGGCTCCGCGGCGGGGGACGGCTCAGCACAGCCGTCTTCAGGAGCCCCGACTCGCCCAGCTGACGCTCCCGCCGAGCTGCCGGCAGCGGCTGCGGCGCTATCGGCGGCGCAGGGACAAGCTGCCGCGTGCGCCTCGCCTCCTGGCCGCGGGCTGACGGCCGCAGGCCAAGCTCCGGGCGAGACGGCGCCAGCTGCCGCGTGCGCCGGCGGCCCGTCTCGAGCCTCGCGTCTCGCCTGGCCTGCTGGGGGCTCCGAGAGCGGCCCCGCCCGCCTGGCGCTTGAGGGCGCGCAGGCAGCATCGCGGGCCGCGGCGCCATCGGCCGCCCGCTCGGGCGCGGCCCAGGCGGGAACCCGCCCTGGGCGCGCCTGGGAGCTCTCGAGTTCCAACAGCTCAGCCAGAAGGGTGGACTTTGCGCCGTCAGGATCAAATAGCCGTGAGGGAAGGTCGGCACAGTTGAGCTCACTGGGTATCCAACGAATCGAACAACGAATGTTTCGGCTTAGACAGACAGCGTGAAATCGACGAATCTGAACCAACAAGTTGAAACACGAGCTCCTTCCCCGATTGAAGCCTAGCACGACCGACATATTGTCACAGAGCAGTAACTGACGTATATGGAACCCAAAGACCGTGGTGGCGATACGATGGATGCTGCCGACCAGGGCTCGGGCCTCCAAGGTCAAGATGCCCTCAGGGTGCCGCCAGGCTCTCGCGAAACAGGGCTCCCACAGGCCTGCGCGGAGCCCCTGAGCGGGCACCTCCGGGAAGTCCCTCACAACGTCCCACTGGCCCAGCTCCTCCTCATCTTCGGGAAGGCCCTTGAGTTCCCATTTTCCACTCTCACTCATACCGAAGCCGGCTGCGCAGAGCGCAGCCTCTCGAGCACTGCGCGCGCAGCGCCGGCGAAAGCGGGCCCGCTCAGGCACGCGCCCGACTGACTCCACCAGCTCCTGCGGCCAGAAAGCCCTTGCCAGTCCGTAGCCGTGAAGACTGGCATCTGACTGCTGCACCATCGGATTCCAAGGCAGCCACCAATCTGACTCCAGGAAGTACATCGGGGAGCTGAAGGCGGCCAGCTCTCGCCGCGCCTCGGCCCTCAGCACGGCCGCCTCGTCATAGTGGGCTCGCACAAAGCCGCACACTGAATTGAAAGCTGACAAGGTGCCGCGCGAGCAGAGGCCACAAAAGGTTAGGTGGCCCAACACTGCCTCCACGGCCCAGCCCTCGACACGGCGGCGGGCTCGGAGGCCCCGCACGGCCTGGCGGCAGCGCAAGAACCGATCACTGGTCACTCGAGTGCGTAACTGGCTGCCGTCGATCTCCGCGCCAAGCGCCACTGCCATGCCCGGCACCAGCTCGTCCTTGAGCAACAGTAGGTTCAGCTCGGTGAACTCGCCCGTCAGCTGGTTCATCACGCCGCTCACGAGCTCAGAGAATAGCGAGAAGACCCCCAAGTTGTCGACGTACACGTAGTGCCTGACCTCCTGGGGCGCCCTGCCAGGCGCGAACACGAGCGGTGGCCCATGGTCTGACAGACTGGGCCCCCTGAGGAGCGCGCCGCTGCGGCGGCTTACCTCCTCGTTGGCCCGCTGGGCGAAGTAGAGAGACCAGCTGAAGCCCATGGGCAGGACCTGCCAGCAAGGGTAGATGGCCGTCGACGTCTGCACCTTGATCCCCTCGACCTCGGTCACGCCGAAAGCCCCAGCCTTGACAGGCGGCAGGCAGAAGTATTGCGAGAGGGCTGAATCGATCCGCATTCGATGAAAGCAGTCCTTCACGTCCGCCATGCCGATGCACACCTGCTGCGCCTCCAGCGCGGCGCGGAGGTCCTCGTAACTCGAGAAGCCCGCGTCCGGCACGTGCACCTCGACTCTGGCGAGGCCCTCGCTGCTCAATAGCTCCACCCCAGGAGGATCCCTGAAGTGGGCGTTCGCACGGCGGGCGTCGACTATGAGGCGAAGTCGGCGCCGCCCATCCTTCCACACAAAGAACATCCCAATTCTCTCTTTCGGTGTCAGAGTCCACCCCAGAATGCCAGCTGACAGCAGCCGACGCACCAGGCCGCGGTACTCCTTGTGGTTGAACTTGAGGACCGAGTCGAAGTACGGCTCGACGCCGGTCGGCAAAGGTGACTCTCGTAGCATGCGCTCTTGGCGCTCCCGCAAGAAGGTAAGGGCCTCGCCATGCAAGAGGTCCTCAAGACGCGGGCAGTCGCTCACGTCCGTCGGCATGCTGACGAGCCCTGCACTGTAGGAGGCGACCGTCGTCGGGCCGCCGCGCCCGTCATATGGCGAGCGGCCCCGCAGCAGCTCCCGGAGGGCCGCCTGCGGCTCCTGCAACTCGGCGTCCGGCTGCCGGCCCCGAACGAGGCCCTCGAAGCGCGCAAGTACATCCCGCTGCATGTCATTGGCTGGGCCAGGCTGCGAGTCGTACCCCGACATCCAGTTGATGGCGTCGACGATCCCGTTGACCTCCAACGCAATCCGAGACTCACGACCGAACTGCCTCGCCCTGCTAGACCTGCCGCGAATACGGCGGCCTGCGTCGCCCAGCAGCGGGAGCGGCAGAAAGCTGCGGGCTCCTCGCGAGGGCGGCAAGCGGCCACCGTCGTGCCCCGGCAAAAAGGGCCCGGGGGAGGGGCTGAAGCCCCCGGGCCCGGGGGCCGTCATGGCCCCGTGGAGGCGACGCCCCTGGCCCGGCCGCGCCCGCGGCCGCCTCGGCCGCCACCGCGCCCCGCACCTGCTGCGTCACCTCCAGCTCCTTCTGCTCCGTCGACTGTCTCTGACGGCGCCCCGCGTAGCGTACGCCCCCGATTCTGAGCCTGCTCCATCTCGTGCTGCTCCTTCGCCCGCCGGTGGACGTAGCCCCTGAGCTCTGGCCCTGAGACGTCCTCCACCGAGCTCACGCCCTCGAAGAAGCGCGCGTTCGCCCAGCTCGGCTTGGACGGGTCCGCATAGGCATCCACCACTGCGGCCACGCGGCGTGTCAACACCTCCACCATCATCAGGCCGCCCATGTTCAACTGGTCATATACCCCGCCCTGGTACAAGGCCTCCACGATAGTCCTCAGCTCGTGCACCACGCGGTCATTCTGCCCGAGGCCCTTCATGCGGATGAAGAGGTCGAGCCAGAGTCGCGGGTCGCCACCGTGCCTCTCCATGTGCTTGCACATGTGGAGAGCCCCAGGCGGTCCGTCCACCTTCGCGTCTGGGTAGCGCTCCTGCCTCGACTCGCCTACCACGTCCCGCCATCGCTTGAACCGCTCGCCCTGCTCGTCGTAGTCGACCCAGAGCGCGCGGGCGTCGGCGTCACGCTCCTCGCCCAGCGGCTCCGCCAAGGGCGGCAGCGCCAGCTCGGGCGTAGCCGCGCCGCCTATGGGCTCGGCGGGCTCCTCATCCTCGAGCGGCGCCGCGGCTGCAGCACGTCGGCGCTCGGGGCCCAGGGCACGCGCTTGGCCTCTGTCCAGGCCATGCCAGACTGCGGCCTCCTCGGCCACGCGCCCAGGGGCCGACCCTGCGTCTAGCCGGGCGAGACGCACTATGCCGCCGTCGGCGGCCCTCAGCACACCGAACGGCTCGGGCCCGTCCTCGAAGCTCAGGCCCTCGATGTTCGCCACGTCGACCTCCGTTCCGATCGCAACGCCGGGCCCGCCGCTGAGGGCGATCCAGGCCTGACCCGCACCAGGAGCCTCCAGCAGCTTCCCGCCCAGCCGAGCCACGGCCATGCCCAGGCGCAGCAGGCCGGCCCGCTTCGCGGCCGACAGCTTACCAGCAGCCTCCTGCCAGGTGACCCGCTGGCCGCCCACGGCCACGGCCTCCCTCGGCTCAGGCAAGGCAGCGTCCATCTCCAGCGCCGCCTGACGGCCCCGCGTCAACGCGTCGGCCAGCTCGTCGGGCCCCAGCTCCTCACGGAAGCGATACAGCCTCCGCATCTTGCGCGTCCGCAGTGCCAGCGGGAAGGCTCGGGCAGGCCCAGTCTCAGGGTCCCCACAGCTCATGTCCTCAGCGTAGATGTCACCATCTGGGGTCAGGACGACCCACTCGCCTTCCGCCACGTAGTGCAGCAGCACCCGCTCGTGGTCGACGTCGTCGTCGGCGAAACGGCAGACCACATGCTCCCCTGGGAGCGCTCTAGTCCACCACTCCCGCCCCGCGTCGCCGCGGAACCACCCCACGAGCGACGCCATGCCTGCGAGCGACCACCTTCGACACCAGCCAGTGCACCAGGCCTCCAAGCAGCGCTCCAGCGAGCTTCTCAGCCGCCTTCTCGCCAGCCGACGCCTCCGGGCACGCCCTCGCCTCGCAGGCCGGGCAGGCCGCGCACGGCGGCGGCTCGCAGGCCGGGCAAGCCGCGCAGGGAGGCGGCGCGCAAGCCGGGCAGGCCGCGGCCTCCGGGCAGGCCGCGCACGCCGCCGCCTCTGGGCACGCTGGGCAGGCAGGGCACGAGAGGTCTGGGCAGGCCGCCTGCCCGGGGCCCCAGCCCGGCACAAGGAAAGCCGCGGCCTCCAGCGCCAGCACCACCCAGGCCGGCAACGCGGCCGCCCCGCCAGGGATGGCGACCGCGTCCATCGACTCTGGACCAGAGAAGCTCAAAGTAGGAAAATAGAGCCAGACGGCAACAGAGGCAAGAGGAAGCTCGCCAAAAACATGATCTACCACGGCAGGGTTGCATCATCATCAAGAGGCGACTCATGCTCTGTAAAGCCAATGGGCGACAAACAGACAGACAACAACTCGAGACTTCCTTCACGTGCAAGCACAAACCAAGGTAACAGGAGGACTAGGGCGGCGATGATGAAAGAGGAGGGAGGAAGCAAGAGACTGTTTCGTTTTTGCAGGAGCTCGGTCAACGCATGCCTGCTGCCTCTTCACAGATTCATGCCTGTCCACAGGATGGCGAGGTCTAATCTAAATCTGCGTGGTGCCTCACTCCGCTGGACCCACCCTCAGCCCTCGAATGTGGCGACAGTTTCGCAGATCGCAGCCCCCCAAGGATGGCGAGGTCTAATCTGAATCTGCGTGGTGCCTCACTCCGCTGGACCCACCAGCAGCCCTCGAAAGTGACGACAGATCGCAGCCCCCCAGGGACGGCGAGGTCTAATCTGAATCTGCGTGGTGCCTCACTCCGCTGGACCCACCAGCAGCCCTCGAAAGTGACGACAGTTTCGCAGATCGCAGCCCCCAGGGATGGCGAGGTCTAATCTGAATCTGCGTGGTGCCTCACTCCGCTGGACCCACCAGCAGCCCTCGAAAGTGACGACAATTTCGCAGATCGCAAACCCCCACGGATGGCGAGGTCTAATCTGAATCTGCGTGGTGCCTCACTCCGCTGGACCCACCAGCAGCCCTCGAAAGTCGAGGTCTAATCTGAATCTGCGTGGTGCCTCACTCCGCTGGACCCACCAGCAGCCCTCGAAAGTGACGACAGTTTCGCAGATCGCAGCCCCCCAGGGATGGCGAGGTCTAATCTGAATCTGCGTGGTGCCTCACTCCGCTGGACCCACCAGCAGCCCTCGAAAGTGGTGACAGTTTCGCAGATCGCAGCCCCCCAGGGATGGCGAGGTCTAATCTGAATCTGCGTGGTGCCTCACTCCGCTGGACCCACCAGCAGCCCTCGAAAGTGACGACAGTTTCGCAGATCGCAGCCCCCCAGGGACGGCGAGGTCTAATCTGAATCTGCGTGGTGCCTCACTCCGCTGGACCCACCAGCAGCCCTCGAAAGTGACGACAATTTCGCAGATCGCAAACCCCCAGGGATGGCGAGGTCTAATCTGAATCTGCGTGGTGCCTCACTCCGCTGGACCCACCAGCAGCCCTCGAAAGTCGAGGTCTAATCTGAATCTGCGTGGTGCCTCACTCCGCTGGACCCACCAGCAGCCCTCGAAAGTGACGACAGTTTCGCAGATCGCAGCCCCCCAGGGATGGCGAGGTCTAATCTGAATCTGCGTGGTGCCTCACTCCGCTGGACCCACCAGCAGCCCTCGAAAGTGGTGACAGTTTCGCAGATCGCAGCCCCCCAGGGATGGCGAGGTCTAATCTGAATCTGCGTGGTGCCTCACTCCGCTGGACCCACCAGCAGCCCTCGAAAGTGGCGACAGTTTCACAGATCGCAGCCCCAAAGGGATGACGTAAAAGGCAAGAGAGAAGAGGAGGAGCGAAGAGAGGAGGAGAAGGGAAGCAAGAGAGGAGGAGCGAAGAGAGGAGAAGGGATGCAAGAGAGAAGAGGAGGAGCGAAGAGAGGCGGAGAAGGGAAGCAAGAGAGGAGAGGAAGAGGGAAGAGAGGAGGAGGAGGCGGGAAGGAAGGAAGGTGGAGACCGCAGTGCTCTATTCAAAACGAGTACCCAACGCAGGATGGTTGGGAAAAAAACAAGAGGGAAGAGGACGCGAGGTGTGTGTGTGTGTGCGTGCGTGCGTGCGTGTGTGTATATGTGTTGTGTGTAACGTGTGTGTGTGTATGTCGGTGCTGTGTGCGTGTGCGTGTGCGTGTGCGTGTGCGTGTGCGTGTGCGTGTGCGGTGCGTGTGTGTATGTAGGTGGTGTGCGTGGGTGTGTGTAAGTGTGTATAAGTGTGCGTGTGCGATTGTGCGCGTGTGCGCGTGTGCGCGTGTGCGTGTGCGTGTGCGTGTGCGTGTGCGTGTGCGTGCGCGAGCGTGTGTGTGCGTGTGCGTGTGCGTGTGCGTGTGCATTTGCGTGTGCGTGTGCGTGTGCGTGTGCGTGTGCGTGTGCTAATGCGTGCGGGCGTGAGTGCGTGCGTGTATGCGTGTGTTGAGAATGTTGTGGTTGTGTGTGTGTCGTGTATGTTGTACGTTGTGTGTTGTATTTTGTGTGTTGTGTGTGTTGTGTGTGCGTGTTGTGTGCGTGTTGTGTGTGTTGTGTGGGTTGTGCGTGTTGTGTGTTGTGGCCACACGCTCGGCGCTCGCAGCTTGCCCTCCGTTGCCTGCTGCGCGCCCGCGCTCGCCGAGGGGTGATCGGCGGGATGGCGACGTCGGCAGGGGTGGCCGGTCTCCTGATTCCCGACGACTGTTGCTTTTTCTGGACGGGGACGATTGCCACTTCCCCCCGTGGAGGGTGGGATGCTCGAGAGGAAAAGCGTTGTCTGTGTTGTGTGTGCTGCTGTGTGTTGTGTGTGTTGTGTCCGTGTGTTGTGTGTGGTGTGTACGTTCTGTGTGTGAGTGTGTGTGTGTGTGTCTGTGTGTCTGTGCGTCTGTGTGTCTGTGTCTGTGTCTGTGTGTCTGTGTGTCCATGTATCTGTGTCTCCGCCTCCGCCTCCGCCTCTGCCTCTTCCTCCTTTTCCTCCTGCTGCCTCTCCTCTCCTTTTCTTCCCCCGAAGGCCAGCGACGAGGGGAGGCCAGCGCAGGGGGGGAAACATCGACCCAGAACCCGTGATGCATTGCCGATGGATCAGCGACAGGCCACCAGTGGCGAATCCGCACGCTCCTGGGCAGGCAGAGTCGTCGGCCCCCACAGCGGCGAACAATCGGCGATTGCGGGCCTATGCGTCCCCCCCTGAGCCTACCGTTGCCCATGATGACTGGCCGTGGCGGGCCGCGCACTCGACCAGCGCCTGCAGGCGACGCCCGGGGAGAACGGAAGCCGCCCGACGGAGCCGAGGCACCGACGGCCGCCGCACGCGGGCGGGGCCCATCGGTGGCGGCGCTGGGCGGGGCAGGGGCTCCCCCGGCCAGTCTCGCGACGTGCAAGAAGCACGGCGGGAGGTCCCCGGCCGCCCTCGGCCGGGCCTCCGCTGGGCCCCAGGACCGGCAGAAGACAGCGCGGGGTGGAGAACCCGCCCCGGGGAGAGGGTCGGGACTTCCAAGGACCCAGACCCCCGACGTAATGAATTTTTCATTACGTCGACCCCAGAATTCTCGACCCCTTCCCCAGGACCGGTTTGTCATCCTGAGTCGTTTTTTGACGCCCCCGAGGCCCGGTGAGGGCCCCCAGAGGCCGAAAATGGCGAAAAACCTCCCGTCATGATTTTTTCATTACTCGAGGGGGTCTGGGGACCCCGTCTCGAGAACCTCCGGGCGTCGCACGTCGGGGGCGGGGCGCGCCGAAGAGAGAGGGCTGCGACCCGGGCGAGCGCCCTCTTTCGCGCCCGACGGCGCCGCGGCGTGCCGCCGCCCGGGACGGGTCCCCCCCCCCCCCCCTGCGAAGGGCTCTCGGCGGCGGCGGCCCGTGTTCCGGAGGGGGAGGTGGGAGGAGGAGGAGGAGGAGGAGGAGGAGGAGGAGGAGGGAGAGGAGGAGGAGAAGGACGAGGAGGAGGAGGAGGAGGAGGAAGAGGAGGGAGGAGGAGGAGGAGGGAGGGGGCCCCGGCATCTCGGGGGGGCGAACAGCCCAGGGGAGAGTTGCACTACACGTGTGTCCAGGGGTGCCGATGGCTCGTGCCTTCGGCGAACCTCCCTGGCGAGTACGTGCAACGCCCCGTCCCCTTATCGTCGCCCCCGAGCATCCTCGGCGCCACCTCGCACGAGCCCCCCCCCAGGCGGGCCCGCGGAGGCGGGCGGCCCGCGCCGCGGGCAGAAGCCGATGGCACCGGGAGGGGGCTTGGCGAGTCATGGCCAGAGGTATGCGCGCAGTCGGAGGGGCCCAAGGATCGCCTTACAAGGACGAAGAAGGATAGGGAACGGGGGTGCGCGGGGAGGGCAGGGGGCAGGGGGGGAGGGGAAGAGGGCGGGGGAGGGGGAGGGACAGGGGGGAGGGGTGAGCTGGGAGGGCGAATTGTTCGACATCCGCTGCTGCTACCTGCCAACTCCCTGGGGGGCCTTGGGGCCCCCAGGGGACCGAAAGGAAGATCAACCAATCCGACCCCGAGGTGGACTCGTGATCTTCCTCGTCGGAAGACTTGTGCCTTTGAAACCCAAAGGGAAATGGATTCCCAGGATTTCCGCAATCGCAAGAGCGACTCATAAAAAAACACCCCCTGAACACGAGAAGCAGCGCGGCTAGGGGGGACAGGAAGCCCACTCGTGAAGCCCGCCAAGAAACCAATGGAGCACGAGAAAACGAGATACCGCCTAATGAGTCCTTCGGGTTATGTTGCTCCCATCCTACTTAAGGACCACATCCCAGAAATAATTGCGAGCACCCAGAAAAGCGTCGAAAGAGTGTCGAAAGAGTGTCGTAACAATATCGAGAGAGTGTCTACCAGGGCCCGACACGTGAAAACCCCAGATGCTTCCGACACGTGAAAACCCTAGATGTTTAGGAGTGCTTTCTTGGTGCTCGAAATTCACTCTGGCGATCAAGGCTAAGTAGGTTGGAACATCACAACCATCGGGGGGACGGGGGCCTGAGCACGTCCCGCGGCCCGTGCAGGCTGAGGCACAGGTAGACCCCGCCGGGCCGCACGAGGCGGCAGCACTCCTGCGAGGGGGAGGGGGCGCCCAGAGCCCTCAGCCCCGTCCTCGCCCCCCCCTCCCCCAGGTTTCCATCCTTGGTTTGGCCGCGTGCGTTATATCGATATATATATATATATATGTGTGTGAGTGTGTGTATGTATGTATGTGTGGTTATCCCTCTCTCTCTCTCTCTTTTGCTTTGGTTTGCTTATCTATCTCTCTCGTTCTCTCTCTCTCTCTCTCTCTGTATCTCTCTCTGTCTATATATAGTCATCGCTCTCCTCCTCATCCTCCTCCTCCTCCTCCTCCTCTCTATCTCTCTCTCTCTCTCTCTCTGTATATCATATTTGTCCTCTCCCTCTCTCATCATCTCTCTCTCTCTCTCGCGCTCTCTCTCTCTTTCTCTTTCTCGCTTTCTCTCTCTCTCTCTCTCTCTCCCTCCCTCCCTCCCTCTCCCCCTTTCTCCTTTACCATTCCTCTCTCTCTCTCTCTCTCTGTGTATATATATATATGTACCTATACGGCCGCCCTGCGGGCGATAAGGAGGTTGGGGGGGATTGAGATCAAATGCCCACCCTGACTGACCTCCAGCCTGTCACCTTGATCTCATCTCTCTCTTTCTCTCTGTCTCTCTCTCTCTCTCTCTCGCTCTGTCTCTCTCTGTCTCTCTCTCTCTCTCTCTCTCTCTCAGTCTCCCTCCACCACAGCCCGCGACGCCCGGGACACTCGGGACACCCGGGACACCGCCCGGCCCAACTGGGACACCTCCCGGCCACCGGCGGGCGGGAAACGGACCTTCGGTCCTACTTCGGCCTAGATACAGGAGGATCACGCGCAGCTTCGCCTCGCCCGCACGCACGACACGAACACGAAACCGAAACCGATTTCCCAGTGGGGGGTCTCCGATTCACTGCGATCTCAACCCCCAACCTCCGACATATGTGTCTCTTTTAAATATCTCTCTACATCTACGTGCATCCCTCGGCGCGCCGCCGAGAGGAGGTTTAGTCTTATGATCACAAGCTGGGTCTCTCGCGGCCGCTCGAGGCGACCTGGGGCTCCCCCCGAAGAAAGCCCTAGGCGAGGCGCCGCGGCCGACGGGCAACCCCCCGAGGGTGGAGAGAAACTCTGCGCACCGCCAAGACACACAAATAAAATCGTCGAGTCCTCCTCCTCCTCCTCCTCCTCCTCCTCCTCCTCCTCCTCCTGATCCTCCTCCTCCTGATCCTCCTCCTCCTCCTCCACCTCCTCCACCCTCCACCCCTCCACCTCCTGCCCCTCCTCCCTCCTCTGCTTCCTCCACTCTGCTTCACCGCCCCCGCCTCCGCCTCCGCCCTGCGCCGCCCCCCGCCTTCGCCTCCGCCTGCGCCTGCGCCTGCGCCTCAGCCTTCCGCCTCCGCCTCTGCCTCCGCCTCCCCTCCACGTCTGACCTCCCTCCTCCGCCACCCGCCCTCCGCCTCCCCCGCCTCCGCCTCTCGCTTCCGGCCTCCACCATCCACCGCCTCCGCCTCCGCCTCCTCCTCCTCCTCCTCCTCCTCCTCCTCCTCCTCATCATCATCATCATCATCACAGCATCTCAATCATCATCATCATCAATCATCCATCATCATCATCAGCAGCAGCAGCATCAGCACAGCATCACTATCAGCATCACATCATCATCAGCAGCATCATCATCATCAAATCATCACCACCACCACCACCACCACCATCATCATCATCATCATCATCATCATCATCAGAATCCTCTTCCTCCCTTCTCCCTCACCTCTCTCGTCCTCCTCATCCTCCTCCTCCTCCTCCTGCTCCTCCTCCTCCTCCATTCTCTCATCCATTCTCTCCTCCTCCTCCTCCTCCTCCTCCTCATCATCATCATCATCATCATCATCATCATCATCATCATCATCATCATCATCATCATCCTCCTTCTTCTCCTCCTCCTCCTCCATTCCTTCTCTTATAGATAACTCCTCCCTGTCGCATCCCGATGTCAGTGTTTATGGCGGGCCGGGCGTTTCGCCTGAGACTTCCTCACCGTTCATGGCCTTGAAACCTTAAAAAAAACAACATGTTCACATATGCAGGGCGGGTCGTTTTCAAAAGGTGGCTCTCGCCTTAGCGCCGCGCACATTTGTATTCAACATTTGCAAGAGCTTCACGGATTGAGGGCGGGTCGTTTTCAAATTGTGGCTCTCGCATAAACGCCGCGCACATTCGTCTTAAACAGTTTACAAGAAATTCACGGATTGACGGCGGGTGGGTTTCAAAATGTGGTTCTCGCATGAGCGCCAGCCACATTCGTCCAAACGTATTGCAATGGCGCGGCGCACGCTAGTCTTAAGAAATGCAAGAGCTTCACGGAGTCAGGGCGGTTCCTTTTCAACATGTGGCTCTCGCCTGAGCGCCGCGCACAGTCATTTTAAACATTTGTAAGTGTTTCACCTGCTCCCATGATCAACGCACCAGAAATGGCGTTTATAAAGGATTCAGGATTATGCGGTCGCAACAGTCATGTACACTCGCTGTGTTAAAGTCCAGACAATGGCGTTACGGCACGATTCTGGAGCGTCAAGGCGCAGCAGTCAGGTTGACACGTGGCGTTGCAATCCCGAGAACAATGTTTTGGCACGCTTCAGGATCTTCAAATTGTTGTCTTCCCACGAGGCAGATCCCACAATGGAAATGAACAGTTGTAGGGGCCTATGAAGAGGGAGCTTGGAAGAAGGGTCAATTCCAACATCATTGATGACTCTTGGGTTTCCAGCGCTCCTCCTCCTCCTCCGCCTCCTCTGCCTCCTCCGCCTCATTCGCCTCTTCCGCCTCCTCCTCCTCCATGGCCTCCTCCTGCTCCTCCTCCTCCTCCTCCTCCTCCTCCTCCTCCTGCTCCTCCTCCTCCTCCTCCTCCTCCCCCTCCTCCTCCTCCTCCTCCTCCTCCTCTTCCTCCTCCTCCGTCTCCGCATCCACCGCCGCCTCCGCCTCAGCCGCCTCCGCCTTCGCCTTCGCCTCCGCCTCCGCCTCCGCCACCGCCTCCCCTCTCCGCTCACGCCTCCGCCTCAGCCTCTCCTCCTCCTCCTCCGCCTCCTCCTCCTCCTCTCCTTTCGACCCCGCCCCCGACCCCGCCTCCGCCTCCGCATCCTCCTCCTCCTCCGCCTTCCCCGACCCCTCCTCCGCCTCCTCCTCATCCACTCCTCCTTCCTCCTCTCCTCTCCTACTTCCTCCTCCTCCTCCTCCTCCGTCTCCGCCTATCCTCATCCTTCGGCCTCTCCTCCGCCTCCTCCTCCTCCCTCCATCCTCCTCTCCTCACCTGCCTCCTCCTCCTCCTCCTCCTAAGCACCTCCCCCTCCGACCTCCCCCTTCCTCCCACCTCCTCCCCTCCTCTACCCCCTCCTCCGCATAGCCTCCGCTCCGCTCCCAGCCATCCGCTTCCTCCTCCTACTCATCCTCCTCCTCCTCCTCCTCTTCCCTCCTCCTCCTCCTCCTCCTCCTCCTCCTCCTCCTCCACAATTACTCCATATGAATACTACTCTCCCTCTTCCCCTGATGACGGTTCGAAAGTGCTCGACCCCCCCGCGTACTGTTGTTTACACACAGGTTTCCTTGGAGTTGGGTTTTCGCATGCATTTGTGTTCAAAATGCTGCTCTCGCTGCGGCGCCGGCCTCAGTTTCGGGCCCCGCTCGTTCCGAATCGTGCTCCCGCTGCAGCGCTGGCCTCATTTCCGTGCTTCCGCTCGTTCCGAATCGTGCTCCCGCTGCAGCGCTGGCATCATTTCCGCGCTTCCGCTCGTTTCGACTCGTGCTCCCGCTGCAGCGCTGGCGTCATTTCCCGTGCCATGCCACGGCATGCAATGCAATGCTAGGTTGATACTACGCTTCGCGGTGCTCTTCTACGCCATGCCATGCCGTGCTCTACAATGCATCGCGTACCCTTTCGGGATCATTGCCCTGCTCGACATCCGACTGTGCGAGTAGAGAGGGGATCTGCGCCATGGTAAGGGATGGGAGGGAGGGGTATAGGATGTCAGTTATGACGCGAGCGCACCTAGCTTGTCCCCCTCCCCCTCCCCCTCCTCCTCTGCCTCCTCTGCCTCCTCTGCCTCCTCTGCCTCCTCCTCCTCCTCCTCCTCCTCCTCCTCCTCCCCCTCCCCCTCCCCCTTTGCCTCCTCTGCAGTCGAAAGTGAGCCTGGTAACTCAAATAGCATCCGATTCCATGATAGACATCGGATGGCAAATAGCGTCCATCGCTCTGCTGTGATAGTACAGTATGAGGGGTGGACGGATAAGATAGGATAAGATCGATGTAATGATCTTTCCAGCACATAGCGAACACTCGCGGTGTCCGGGCAAATAGGGCGCGCGTGCCTTGGGCCAAAGGCAACGGCGCGCGCGAGCTATGCTCCCGATACTATAACATCTCCCAAAGACCTACCCTTAAAGTCGGGAGGGGAGGAGACGGATAGCATAGTCGCACGCAAAGGTCGCGCGCACGACTGTTTGCAAAAAAGAAAACAGTGCGTACAGTCTGGCCTAACACCAGACTGCAAGGCGAGTTTCCTCGCAAAGTATTTCACGCAAATACAAGACAGCCCCTTCAAACAATGAAGGGCTATCGGCTCAGTTAGAGGTAAGCCAAACAGGCCATACCTCACCAAGCAAATGTGTATTAAGGCAAAGAGCCTGAGTTGTACGAAGCCGGCTCGTTGCCAGGCGTGAAATATAAGGCTCGTTTCCGAGCAACTAGAGGGGCGCCTTTATAGTGGGCGCCCGTGCTGGCAAATTGGACCGCGAGGGCAACAAGGACATACTAAAATTGATTAGGCTTAGGTTTGTCTCTGTCCTCGGGGCCCCGAAAGGGAACACATTGCTTCACGTCGTACTTAAATGACTGAGTGCCTGACATCACTTCCAGAAGCAGCTCCCGATCGATGCTTCCCTTTGTATGCCCGTCAGCGGTCATATCCCTAGTATCACACCATTGCACATTATGTACTATACCTATATCCATGAGCTCACGTATCCAGCTGATATGTCCAAGCAGAGTCCGTTCTGTAGGTATTTTGAGATCCCTGCTTGATAAAGATTTGTAGACGGACTCGGCGTCTATGGTAAGAGAGACTTTGATAACTAGGCCTCCAACTTCACGCATGTCTCGTAGTTGTCGTGGAGTCAAAGCTCCTGCCTGAAGCTCGTGGAGAGTAATGAGCGTAGGGTAACACTCATCAAGGCTATGTGCGGCTGCAAGTGCCTCCGCAGCATAACTGGACCTCACCTGTAATCGGTGTGATTTGCACAGTCCGTCACAGAGGTGAACGACGGACTTGCCTTGAGGCGAGTTTCCTCGCCGTAGTACATTGGCCCCGCGTATGCCGTAGCCCTTGGTCTCGTCATCCTCCTCCCCGGTAAGCTTCCGATACCCCGAATCGCTATGGATGTCAACTTCATTCGTCGGCTTCATCCGAGGGAAGGTGATGCGTTTCGGGCTGCTGATCAGCTTTCGCGTCGCAGCATTCAAACGTCTGACTTGCAGATTGGTGGGCTCTTGAATTTTCTGAAGAGAGACCACGTATACCATGAGCCAGATTTGGGTAAGAAGGGCATAGGCGAGGGCTCCTCGCAGGCTGACGAACATGTCGGTAATGAGTTTCGTGGCTTTGGCATCGGCCGCCGCTCCTGTAAGTTCTGGGTGTGTGATAGGACGTAGTTGTTTGATATGCTCGTCCTGGTCCATGATCACATCTCCTTGATCATTCTGAGTGTAGCGAACGGCGCAGTTCGTACATGTGTGCTTGTTGAGCTTGCATTTGCCAAACACCTTTTCGACGCGTTGTACATAGTCGTCTATATGTTTCTCTAGACCTGTCATGTTAATAGCATCGACATGTTTTGCCGTCAGAAGGTCTTGGCTGAATTCAAATTCAGGATCGTAGCTGGTCGGTGCAAGTCCTATAGCTCGTGTGGTCGTACGAAGTTTGAGAGAGAACGCTCTTGGAGCGTCCTTTGTACCCGTTCCTGGTTTGAGGCATCTAAGACAGTGTCGACTTTCGTCGTAGGATGAGAAGCCGGGTAAGGTACGAAGTACCTGAGCACTTCCTGGTGGAAGAGTAAAGCAAACCATGCGAGTTTCCTCGCCGGTGGCATGGGCAAGTTCCTCATAGGTCAAACCCTTGAGGAACGCCTTATCGATATCCATGGATGCTAAGATCCACTCTGGATGGCATGCCGCTTCACTTGCCAGGAGTCGTTGGGACTGCCTTCGGGCGGTTCCCGAGAATGTTTCCACATCAAAAGCCTCAGTATCCATAAATCCACGAAGGACCAGTCTGAGACGAATGGTTTTAACGTTCTCGGTACCCATCTTTACGAACTTCCACTTGTATACATACCTGGATGTCATGATGTTGGAAGCTTTGGATAAATCATGCATCTCAAAGCATCGGTTATCAATCCAGATTTTGAGCTCAGTATACAAAGCTTCACTAACCTCCCTTGGATGTGCTGCTATGTCGGCTTTGGTCAGTAGATCATCTTCTTTGACAACCACAGCACTTTTAGCAGCAGAGGATACATATACTCTCATCGTTGCGACCAAATCGGTATCGAGCTGTGCAAGTTGAGTCTGATCCAACACTATTTTTTGACATTTCTGATGTAACGCATAATTCAACGTAAGGACCATATTCATCACTGTCAAGAGAGTAGCTCTCGTCGGTTGTGGTTGAACAAAGAGAGACTAGACAGGACTCACGTGATTTCGGCTCGTCTCCGAGCATATCTGATGATATAATATCATCTTCGTCCACAAATGCTGAAACCAAAACACATTGGTCGGGCAGCATAGTTGTTGGGACGCAATAAAGATAATCATCGGTAATCGTCGTAGGATGAAGGTCCATACGTAGCTCGTCGTACCACTCTTCCAGCATCATAGCTTCGATATTGTGTTCCTCATTTTCCTCATAGATTGTCGACAGACGGCCTTCACTCGGCGATGAAGCATCTGGTGTGTCTGGAGAAGGCCTGTTTCCAGGCGACTCGTGTTCTCCAGACGTGTTGCTTGAATGCTGATATTTAACCAAATCGTCGTGACATCCTAAGGAAGGGACACGTGAAGTCAAGCATTGAATAAGTCTGGAGTGAGTGCTACCAGTGATCTGAGAAATGTTTAAGCCGGTGCCCGCACATTCGTAATAGTGGAACGCCGGGCTGATGTCGTTGTCATAGTGGATCAGCGTGGACCCGGTGGCGTACTTCACTGCAGGTAGGCTTGACACACTCTTAGCCAATCGAACTGCAACTACATGTTCTACTCGGAAGTAATTTCGTACGAGATACTGTAGTGCTAAGTGTACGCGCGGGTGAAACTTGCTGTCGTCTGACAGATTAAGGTTTCCCTTGTAATCGGGGATATAACCGAAAACTTTGGCAGGTTTCCCTGCGCTGAGGTGTGCCACATAAGCAAGGACGGTTTGCATGGCCATATTATCCATGCCAAGTTCCCGTGTGAGGAGACATTCGATGTAGTGTGTGACGAGCATCAGGATACATCACAATTACCTCACGAGATCCTGCCTTGACAACAATATGTCCTCTTCCAGGTACATTTCGGATCACCGGGAATGGGCCATTCCAGCCTCCATGGTCGTCCTTGGTGGCAGTAGGTCGGTGGTAATCGACCAAATCCCCTGATGAGTAAAGGCGAGCACCATCAGGAGTCGTCTTAGCCCTAAGAGCCCGATTTGTCTTGGCCACACCAGTAGCCTGAGTTATAGCTTCTAGGCAGACTTCCCCTACACGACGTTCTCGTTCGTGTCCTGAAGTCTCGGGTCCCTTGGGAAAGTCAAGGGTATCGAGATCAGGGAGGAAACAGGGCTGACGTCCTGTGTGTGCCTGATATGGCGATACTCCGTTATAAAACGTAAACGCATTAGTAACGAAGATGCCTTCCGCCAATACTCTAGTGAATACAACAGGGATGTTGTGTCTATTCAATTCTTCCTCAATCATGTGGGGGACGCCTCTGAGAATGCCGTTTCGTGGCTCAATTGAAGTCGCGTGTTGGCCAGGTGCTCGGATACGAAGTTCCGTGCCCTTATTGGCCATCATGGTTTTAGCGGCATCGTTATTCAGGGCGCCTTCTCCGTCTGAGTATAAAACTTTGAAGGGTCCATGATAGGCAATCCAGCAGTAGTGGTAGGCGTCAATGATAGTGTCACGTTCTCTGTCGGAAATTTCTAGGCCTGCTGCCAGGCGAATACAACGATCCATAATATGGAATATGGTCCGTTTCTTGTAGAACATGAGGTCCATTTCCCCTTCGTCGAGCCAGTTGCCAGGAAGGCTCACCGATGGTAGTGTTGAGTTTCCTGGACGTTCCCATGCTCTGCATTCCCGACAGGTATCGCAAACTTCCTTGATCATGTTCAGTCGAACGTTATCAAGCCCCACCTTTTCGAGGATTAGCCTCATCTTTGGCTCCTTCGCATGATGCCATCGCAGATGCAGTTTTCGGAGTTCCTTTTTCACGACATGGGGTTAGTGACTACGGAGACTCTGTAGACTGTGTTGGATGTCGAATCTCGCCCAGTCGGGTAGTCGGGGAGCCCCAGAGCCGGTGGAGGCAAGAGGGTTCCTTGTAGCTCTCCGTAGTTGGTCCCCTGTGTTGACTGCGTCTGGAGGTGGTGGTGCGCCTTGTAGACGGCCGCGGCGGGCCGCCACCTGTGGCGCTTCGCTAGAAGACGCAGAAGGCGTGTTTCCACGCTCGGGGGCGTCTCGTAGCATGTCGTAGCTGCTGGCACCAGATGTCGGATCGACGTTGCCGAAGGATCGTGGTCGTGGTGGCCTGGCGTGTGCGCCTTGACGGCCACCTGAAGCTGAAGCTTGGCCCTCACCAGGTTTAGGTAAGGGTTTCCACCAAGCTGGCACGGTTTTGCCTTCGGGGTCGTGGTCGTCTGGTAGTTTAAATGGTTCAGCAAAACGACATTTACCAGGTTCGGTATCGAGGTGGTTCTTAACACCCTTGCTTCTCGTAAGATCCCTCTGACATGCTGGACATGGCCAATATACAGAGATGGAATCATGATATTTACACTGCGTAGGGTCTCTGTTATGGCTAGGACTGTCCTTTCGGACGTTGTCGATGCATGCCGGGCAAGTAGCCACCTTTGGGATGATACGATCACCGATGCGTCTCATACCTTCGCCTGGTTCGGCTTGATCGGGAAGGTCTGCAGGATAAGCATGTGCGGTACTTATAGGCGCGTTTCCGCGCGTGGTGTCAATGGCTTTCGCCAAATAGACGGCTTCCACGAAGGCAGACTGCAGTCGTCGAGTGTATTTTTGTGCCAGTGAAAGCTCTGTATTGCACGGTTGTGCGTGCACATGCTGACCGTTGCATTTGAGTCGCTCAAAGGGTTTAAGAATTGTCTCGTCGTTGCTGGTGATATTTGTCGGCTTCTTAATATAGTCACCAGTCGTATCTTTAAGTCCCGTAGCGCATTGGTCAATGCGCACGGTTGTAATGTGTGGTCGGTTGGCAAGCTTCGTCCATGGAGAAATATCATCCACCCATGTTCCTGTAGGTTGTTCGCGTATAAACCACCTCCGAGCGTCATCTTGGGTTACAGCAATTTTACCACAATAAGTTATGTGTGGTAAGTCTTCTTTATGGTGCTGTTCCCAAGTGTTGTAGTTGACTTTGTAGTTGTAGTAGGATGGTGGTCCTGTGGTGCGGCAGCTGGGTTGCAGTATGGCAACTCGTACGTAGCATATAGCAAAGTAATGATCTATAACCTGCTGCACCGAGGGGTCTCCCAGGTCGACATATGTAGTCTTGTCCAGGTTGCCGCCTGAGGAAAGTCCCCTTGAGAAGGCAAGCTCTGAGATGCCACCCTCACCGCCACAAAGCTCCAACATATCCACGCAGTTGTTATGACCATAGCATAGTGTAGCGACTATGCTGTATATGTTAGCGTGTGTGTCGGGCATAGATGTGGGGAGGGTAAGGAACAGGTCATCGTCCTCGTCGGAGCTTATCAGCTCAACGGGGACGTCAGTACTCCAGGTTGCCATAAGATCCTGTCCGAGTCCTGACAAGTCGTCGCCGCAATCATCGTTTCCGTCTTCAACGTGCTTTTTAATGCGGCGAGGCTTGATGCCTGCTTCCTTTTCGGCTTTGAGCCTCTCCTTCTGCTTTATACGCGATTCAGTGGGTAAAGCTTGCTCGTCTTGTTCGTCGGTCTGTGTACTCATTGTCGTGGTTGAATGGGTACATGCGTCATTCGCCAGAGTCGGGAGGGGGAGAGAACAGTCATCTATGATGACGCGTCGAGGTTTCTGTGGTGATTGAGTCGGCTCGTTTCCGAGCAAGACCGGTTCCTCGGGTTGCCAATGCAACCGAGTACTGATGTTGGCAACCCCTGCAGGTAATGGTGCATGCCAATCATATCCTGTTGGTTGATCGGTAACTGATATATCCTGAATAACCGCATTGGTATCCAGGTTGATTGTTACGCGTCGGATGACTTCAGACCATTTCGGTCCTCCCTTATTAATCGTCACGTAGTGACGGATGTTATGGTCTGTACGTGTATAAGTGTTTAAGTATACGGGCACGTTTCCGTGCGTGGTGGTGCTCCCCAGGATGTTGTCGTTCAAATGACGGATGAATGTAGTACGTGTCTGAGCTCGCCATTCAGCATGCCGTACTGTATGGCCGTACCAATCCAACACATGTTGTGGTATTGCCTGCTTACAGGTACATGCCCACAGCTTCGAGCTAATCGGTATTGAAGATGCTACCTGCATATACGTACCGCTTGGTGTACTGTCTTGCATATTGAACCGAATACCGAAATGACACAAACGCATCCGTATTACTGACAACTTTAGATCTTCCAGGGTATCACGTACTGGAGATAACTTCCAAACATATCCTGGGGGACCAAATATTATGATCTTCGTGCGGAGTTTCTTGGCTTTTATCAACAGGCTCTGGATACGTGACCAATGTGGGGCCACTCTCTTTCCTGGAGTTCGTGCGTACCAGTCACCCGGAGTACTAATCCATATGAGAGTGTAATCTCCACTGATCACCGCACCTAGGTAGTTTGTGCCCACGCTTGTCACAAGTTCGTTGTGGGAAATACGATCACAAATATAACCTCGTGTGCGAAGGTCGGCACATGCCTCCCTCGTATCTTCAATGACAAAAGCCCTCTTACTAAGGCAGGTTACCCCGCTGTCCTTGTTACCCCCCGGCTTTTCAGCCAACAGGCAAGACGACGAGGGGGCGACGTCGCCCTGCCATCTTCAAGATGAAGAAGATGTGCCTGCAATATCTGCCAGCATCTGGGCTTCCCTCAGATGCTGGAGCTCAGCACTGCAGCGCGCCGTGGCCTCAGAGGCGGATTGCTCCGCAAATGCTGTCAGCATCGATGGATTATCCATCAGCTGTTTCAGCACGCCTTTGGACCTAGCGTCGCTGACCGTATGCAATTCACGATTAGTGTATCCCATCACTATCTTACGGCGGGACTGTACAGCGTCCATGGGTACACTTCCACCATGCTGGGCCAGTGTCCTGGCAACAAAACAATCGAACGTCTCAAGATCGTCGATGTTGTCGCCTCGCATGGTGGCCTTGGCGAGCGTCTCCATCAACCCCTGGGGCAGGTTTCCCTGCAATTGCTCGCGCTCCTGCGCCGGGGTCGGCTCGCCTGTCAGCACTGTCTGGAAGGACGCGCTGCTTGAGCTCGAGGCGGGTTGCCCCGCAGCTCCAAAACAATCACACCTGATCGACAGATGCCCTGATGGCAACTTCGTCGTCGGCATGATCTTGGAGCCCTCAGGGGGCTCCATTTTGACCTGCCCCTTACCAGGGAATATCAGCTTCTCCGGGCCTCGTTCAAGCACGATGATCGTGCGTTTATCTTGCATACTATCGAGGCCTAGGATGGCTGGCAGGTCCTTGCCACAGCCTGATACAATGTTCGTCTTGTATGAATCGAGTTGGGCCGACCCCTGGTACTCGCAGGCAATACTGAATGTGCCTACGGTATCCGCTGGGGCCGACCCTTCTCCCACTCCGTTGATATTCAAACGAGAGCGGGGCTCGAACGTACAAGTACGGCCATGTGCCTCGGCAGCCTGGACGAACTTGCGGCTCGTGTTCTCGCCCATGATATTGATCTTCGAGCCGACATCGATGAGTATGGAATTTCCACCATCATCCAAGAACGTCTTACTCGGCTGCTTGATGTGCACAGTTTCTGAAGTGTCGGCTGTGTCGGTAGGCGGGTTTCCCCGCGGCACAGTCGTACTCCCTGGCGGGTTACCCCGCGTGACACTGGCATGCGACTCGCTTTCGGCCATGCGTGCCAGGTCGATGTACTGGAAGTGCGACACGTGCTGGGCGTGATCGCCACGCTCCTCCCGCCAGTTGGCATACTCATCACGTATGCTCTTATACTGCTCGCGGGTCGTGCGCCTTGTCAACGTCAAGTACGAGTGAAGGGCGATGTCTTGCAGCCCCTCGTTCGTGATGTGATCCCGGTACTGCAGCCACTCCTCGAACTCCTCGTTCATCGCTGTGATGTTGACGGCCCTGGCTGCTGTTGCTGCTGTTGCCACTGAAGATTCTGATAAGTCTAGCGACGGACTATCAGTTTCAGGATTGTTGGCATCCAGCATAAATTTTGTGTGCGTATTATCCATCTGATTCTGGAAATGTCGTACGCGCAATTCACGCAGTTGATCAGGGTCCAGTGACATCTCAGCCCCGCCTCCACTCTGGGGAGACATCTGAGGAGTATCATGCAGGTTTCCCTGCTGAGGCGCCGTCATCGGGATAAGCTGATCAAAATATCCCGTTTCCATAGGCGGCCTTACCTCTTCTGGCAGGTATCCCTGCTGTTGAGACTGAGCTGTCTGCATAGCTAGCATCCTAGCCGTCATCTCCCCCACCATGCTCCTCAGCTCCCGCAGCTCTCTCACTGATTGCTCAGGAGTCTGACTAAAGGAGCCGGTCAATGGGAAGGATGATGCTATGATGCCAGGTGCTCGGCAGATAGCACATGGTGGCTGCTGGGGATCTCCCTCACGCTGGTTTGTAACGTGGCCCACCACATTAGAATTCCAGCATCCCTCGTGGAACAAGTGATTGCACCTCAAGCGGTAAACACTGTCCCTGGGCTGAAATTCTTCGAGGCATACCGCACAGGTATCTTCCATCCCAGTAAAGACCTCTACGTCTGCTGCCCTGGGATATACCCGCCGCTGCCTCTCCAGTACCGTTTCGGAGGGCATGAAGGCTGATGGGGGAGTCCCCGTTAGATCCATCACCTCCGGCACTTCGACATTTGGCATGGAAGTGGTAGGAGTCACGGCGGGCGAGTTTCCTCGCAAAGGTGAGCCCCTGTTTCTCACCGCATCAAGTGCAGCTGCACGTGGCTGATCCCGTGCACTTTGCACCGCCTGCCTTCTCCTAAAGCATGCCTGCTGAGTGTGGTGAGTCTGCCTGATGTAGTCAGGCACGCCCCTACTGCCAGACGATATTGAATGGGCAGTGGGCTGGACAACCACCTCTGGTGATGTCGGTGAAGGCATGAAGGCCATGTGCGGGTACATGGTGTGGTCACTGCAGCGCACATTAGTGAGGTTATGCATCTGATCCGTCAATTCGCCAACAAATTTGTTCGGAACCCTTGACCCATCAGGGTATAATGGCGGGTTCATCTGCGCTGGTGGTGGCCTCTGGCCCTGAGACATGCTCGGATGGGCATTGAACGCCGGGATAAAGGCTCGTTGCCGAGCAGGATCCCGTGGGTTGGGACCCTCAGGTTCCCAGGACCAGGCTGGCCTCCACCTCTGCCCACTTGGGTGAGGCAGATTATGGCTCTGCACCTGCTGCACCGCGGCCGCCACTCTTGAGCGATAGTCGTCAGGTACACCAGCCCTATGGTGACTTGGTGTGCCAGGCAGGTTTCCCTGCTGACTCGTTGGCGTGCCGGGCGGCATCATGTTGAGGAGAGCTGTGCTGTGCTCAGCCCTAGCCGCAGCTATCCTCTCCATGAGATTGCCGTTTGTGGCAGGGCGGACAGGTGTCCCGAACGGGGATTGTGCAGGTGGTGTGCCCAATGGAGTCATGCCCCTTGGAGTGTGCATGCTCTGAGTAGGGTTTCCATGCATTTGCTCAAACCGAGCAGGTCCGCTTATAGGCAGGTTTCCCTGCATGGCCTGGCGATTTCTCGTCGCCATGGCGGACATTGCTCCCTGGCCTGCGGCACAGGGGTCCTGCTGGTATAACCTGTCCGCCAGCTGTTCTACCTGGTCAGGGTTCAGCGCGGCTGCGATCTGATCCAGGTCCGAGGTACTGATGGCCTGCCAAAACACGGCACTAGGCCCTTGGCTTGGGGCACGGCTTGGAGCCGCGCTCCCGGCCTCACTCTCGGTGATCATGAAAATCCGATGGATTTCAGGCTGGTTTCCCAGCTTGGTGGGGCTATAGTGGTCCCCAACTTCTCTGTGGAGGTAGACCATGGGGGGGTCGACGCCCTCTTGGTCTCGGGACCACTGATATTTGACGCTAGCAGTGCCAACGTCAGCCCACCTGTCAGGAGCAGACATCATTGCGACAGAGACTCGCGCATGGCGGTTCCCCAGATACTCTGGATTACGCCAGTGCCTTCCCGTGGACAGGTCCTCTACATGAGAGATGTAATACGGTTCAATGATACCGTTATTTCCCTCGGACAAGAGGACTCCGTTATCGGACCAACAGAACTTCATACCATCTTGTATGGCCTTACGCCAATCTACGAAGATGATGATGTCTGAGTCTGGGTCCCACCCACTGTTCACGGCACGGCGGCGAACTGTCGGCACGAAATGAATGCGCGACCGGCCTGTCCCCTTTTTCTTCGTGTTATGCTCAGGTCTACAGGACAGGCCGTGCCACATAATCCCTTCGAAGGCGTGCCATCGAGTGCCATGCATAGCAACATCGGGGCATGGGGCCGGTCTCCCGGCAGGTTGGTCGCACAGCACAATGTAGCTGTACAGCGACCATGGAGCTTTCAATGTCCATGAATGCCCCTGAGAGGCGCGGATGAAGATAGCGGGCTCGCCGGAGTCCCGCATCAACACCTTGAACTGTAGGCGCTGTTTTTCTTCTCCGTCTGGTTCGCGGACATGAACAACCTCCATCATGATGGCTGCTAGTTGGTCAACCGAGCGCCCATATAGCTGCTCGTTGATGACTTTGGCCTCGTCATATTTTGGATTATACCCAGCGTGTTTTGATTGACCTGTGTTCCACGGGTAATGGTTCACGAGTTCCACTAGGTTAACCCAACCATCATGATCATCGAAAGATTCCAGGCCCCACACAGGATTGTGTGGTCTGTCTGGCGCATGTCTGCATATCCTGCTGAGAGCTTTACTCAGCTGTTTGAGAATATCGTTGGATGTGGGAAGGATTCCAGCCTTCCTGCATTCCTTAATGAATGTCTCATCCACCGAGCGTATCGGTGGGATCTTCCGAAGCGCAAGTCTACCCCTGATCACATTCGGAGTCCCACTAGTGAAGGACGTGTCACCTGGGTGGTGCAGCTGATCCACTGGCGGGTTTCCCCGCGTACGAGCCTCTGTCGCTGCAGAGGCTGCGGCTCCTGAAGGGGATGAAGCTGCAGCGGCAGCGCCTGGCGGGTTTCCCCGCGGTGATGCGCGACTGGCGCTGCCCCTGATCTTCGGCACCCAGGTGCCCCTCGACATAGCACCTTCATCGGACCTCCTGGAACGGGCCGCCACAGGCGAAGCTGGCGCAGGGGCATACCCACTGCGCTCGAAAGCTGCCGCCCTTCTCGCAATGGAGCTGCTGCGACTAGGCGGGCGTCTTCGTTCCTCCACAGGGTCCTGCGGTTGCTGCTTGGGCTCAGGCGCTTGTGTAGGAGTTGCGCCAATCGGCGGCCTCGGAGTTTCAGTTCGAGGCACCTCCATCTGCACGTCTGGCCCAGGGTCCTGAGAGCTCACCTTCGGTTTCGGCCCCGAGGGCGGCTTAGGTGTCGGGGGTTCACTCTTAGCCTTCGAAGTTAGTGGGAGTGGGGGCTTCGTAGCCCCCTTCATGTAGATCTTGCTGGAATCCTCCAACATCTTGCGAGTTGCCTCGCGTGTGCGTTCTTCTGCTGTCCGCATGCGCTCCTCGTCCTCCGCCACACGTTGAGCCTTTTTCTCATCCTTGATTGTCGGTTCTGGTTGTTGGGACTGGCTAGAAACGCCAGGCGAGTTTCCTCGCATACTAGGAAGACTAAAGAGCGCGTCTTTCTCTTCCTGGGTCGTGGCTACCAGTCCCCTTGGAACCGGAGTAGGCTTCTCTTCTTCTTTCGAATCCAAGTGGCTCAAGATCCCGAGACGACGATTCACTGCGGCGATCTCGTCTGGTGTCATCGGGATAAGTAGCGGATGGCCATCTTTGTGAGGGGTTTTGCCCCGGTTGGGGCTCAGACCTTCGTTGTTGCCAACGGGGCATCCTGGCCTGTGGTTCTGGAACGGCTCGGAGCAAGGTCCGCGAGCTGCGTGAGGCCTATACTGCTTGCGAGCCGCGATAATGTCTCGCAGCTGAGTCCGCGCTTCTTGAATTTCAGGGCGGCGGATATTTGTTGCAAGCTGATAGCCTCCGCGGATGGCCTTGCCCTCACTGTCCCTATAGGCAGGGTTGCCCTTGCCGAAGGCCGAGTGTTCCCCTTTTCGGCGTCTTGGGTCGTTGTACGGAAGTAGCTGGCCACCTCTCCTGAGAGCGTGTTCTTTTGGGCCAGCCTGCCTCCACTCACGAGGAAGTCGAGCCTGTGGATGTGGCTCTTCTCTGACGCGCGTATGGGAACGAGACCTTCTGGTGTTCTCATCAGAAGAAGCTGCCGAAGCAGCAGGAGCGGCACCCGGTGGAGGTGCCTGAGGAGGCTCCTGTGCGATCCCAGATGGATCGTCCGATGGAGGCAGGTCTCCCTGCTGGATGGAGCTCGGCGCAAATGGCGCTTGTGCCGATGGTGATGATGATTCAGACTCGTCAGGATCGAAGTCAACCTCTTCCTCACCATTCACGTCCATCATGAGGATGGTGACGTCATCCGCATCTAACCCGCAACCATCGCCTTCTACTTCTTCTGATGTCGAACTACCGATGATGGTGGCCATTGGCGTATCTGGTACAGGCAGGTTTCCCTGCATAGCCGGCGTCTGTGCGTCGCTCGGCTGCCCCGGGGTAGGAGGCGCTGTTGTCAGCTCGGGCTCGTTGCCGAGCACAGGCTGCCCGGCAATGTTGCGCATGGCCGTGTGGTTTGGCCGCATTCCCACCGCCTGGAGACCCCATCCTGGCGGAGGAAGATCATGGCCGCGCATAGCAATAGCCATTTCTAGAGCATTACGCCATCTACCACGGGAGTATATCAAGTGTCTCTGCACGTCCTGAGGATGCACGCGGTCAATGAGAGTCAGAGCTGCCAACAACAGCTCTGAGCTACCACGAGCGTCAGTATCCTGCATTATCATAATGTCAGCTTCGATATGTTCTTGACTCTCAGGATAACCAGTAATAAGTATCTCATGCATCCTCATGAGGGTCTGCAAAAGGGCGCGTGGTCCATATTCGCCTGGAGCAAGCGAACCAGGAGGTATAAACGGAGTATCTGGTTCGCCTGCAATGAAGGCCTGAACAAATGCCTGAGACTCCATTTCGATTAAGTCTTCAGTGGTCTGGGGATATTCTCCCATCAAAGAAGGCCTGTTTCCAGGCGGGATTTCGGGCGGAGGTTCGAGGTGTCGTTGAACCTCGGAAGGCGAAGCCTCTATAGTGGTGTCCTCGTCGCTACTCTCGTAGGCCATGATGTTGCCTGGGTTCCCGAACATCCAGTCGAAGAAGGATAAAGGGTAATTTCCCAGCGTCCCGTGTTCCACGGGAGTGAGCTCGTTGTTGCCCATCAACGAACCTGCGAACGTACTCGAGGTAGTACGCGTACAATCCATGACCATACGCCTCGAGCTCGTCGACGTTGTCCATGCCAACAACCCAAGTGAAAAATATCTGCTCCATAGCCTCAAAGTCCTGGAGGCTCAGATACTCAATGAATGGTTCACTTGAGCCAAAATGGACTTCGGTCGACCTGCCCTTTCCATTTTCCCTTCGCTGGACAATCTCGCACGAGATGATCGGTACTACCACATTCATGGCATTTAAGAACCTGGCAATCTCTACCTCGCGGGTGTCCCCGCCTACCTTTGCCTTTTCCTGAGGTCTCTCTACGGCCTTTACCACGGCCCTTTCCCCCAAATAATATCTCATCATGTTGTTCATCTGAGAGCCTCTGGAGAAATGCCGCGATGCCTCGTCCGTTCAACCTCCGACGACCTCGCTTACCTTTACCTTTTCCCTTAAAACTTCTCCGTATCCTCCTTCTAACACGACGCACTGGTTTTCGTGTGAACCTCCTCCACCTTCGTTTAGCCTGTTGTGGTAACCAGAACAAATGTTCAGCACGCTGATTGTCGTCATCCACATTCATGATATCTGACCAATCTAAAGCTTCAACACCATCTGATGATATAGTGTCTGCATCGGTGCTAGAGTCGAAATCCTCGTCTCCCAAGTAGGTGGATACACCGTCGGTTAGGGGGTTTGATTCCCCCCATAAGGAACGGTGTGGTTGTGGTTCTCTAGAAGGAGGGCTGGTTGCCCAGCTTGGTTGTGATCGATCCCCTGCTAATAAAGCAGTAGATTCTCCTGGGTCATCGGCCCATATGCTTGAGGGCCCGTTTCCAGGCTGGGCTTCAGTAGTCAAAGTAGTGTAGGCATTTCCACTACCAGATCCCCTTCCCCTTCCAAACACAGATCCTATGTTGCCAGGAGACCGTTCAGATAGGTGGCCTATCGAACGCATCCTCTCCAGCAACTCATCATACTGTTGTTGTGTTCGGGGCATTTGGTGATTGAGTGGCTGTAAGAGTTGCATGGCTCGCTGGTTGCCGACGCCTAAGGCGCGGAATAGGATAGCGGTTAGCAGTTGGAAGTTGGGAAGGTCGAATCCCACCGACTGTGCCTCAAGTCGGGCCATTTCGAATCGGGTAAGGGTGACATCGATTCGTTCCCCGTGAGGCACGTGGAAGTCGATGAGTTGTGCCGGAAGTGAGCTGTCGCTCATCTTCCAGGCGTTCGAACTTCATGCTTAGGAGGAACATGATGTAGGTCACTGGGTCTGTGTGGACCCCATCGATGTCAGCACCATAGTTTATAATGTCAGGCGGTACCCTCATGGCGAGTGTCCTCGCTAGGCCACCTAGGCCGCGTTGTATTGCGGCCGCTTGGGCCTGTGGCGTCATACGTCCGCTTGTAACGTTGAGCCATGCGTTGACCTCGTAGATGTACTCACGAAAAGGTACATTACCTTGAGGGTCCCAATATGGGCCATGTGTTTGCCCATCGGTGCTGTTTTCTCCACGACGCATGTGTCCGATTGCTGCCCCCAGCGCGAACCATATGATAGCGAAAACGACTAGCCCGAGAATGTGTAGAGAAGGACGGTTATGATGCGCGTTGCCGCGCTGGGGTAGCGCCTTGTCGAGTCTTCGAGGCGCTCTATCTGGCGGGTCTCCCCGCCCCTGCTTCAAGTATTGCGCTGTTAGCTCGTTGCCGAGCGGTTGGTGGTAACGCAATGATGAAGCGTATATGGTACCAATCTGGTCGTCTAGACGTCGTACCTCTCGTGTTGCTTCTTGCTCTTGAATAGATCCTCGTAAACGTACTGGGAGTGGTGGCGCAGGGTGGTAGGTGGTCACGAAGATCGTGCCGAAGAATATGAGGCTAAGAAGAGCAAGGGCTGACCACACGAGAGTGCGGCCAGCTCCGCTACCAAGTCGAAAGTGAGCCTGGTAACTCAAATAGCATCCGATTCCATGATAGACATCGGATGGCAAATAGCGTCCATCGCTCTGCTGTGATAGTACAGTATGAGGGGTGGACGGATAATATAGGATAATATCGATGTAATGATCTTTCCAGCACATAGCGAACACTCGCGGTGTCCGGGCAAATAGGGCGCGCGTGCCTTGGGCCAAAGGCAACGGCGCGCGCGAGCTATGCTCCCGATACTATAACATCTCCCAAAGACCTACCCTTAAAGTTCTGCCTCCTCTGCCTCCTCCTCCTCCTCCTCCTCCCCCTCCCCCTCCTCCTCCTCCTTCCCCCTCCTCCTCCTCCTCCTCCTCCTCCTCCACCTCCTCCTCCTCCTCCTCCTCCTCCTCCCCCCCGCTCTGAGCGACGATCGCAAGCGGGTCTCACGCAAGATGGCACAGCGATCTTACACGGTGGCTCACGCTGGCCGCCAGCTCGGCACGCCACATCTGAAGCAAGGGCGCCTGCGCGCAATCTTCTGCATCCATAGATACAGTAGGGGCCCGACCGCAAGAAAGCTCCCTCAAGCCGCCCAACCCTGAGACGCCAGGATGGGCGCCCATTGAATCGTGGTGTGGGAGCACCACGCATTCCATAGCAAAACCATTGAAACCCAAGATATTCAGGGCACCCTGCATGTAAGAAGGGTGTTTCTTGGCATGGGCTTCCACTGTAAGGCCCAGGCCTTCTAAAAACATCATGGGGTGCTTCCAAGAAGCCTTCTGCGCGTGGCCGCAAGAGGGGGTGCATCACACTATCACACCATGGTCCGAGGCCTGTGCGCGGACGGGGGGGTACCAGGGGACGTAACCGTGGAAGGGACGACAACTGGCAGGCCCAGGCCAAGAGGCCCACGCACCACAAATGGGAGAACTCCCGCCGCCTTCTGAGAAGGCCTTCTCCTCCTCCTCCTCCTCCTCCTCCTCCTCCTCCTTCTCCTCCTCCTCCTCCTCCTCCTCCTCCCCCTCCTTCTCACTTGCCCCCCTTGGCGCGCCGCAGAATTGGTTTTTGGGTCAGAACTCGGGCATCCGGCGGCCGTTCGGGACGATCGGGGCACCCACAGAACACCCTCGGCCAGGCGCAGCTGCTGGCAAGCATCCCGAGGCTGGAAAACCTCCGAGAACCGACGAAATCGTCCGAAAACCTCGACCCTCGAACCCGAAACTTCCCCCCTCCCTCGCCGCCGACCCTTGCCTCACCCCTGACTGAAGGACGCCTCCGAGACCTGACGTCCGCAGAAATGCTCCGTGCCGGGCCATCCGCGTCCAAAGGCCCCCGACCGCCTCCCCCGGGCCAGGTTTTCGCTCTGGGCCCCGTCTGGATGGCCAAGACCGCTGCAAGACGGCTCCAAGGGTCCAAAGATCTACCCCAGGAGGCCCCGAAGTGGCCAAAATCCGTCCATAACCTTAGGGAAATCAATCTTGTTCGCTTTCTCGCCTTTTCGCTTTCGATGGCCAGTTGAGGCTTCGAGATGGCTCCAAGACGGCTCCAAGAGCGCTCCAGGGCTCCAAAGAGCGGGTGCCTGGAGACGGACCCCGACAAAGGAGGTCGAAGAACGCACGCCAGCCTCACACAGACCACTTGGGCCGCGAGGAGTGGGGCGATCAGTGGGGGGGGGCAGCGAGGGCTGCAGAAGAGGGGCCCTTTAGGAACCAGAAGGGGGCCTGTCGCTGTCGGGTTCGAGAAGTGCACCTTTCCTCCGCCCCCCCCTCATGTATCGCCACCCCCCCTAATTGTGCGACGCCCAAACCATGTCTCTGATCTGACCTCTGACCTCTGGGCCACAACTCCGGCCTCCGGCGGCCGATCGGAACGTTTCTGGTACCCCCGAGACGCCCTCGGCGAGGCGTAGCTGGCGGGAAACACCCCGACGCAAGAGATCCTGAAGGAACCATTGGCGGCGCGCACAAGGTGGTGGGGGAAAAGGAGAACGGCTTCTTGAAAGCAGGCTGCTTCGTCGAAGGCGCCGGCCTCACATCTATAGATAGGGCCCGCTCCCTCTAAGGAGCCGGGATGTTTTTACGAAGCCTCCCCCCCTCCCCATACCCCCCTCTGCGCGTGGCCGCAAGAGGGAGGGTCTATCACACCATGGTCCGAGGTCTGTGCGCGGACGGGGGGAGTTCGCCCCCACCCCCCTCTGAAGGGGGAAGGGTTCGACAACCAGGGGGGGGGGAACGGTTCCAGACCCCCCCCCTCCAAGCGCCCACAGAACGCGCTCTATCTTACGAGGCCTCCCCCCTCCCTCTCTGTACGTAGTCGAAACCCGCGGGGCCTCCCGAAGACCTCCGGCTGGAGGCTTCCTCGCAGCGGCGTCTTGTCCCCGCGCTCACCTGGGCCACCCTGGGATCGAGGGTCCCAAATGCGCCGCCAGAATATCACCACATCCACTGCCGCTGGGCCGTGGTCCGAGAACTCGGGGAGCGGTAGATATGGATAATTATCTTATCTGCCTCCCCACGCGGGCGGGCAAATATCCATATCCACCGCGCCTCGAGGTCTCAAGGCACAACTCCGAAGCGGTGGATGTGGACATATTCTTGCGGTGGACCAACAGTCCGTGTGGTGCTGGACCGCGTGGTGCCCTCGGAATCCCGCGACGACCTCACCGCGCGGTACGTCACCGCACGGTCTCGGAGACTTCAGAGGCCCCAGTCGTCCGCGAGACGTCCTGGGAGAGGATGGCCCCGAGCCCCCAAAACCACGCGGCGACCCCCAACCCCCACTGGCTCACCATCCGACGAAGGCGTCAGGAGGGCGTATACACCATGCCAGGGCCAGGATGGCCCTGGCCTGGCACGGTGGTGGTGTATAGATGCCTTCCGCGTACACCACGCGTTGTGGTCATCAAGCCGTCCGGGGACTTTTTAAACGCCGCCGACGTGGCCCAGTTGAAAAAAGTCGCTTCGCCAACAGCGGCAGCTGTTCGTACTGAGCAACGTTTGAGCTACGAGCAAAAATAAATCTGGCGCGAGATGACAGCGACCTTCCGCGGCGGCTTACGCGGGCCGCCAGCGCGTCACGCCTCAAAGGAAATGAGGGCGCTGACGCGCGACCCTTCGCGGGCAGCTTACGCGCCAATGTCGGTGAAGACGACCCCGTTCAGCGTCGCTTGATTACTGTTGGGCATCGTACCCATGCTTTCCGTACCCATTCCAAAACATGCGATGTGCTGTTTCAAGACGGGATCCACGGGAGTCCCGACTCTTTCCCTGTGGCCAATGGTCCATCCTGGGTTGTTTTTTTGCCCGTCCCCGCGAGGGCCCCCGGAGGCCGAAATCGGCCCACTCCCCCCGTCGTGATTTTTGTCCCCGACGCGAACATGTCTGGACTTCGGGCACGCAGGGCCCAGGCCCCCCCCCAGCGGATCCAAATCGGCTTCGGTGGCAACTCATGGGAGCCTCCCCTACAATTGTACCATCTTGTCGGCTCTTGCTCATCGACGCTAAATCGACGCTCGTCGACGCTAAATCGACGCTAGTCGACGCTAAATCGACGCTAGTCGATGCTGACCGATGTAAATCGGCGCAACTCATTGACTCCCAGACGCTAATCGACGCTACTCGACGCTAGAAACGGAATTAAGGGGTTTGCCAGGCTTTACTGGGCCCTGGAAGCGACAGGCCCGTTTTTTCATCGGTTCCGTTTTGCCGTTTTTGCTGCCAATTCCGACGCCGCTTTTATTACCGGTTCCGTCGCCGTTTTTTTACCGTTCCTGGCTCCGGTTCCAATCTTGGAACCGTTTTTTGTTGCCGTCTCCGGCCGCCATTGTTTCCCGCTTCCATTCTCAAGAGACATTTTTCGGAAAGGTGAAAAAACGGCCCTGCCGCCGCTTCCACGACCTACTAAGTCAGGCCCCCTCCCCCCCCGGGAGCGCGCGGGAGCCTCCATCGTGGCCTTCACCACGCTGACCTCCGCCGCCCAGACCTGGCGCCCAGGGCGCGGGCCCTCCCTTGGAGACTTCAGGTCGGGCATGCCCTCCTACAGGCGGATCTTGATAGACAAATTCGAAAGATTCAACATGCATTCGAAACTAGCTGAAAAATAAACGAATCCCGTCCCAAATTATGTTGAGATCACTCCCCAATCTGTCTCCTGCAGAGGGACACGCCCGCCCGACTTCACCCCAGGGGAACCAACAAGGGCGCCCAACTTCGCGCCTCGCGCGGGGCGCAACGCGAAGGACTCCGCGCCCTCGCGCCGCCCCCCCCCCCCCCAGGGCCGAGCCGAGCCGCGCCGCGAGGCGCGAATCGGAGCCGAGCCGCGCCTTGCCGCGCGAGGAATCGGAGCCGAGCCGCGAGGCGCGAATCGCGCCCCGCGGCTCGGCTCACCGGCGCGAAGCGGCTTCGTGCCAGCGAGGGCGCCCTGGCAAGCAACGACGCGGCTGGGAGCGCAGAGAGCGAGGCTCTCGGGAATCCTGCGCAGATTCCTCGAAGCGGCGCTGGGGCCCTCTGGTGGCGCCTCCGGCGCCGCCCCTGGCGGGCTCCGCGTGCCGGGCAGGGGGGCCCAGCGCCGGTCCGAGGAACCCCCGCGCGGACCTCGAGAGGGAGGAGGAGGATGGATAGAGGAGGAGGAGGAGGAGGAGGAGGAGGAG
>CAUYUJ010003696.1:5000-32500 GCA_963575745.1 Prorocentrum cordatum
GATCGGATCTCTCTCGGGGAGCGCTTGCGCCAGACTCGTGCCTGGCGGTGGTATGCGGGGACTTTAACTTCGCGGATATCCCTCCCAAGTCGGAGGACACGCTAGCGATGCCTACCACTTCGGCCTCCTCTCATGGGTCATCGGCTGGGTCCTCTGGGTGGTCCGAGGGTTCGCAATCGGCCAATGTGAATTTCATTCGGGAGTACCGCCGTGGTCAGGACTCTGTATTTATGAGCGTTCTCAGGGACATGGTCGAGCTTCAAATCGAGGACCCCACCCACCACAATGCCAGGCATCGCTTGCTGACGAGCATCGATAGGGTGTTTATCTCCTTCGCGGGCTGGGTGCTCAACCAGCTCTCGCTCTCTGGCCGCGTTTCCGAGATGCCAGAGGTGCTGAACAGGCGTGGCATCGGCGACCACGCGCCTGTCGTGATCGAAGCAGCCTGCAGCCTCCCGACCCCTTCGAGTGAGAGACGGATCCCATCGGACGTGTTCAAACATCCCAAGTTTTCGGGATTCATCGTTGAAACTTATGAGGCCTGTGAGTTGGCCAAGCTCTCCCCGCCGCTCGCCCTGGACCTGGTGGTTAAAATCATGAGGGAGGCTGCTAGGTATGCTAGGGACTGCATTTTGAAGCACTCGCCCAACGATCTGTTCGCTAAGTTCATCACCATGAAAAGTATGGCTAGGGCTATATGGCGACAAGATGTCAGATTAGCTCAACGGATCAGGGCGAGTTGCCAGCTAGGGAAGGACTTCCTCGTCGTCGACCCGTCGGCGGGGGCTGTCCAGCTCTCTGACCCGACCCTTTTTGCTTCGACCTCGAACTCGATCCACGAAGCGATCTATCTCAGGAACGAGAGCCGTGTGAAAAACGACATCAACAATGCAACAAACGAGCGTTCCAAGGCCAAACTTCGTCGGAAACTCCGTGGGCTGGTTCTGCGAGGCAAACTGTGGTCGCCCTTCGACAGGCGGATGCCGTTGAAGGGGGTGCTTTCTGATGATGGCAGTGGATCTGCCACCCGCGAGCCCACCGAAGTCTTGCAGTCGCTGTCGCGGCACTGGGGCGCAGTCTTCGGCATCTCCAAAAAGATTGACGAGAATGCAGCCCAGCAGTGCCTTGATCGTTTTGGACCTCACTGTTGCCTGCGTGACCTTCCCCCTCCATCGCGTAAGAGCCTCGAGATGCACCTCGAAAAGCTAAACGATTCGGAACCTGGGCCCGATGGATTGGCCTATTCGGCCTGGCTGTACAACCCCCTGGGAATAGAGATCCTGGACAAAGCGCTCTGGCGCGTTCTGGAAGGCGGTCGGTTACTGCCGAGTTTCAACCATCTCAGGGGAGCTTTCATCGCCAAAGGTTCTCGGTTACAGGATGAGGAGGAGGTTTTGAGAAAGCCTGGAGATGCCAGACCGCTCGGTCTCAAGCAGACCTCGAACAAGATTCTCACGGGGGTGGTTATCTCGGTTCTTAGCCGCAAGCTCGGGGATATCGTAGATGGGGACCAGCGTGGTTTTGTTTCTGGAAGGAACTTTGGAGTTAACATTTTGGATCTGGATGTGAGATCTCGTATGGCATCTATGCAACCGAACGCGCATTTGGCTCGGCCAGCCTTGTGCACGTTCGATTTTGGTCAGGCCTTCCCGTCGGTTGCGCACGCGTGGATCTTCTTGGTGCTCCGCCATGTCCAGCTGCCGCCGCCGATGTACCACTTCTTCGTCTGCATCTATGAAGGTGTCATGTGCTATGGAGTTCACATCCGAGTGCAGGTGTGGGTGTGGCTCTTCAATGTGCTGTGCGGCATCCTGCAGGGATGCCCTGCTTCCGGTGCGTTGTTCGCGCTGGCGAGCCACCCGTTCCTCGTGGAGTTCAGGCAGGCGTTAGCCGTCACCGGCCCCGAGAAGCCCATCAGCGCGACGAGAGCTTGCGCGGACGACATTGGTGCGGTGGTTGTCAGGGTCTCAAAGCTGCTGGACCTCAAGGGCGTCTTCGACCACTGCGAGGAGGCGAGGAGTTTGCTCATCTAGTACTGAAGCCTAGCAAGTGTTTCATCTGCCCGCTGGCGGATACATATTCAGAAGTTGTAGTCCAATTTTATCGGCAGTGGATCGTCAATTTTCTGCCTGCCTGGGCCGAGTTTCAAATTGTTAGCATGGTCACGTATCTTGGCCTTGTGATGGGCCCTGGAGCTAACACGGATGCCTGGCACCTGCCCATCAAGAAATGGCTGTCTCGTGGTGCCCAAATCTCCTCTGCTGAGGCCCCGACTGCCGTTGGAGAATATCTTTATGAGCGGAGAGCGATCAGTGTGCTCTCTTATGTCTCTCAGTTTAGCCGCCTCCCATTGTCCATCCCTGGCGTCCCAGCGCTGCGGCGCGCTGAGCATGCCGCGCTCGCTGCCATCTTCTCGACTCACCATTGCGCGCTCTCTCGTGCCTCCTGGTGCTCGTTGTATAAATGGGGCGGGCCTCGCATCACATCCATTGAAGCGTTGTGTGCTGCTACTCTTGTGCGTGCAGCCCATAGCACATTCTTAGAATGGCGCCCGCTGTTGCGCATGCTCGAAGCGGAGGCGGATAGACAACTGTCGTTGCCCGATCTGGCCTCTGGTCGGCGTTATCCCAGACTCAGGAGGTCCAAAGCTTTCGTCGAGGAGCTGGAAAGCGCGGCTTCTGGATTCTGCGATCACAGAGAATACAAAGTTGCGGGCGCCGCGGCGGTTCGTGCCGTCCGCGAGCGCCTTGTTGCCTACCGTAGTATGCCCAGGACCCCGAAAAGGTTGAAACTCCTCCAGGGGGCTGCTTTGCGTGCTTTCTCGGGCGCCTTTTTCCCTGACTCTCTGGCTGCGGATTGGAGCGCTCGGCTCCAGAGGTATTTTCCCGAACGCATTCGGCAGGTGACTAGCGTGAACTGGAATGCTGTCCGTGTGCAAGCTTTAAAGTTCCCGCCTGGTTTGCGGAACTCGCTCTGGCGCACGTGGAGTGGTGCGTGGTGCACCTCGTCTCGAATGCACGATGACGATCTGCTGCCATGTATGTTAGGCTGTGCTCATGCCCCTGATTCTTTCGCTCATTACTGGTGTTGTCCTCATCTCTGTGCTCTCCTTTCTGAGCTTCTCCCGTCTTCTGTCCCCGTTTGTCCCATCCGTCGGCTCGGCCTGCTCGATCCCTGTGATGCCACTCTTCTCTTTCCCATCGCTGCCTATCAACTGTTCATTCGGCTGGACAAGATGTCCAAGCCGGTCGGCATCGAAGAGGCCCACAGGTGCTTCCCCACTGTGCGTGCCGCCCTTCAGCGCAGGCCAGGCGCCCGCGGCTCGGCGGTAGAGGCGGCAGCGAGAGGATGAGGACTGCGTGCGCATCGGCGACGTGCGAGGAGGAAGAGGAGGAGGAAGAGGAGGAGGAGGAGGAGGAGGAGGAGGAGCAGGAGGAGGAGGAGGGGGGGAAGGAGGAGGAGGAAGAGGAAAAGAATTAAAAAGAAAAAAGAAGAGGTTCAGGAGGAGGAGGAGGAGGAGGGGAGGAGGAGGATGAGGAGGAGGAGGAGGGGGTGGGGGGAGGGAGGGAGGGGAGGGAGGAGGGCACGGGCGACCACAACCACTTACCAGACAGAGGGGGCGACGGTCGACCAGGGGGGCGGGTGCTTGCATCCAACCTCATGCCCCTCTTCCATCATCTCTTCCTTCTCATCATCATCCTCGTTCTCGCTCCTCCTCCTCTTCCTCCTCCTCCTCCTTTTCCTCCTCCTCCTCTTCCTCCTCCTCCTCTTCTCCTCCCCCACTCTCTTGGGCCTCCCTGGCCCTGGCAAGCACCGCAGGACTTGTCTCGAGGGCGCTCGAGCATCCCAAGACCCCCATGCACCCCTGGCGGCTAGAACGCGCAAGGGCACACTTTTTGATACAAAGTGTTTCGGCGCGATGTTCTCGGGCTCCAGACCGGGGGGTTCAGTGACATCGCCGAGGCCCCAGAAGATTCCAGGGGCCTCCGGGTCTTTCCGGCTATTGGATCATTACCAGGAGGACGGCCTGCGTGATTTTGGTTTGCCTTTTGCGCACGATGGCGATTGGCGATTCTACAAATATTGTTGGGTGATTCTTGTAATTTGGACCTGCAGCTGCTTCAGTTTAGGCCGCGTTAAATTACAATTTCGAATACAGCCTCATGACGGTGATTCTTCTGATCATGAATTCAAACACTTTTGCGAAAGCCGATCAAGAAATAGTCAAAGTGCAAAGCCACTGCGGTTCTATACTTCTAGACGTTTCTCGCATGTACCCCCACCAGCCCATCCAGAAACGATGCCCGGGCGAGTTGCCCTGACCAGGGATGTGTGGGAGCATGCAGTGGAATAGCGGGCTGGGGAAGCCGTCGTAACCCAAGAGGAGGATGGAGGAGGAGGAGGAGGAGGAGGAGGAGGAGGAGGAGGACGAAGAGGAGGAGGAGGAGGAGGAGGAGGAGGAGGACCAGTGTAAACCCAAGAACCATCAACCATGTTGGAATACACCGTCCCTCCAAGTTTCCTCTTCATAGGTCCCTACAACGGTTCATTTCCATTGAGGGATCTGCCTCGTTGGAAGACAACCGTTTGAAGACCCGAAAGCATGCCAAAACATTGTTCTTGGGATTCCAACGCCACGGATCAACCTGATTGTTGCGTCTTGACGATCCTGGATTGTACCAGAACGCCATTCTTGGGATCTCAACGCCGCGAATCAACGTAACTGTTGCACCCGCAAAATCCTGAATCCTTCCAAAACACCACTTCTGGTAAGTTGATCGTGGGAATCAGTGAAACTTTTGTAAATGTTTAGAACGAGCGCGGCGCTAAGGCGATAGCCAACCACATTTTGGAAAGAAACTGCCCTCAATCCGTGAAGCTCTTGCATTGTGAGAACGAGCATGCGCGGCGCTGGGGCGAGAGCTACATTTTGAAAACGGGCGATCCTCAATATGTGAGACTCTTGCCATTTTTTAGAACGAGTGTGCGCGGCGCTAAGGCGAGAGCCACATTTTGAAAACGACCCGCCCTCCATCTGTGAAGCTGTTGCCAAATTTTGAGCTTCAGAGATCACCCCCCTCAACGGAGACTTCAGTAGGTAACTCTCCGAGGTTGGGCGTCGCCGCTTCCGTTCTCTCGGGGAGCGCACGAAATCTTCGCAGGATCCTTCGTCGCCGTTTTTCCGGGGCTCCTCGGCGTTCTTTGGGGCGCGTGATGTGGACCGCGGCTTGGCGGGCCTCCTTGGGGCGCGTGGCCTCATGGGGTGCGCCACCGAAGGCCCAGTGTCAGGGTTCACATACATATGTCCCCTGGCAAATTTGGGCACACGCACGCAAGCACACATACACACACCACACGAACAGCAGGGCTCACATGCGTCCCAAGTCCGGTTTTGGCACACACCCCTCACACGGCGCGTGGCTTCACAGGGAAACTCAGGGAGTTGCACCGATGGCCCTTGTCGCAGGGTTCGCGTGCGTCGGGGTAAGTGGTTTGGTGTATTGTCGTCGCTGTTTTGTTCGAAGAGGTTCACTGAAGATTTGCGTGTTGCTCGCCGTTTTTTGTTGGGGTGGGTTTGTGTGGGGGGCGGATCGCGTCGCCTTTTCTCGGTGACACTCGGTAGATGTGCTGGAATTAAATGTTCTTCGCTGGTCTCTCTGAGGGGGTGTGTTAGATAAGAATGAAAGGAGAGTGATCGTAATATTCAGTAATATTCATATCGAGTAATGAAGAGGTTAATCGGGGGATGGGAAAGAAGAGATGGAGGAGGGATGAGGAGGGAGGGAGGATGATGAGACGGGAAGAAAAGAAGATGGAGGATGAGGAGAAGGATGGATGACCAGGGTACACCCAAGACACATCAACGATGTCACAGTACACCCTCCCTTCAAGTTTCTTTGTTATAAGTCCCTCAAGGAATTCGTTTTCATCGCGAGAATTGGTTCATTATGGGACAAACGTTTGAGAATCCCCCATCGCGCCAAGCACACAATTCTTGGGACACCCCCGCCTCGGATCAACGTGATCGCTGCGCCTTAACAGTCCGAAATCGTGCGGTGACGTCGTTCTTTGTACTTCAACGCCGCGAACCAATGTGACGGCTCGCTTCTGACAGTCCCAAGGTGGTGCCAAACACCATTTTTGGGACTTCAGCCATACGAATAATTAAAATTGTTGGGAACGTTCGAGACGAATGCGCGCGGCGCTAAGGCGAGAGTCCCATTATCAAAAGGAGCAGCTCTTCATCCTTGAAAGTACTGCAAACTGTTAAGCCGAATGCGCGCGGCGCAAAGGCGAGAGCTACTTGTTGAAAAGGAACCGCTTTCCATCTTCGAAGCTGTTGCAAATGTTTCAGACGAATGTGCGCGACGCAAAGGCGAGAGCCTCGCTTTGAAAAGCGCCCGCCCACCATCCGTGAAACTGCTGCAAATTCCATGCTTCAGGATCATAAGTGGCGAGGGGGTCTCAGGCGAAACGCCCGGCCCGCCCTACTCACGGGATGAAAAACCGGTCCCAGGGAAGGGGCCCAGACCTCTGGGGGTTGACGTTGCGAACAAGTCACGACGTCGGGGGTCTGGGGCGATGGGGCGAGTGCCAAACTCGGGCCTTCGCCGAGTCGGCGCGGGCGTTCTCCATCGGTTCTGACGTTCGTGCATGGTCTTCCGCGCGGGCCGCCACGGAACGGAAAAGCAAAAAGAAGAAAAAGCAAAAGAGAGTCCCAGGAGCCTCCCCGGCAGCGCCCGAGAGAGGCCGAACGAGGCACGAGAGCGCACCATGAGCGCTCAGAGCGCCGTGCGATCGTCCAGTAATCCGGGGCCGCGGGCAGGAGGGATGAGGGGGGGATGCCGGAGCTTGGGAGAGGAGGGTAGGGGGAGGATGGGCGAGGATGCGTGGAAGAGGGAGGAGGGAGGATGGGAGGAGAAGGAAGACAAAGGAAGAGAAACTAGTGAAGGCAATGGATGGGCCAGGATAGGGGCCAAAGTAATGAGGGACGGGGGGGAGGGAGGAGGAAGGAGGGAAGCTGATGAACAGGAGGAGTATGCAAACGGGAGGGGCCTATGATGAGGTTTCCCTCCCTGGCCCTCGAAGGGTGTCCTTGTCAGAGTCGTCGCAACTCATGTTCAGTCCACACCTTCTATCCTCTGTTCGTGCACGTGTGCAGTCGTGTTGCTGTCGACTGCTGGGGCGTGCTGCAACCTGAGCGCGCGCGCAATCGCGTGCGTGGTCCTAGTTTCGGTGGGGGCGTTCGTAAAGGAACGTGAAGACTTCAGATCCTGGAGGATTCCTGATCTGATGAGGGCGGCCGTGATACCCGTAGCCAATCCACGACTGGAGCTCCACGGGCTTCCAGATCCTGGACCCCGCATCCCACGGTAGCGCCGTGCGCGTGCGGCGCCCTGTTGAAAGTACTGCCGGCAAGCCCCCTGGGGTCCGAGGGAGGCGGGAGGAGGGAGGAGGGAGGGGGAGGGGGGAGGGGGGAGGGGGGAGGAGGGGGAGGGGAGGTGGGAGGAGGGAGGAGGGAGGTAGGTAGGTAAGACGCAGGCTGGGACGCTGGGTCGTGCTCTGTGTGTCTCAACGCGTGTGGCGTGCTATGACTTTGCATAGGCTCTGGGGCCGCAGATGGGCACCCAGAGTGGGAATGAAGAGGGAAACTGAAAGCGCAGACTCCGTGACAGCCAGAAGGCTACTCTGGCCACAAGATGGCAGAGAAATTCCAGGGAGCGCGCCGTCTGCGCTTGATCTCCCTGGCGGCCTCTCTGTTGCGACGAATTCTCTCCAACTGCTCTGCAGTGAGCTGGGGGGGGGGCGGAGGAGGGGCAGCTAGGGCGTCTGAGCTGGCGGCAGCCGCAGGCCGGCTCCTCACGTCCGTGGCGGCTTCGGCCGCCTCGATGACCGCGGCCGCCTGGGACGGGCGGTCCTCGGTGGCCCCGGGCGGGAGAAGCTCCAGAGGCTCGGGGGGGGCAGCGGAGGCGCCAGAGGAAGGGGAGGAGGCGGAGGCTTCGCTGGTCTCCCTGGGTGGAGCCCAACGCCAAGCTTCAGGGTTCACTCTGTGTTTTGTACCCTTCTTGCCGGCGTAGTCTGGGGCCTCCCAGAAGCACTCCTCGTCGGTCCACGGTACATAGAATTGTCGAATGCTGGAGTCGTTGTGATCCGGCGTGGGCTGTGGTAGCATGTCTGATGGCTCGTCCGTTCCATTGTGATAAGCGTCCATGATGCTGTCGTGCATGGCCTGCGCAATGGCCTTGCACATTGATGGTGGGTACGTCTTTTTGCTGCTCGTTTTGAATGACCCGTCCTCGTGTTTGCCCTGCAGTACTGCATAGGCATTGGGGCCGTGGTTGCACCTGCCGTTGTTGTTGGCCTTCAAGAGGCCATACATGGTCGGTAGTCGGAGCGCCAGGATCCTGGTCGCTGCTTTGCCGTGTTGTCGTGGGTCCTCTGTTCTGTGAGTGCATTGGTCGAACTGGACGGTGCTGACCAGGGGGCAGCTTTCCAGCGCTCGGAGGGGCGTCCAGTGAAAGCTTGAGGGCGCCTCGGGTCTCCAAGGCGCTGGTGGTGGATGCTCCATCCAGCCGCTAGTGCCTGCACGTACGTGCTCGGCCAAGAGCTGTGCTGTGGTGAAGAGTAACATGTTGCCTACTCTGAGTTGTTCACGCTGCGCCTGTGTGCACCACGGCACTCCCCACATGTGGCTGTGAGTGCGTAGGGGTGGGGGCCCGTCGGGGTTCCAGCGGGCTGCGCTCCAGGTCTCACATGGCGGTCCTCCTCCTGTGACCCATACGCGGTGGCTTCTGATGTGCTCCGTCCACTCGGCGATGGTGGAAGCACGCGTAAGGTCCCCAAGAATATGGTGTATAGCGATATCCAGGGAAAGAACTGTGATGGTTACCTCCACTCCCTGTGTCATGGCCTCGATGTGATATTGTATGTCGCCGTGTCGTCGCCTCCCACAAAATAGATTAAGTATAAAGACCTCCGCACGCGTAATACGGTATGGGAGCGGAGTGACGGCGAGGCCCGTAAAGTCGTTGGGACGGAAGATGTAGTATCTGTCTTCATAATGTATAGGGTTGGGGTCAGAGCCGTCAGGGTGGGGAGGTGGGGCGGCCTGCCAAGCAAGTTGGAGAGCTGGTAGGGCCTCCTGAGGGTACTCATATCGGGCTTCTCTGAGAACCTTCCTAGCCTCCTCCTCCGTTAGGTGTGAGAAAACCCAAGTGGCTTCCCAGATCATGCCATTGATGCCTACCGTCGCTGGGTATGCTGATCTCCATCCTCCCAGGCCCGCCTTGCGGCGGGCTTCACAGAGTTGTCTGTCGTGCTGTGCTGCTTCCTGAGCTTGTGACGCTGTAAGAGTGGCCCCTCTGCACCCGTAAGAGAGTGCGCACCTGGCAGAATCGAATGCTAGATGGTCTCGCACCTGCCGTCGTGATGCGAAATCTGTAGCACACGCCATGCATTGTGTACCCTCACCGAGGAAGCGCTCGATCTGCGAGACAAGACTGAAGTGCATGCGGACGATGTGCTGACGCAGCGCCTTGGGTCTCGGGAAGTGAACCTGACACCATGGGCATTCAAGCTGTGTGATCCTCCCGTCGTTCTGCCTCAGCGGGTGGTGGGGGTGGGTGATGGGTAGCGGGAAGCCGCAAGGCATCGTGATGGCAAAGAAGTATTTTTCTGCTTTGTCCGCTAAAGCTGACTGTGCGTCTGCGTGCGCAGCGTTGGCCAGCGCCTCTCTCAGGAGGCTCTTCCATGCACGAGCTGATCGAAAAACGAGCTTCTCCCAAGCACCAAAATCTACCACAGGGTCTGGGTAGTCGTGCAGTTGTTTGCATACCTTGCGCATCCAAGCCAGGTCCTCCAAAACGTGGTGAAGCCAGGAGGTTTTGGTCGTCCCGGGGTTGTCCTGAGCGGCCCGATAGGCCATCGCGAGCAGCCCTCGGAGGATGTCGGACCCATGGTGGATAACTCTACCCAAAAGTCTGAGCCTATGCACCTTCAACTGCACATTCAGGTCGCAGCGAGTGACTGTAGCCAGCACAACGGCGTCTGTACTAGCAGTGTCGTCATAGCTGAACAGTCCGCTGGCAGCCCGGTACTTGCGCAGCAGTGCATGGCGTAGCTGAGCATAGGCTCCAGTTTCGATGTTGCACCAGGTCCCCGAGTTAAACAACATGGAGGAGGTAATAAGTGAGTCAATGAACCTCATCTTCACTGCAACGGCGTCTTCATCTTGAGGTAGGGCCCGAAAAACTTTGCGCACGAGTGTTCTGGAGGACTGTGCTACCCCAGCAATACGTTTGGCGACCTCGGGACCCAGAGCGCACCTTTCGTCCAAGATAGACCCAAGATGGGGGTATTGACGTACTGCGCGCATGTGCATATCTCCTACCACGTCGTTGTGCCAACTGAAAGTACCCTGCATGTGCTTCCAAAGCTGGAGTCGGGCTGATTTGGAATGTTTGCCATGGAATTGGTACAGCACCTCTGTCTTTCCTGCCTTGAAATTGAGAGTGAGTCCTCGGGATGCAAAAGAGCTTGCCACTATGCCTGCGACCTGCGGAGCGAGCTGTAGCAGCTCGAGGGGGTCTCCGATGACGGCGAAAGCTCCGTCGTCAAAAAAGGCGACCTCTAGGGCCTGCTGCGTGGGCGCAGGCTCGCGCGCCATCATCTGCGAGAGTGATGCTCCACACATCGTTGGAACCTGCAGCGCTAGTTGGAGAGGCTGGAGTTGCTCTTTGGTGAGGGCCATGCATTCCGCCATAACGAAATTGAAAACGACGTCCCCGAGTTGTTGTCCTGGAACCGTGCCGAGCAGGGAAACCGCCACAGTAGAGGCCCCTGGGTAGTGGAACCAGGACCCGTGGTAGGAGGAGGCTACCAGAGCCCGTAGGTGTTGGCTGACTCCAGCTGTCTCCAAGCTAGTTGCATTCGTGCTGAGCCGTGCAAGGAGGCGCTGCATGGCCTCTGGTGGGAGACCCGTGGTCCTCAATATGCATGCGATGTCGTCAATAGTATGTCCTGAGCACATGACCAACTGTCTGACCGACTTGTAAAATGCCTGCACCACATCGATGAATAGATACATGATGCTGGCGTTGGAAAGCTCCGCTAGGTTCTGAAAGGTGCGAATGGTTAGCCCTGCCAGATCCACCCCACGTCCCGAGACACCACCAAATTGTTGGTCCCCCGCGTAGCTGGGAAGGGCATGTGCGAGAGGGGTGCGAATGAGGGAGCGGAACTTCTTGCCGATCTGCGGGGAGACCATGACGGATCTGGAGTGGGCGGGCCAAGACGGGTCTCCTGAGCGCTTCCAAATGTTCCAATACGACCCTCCTTTCCATTGCTGTGGTTCTTCGAGCCTTACTACTGCTTTCATGACGACAGGAAAGTATGCTTCTGCAAGTTCGGGCCCGAAAGTCGCCAGCAAGCGTCCCGCGATGCCGTCGATGCTGGCTGCACTGGGACGCGCTCCTCTGCACGCCGTCTGAAACAGAGCTAGCGCTGGCAGGAAGATGTCCTCGTCTTGGACGGCGCAAGACTGAGCTGGGAGGGGAGGGAGGAGGTCGATGATGGCCTGTGCGTGCTGTATAGGGATCACAATAGAGCACTCCTCCCTTCCAAAATGTGCAAGCCATATATCCGCTGCTTCCTGATGGGTAGCTGCTGGGATCCCGTTTTTCCCTTTGATGATGGGGAGGGCCTGGACCAGGAGTTTCTTCTTGGACCCCGCGCCCATACATCGTAATGTGGCGAACGCTTTGTCCATGGCTTGTTTGTCCCACTCTGACTTGAGCTGCGTAGCTAGGTCCCGATAGTGCGCCTGGGCGTCGGACTGTGAGCACTGCTTAACAATGAAGGTGTTGTGCAGCTTGAAAAGTTCACGCATTGCCGACGTACATCCCTCCATCCCCCGTATGGTATCCCATATGCACGCAATGAGGTCGGGAGTAGGGAGAGCATGTAGCCAGTAGTGATCTGGCTGCATCGGGGCGAAAAGGCGCGGAGAGGGAAAAAATGCTATGCGCATCCACTTGGCCCGTCGTCTTTTGGATGGGTCCTGCCGTTGTAACTCTGCTGACCTGGCCATGGCATGACTAAACTCTCTGCTGACTGCATTGTACGAGCGGATGCTGCACTCCCAGGCTGTGATCGCACTGTCGGGCATCGGCGGCATGGTAGCATATCGTAGGTACCGTGGGTCGTCATACGTCCGGCATGTGCGTGCGTAGTGCGCAAGGTGCGCCCAAGTGAAGAAGAGTACTGCACGGGATGCGCGCGCCAAAGCGAGTCGTGCGTGTCGTGCTTGTCGAAGTGCTGTGGTGCGTCTGTCAATCTCCTGTAGCGTGGCCGTTTGGATCCAACACTGTCGTGGTTTGGTGCCACGGGTGGTTTGCTTTTCAGGGAAAGCTTCGCTGACAGACCTTCGCACGTGCTGATCTAGGAGCTGCGTGTGGTCCGAGCTATGCATGGAAAGCTCTGGGAGAGGGCACTCGTGCAACAGGCTCCTAAAGACTGCTTGTGCCTCGGGGTCGCGAAGGCGAGCGGGGTCGTGAGGGATGCGTGTCGGCTTGGCACGCCTCTGGAAGCAGCCTGAGGGGGGTAGGAGAAGTAGTGCGCCTACCGCCTGGTGATCCTCTTGTGCAACTGTGAGGTCGACAACCCCGTCAACGCCCTGTTGCAGTGCAATCGCTGAGTCCGAAAGACACACATAGCCCCGTCGTTTGGCCGTGGTTTTGCCCGAAGGTGCGGTCCAAGAGCCCGAGATGCCCGAGTACGATTTGAGGAAGGTAGAGGGGGCCCATTGGCCCGTGTCCAACAGAAACTTGTGGAAATGCTCTCCTGCCAAGTTCTCCTCCTCCTTGTCTATCTCACCTACTGCTGCTGACGTCGCGCTGCCAAGCGCTGCGTTTGAATCCGCCAGCGTGATGAGATGCTCTGCGCCAAGCCGTGTGGCAGTCACAAGCTGTGTAGTGACCTCCCACCATTGTGATACCTTGGCCTCCGGTGTCTGCGTAGGGGAGTGGGAGCGGGAATGTGGGGCATGTAGGACAACAACGTTGACACATATGCCTGGCCCACGGATGCCCACTATCAGACGCGCAGGCTCGGCATGTAACACACGGCACATGTTGCTTGTGCTATGGTGACCATGCATGTAAGGAATCCCCGTATGTACCCATAGTGCGCACCCGTCGGAGCCCTGTGGTGTGGCAGAGGAGTGCATGACGTAGTAGTCTCCTAATGACTGCGCCTTGTGAACTTGGAGTCGGGTCTCGAGGGCACCCACAAGAAGGTATTGTTGGGAGGCAAATTGGGAAGCCAATTGCATGAGCCTGCCGGGCCCAGGGCCAGTAAGGTGATGTTGGCCCTTCCACATGCTGGGGAGTAAGGTAAGCACGTTGGCCGTAGCAACCCAGAAGCTTGGGGAAAGGAGGGCCTGCTTGCTGTTGGCAACCTGAGTGGCGGCCTGCTCTGATGCAGGGACGTAGCCTGTCATAGAGGTATTCGGTGCTTGGCGCGCAGAGACTGGCACGCCATGCGCAGGAGGAAACTGACTGCGCCGCTCTTGGCTGACAAACTCTAGCCAAAGCCACTGCAAGGCGCGCTGATGCCATGGCAGGTCCAGCTCCGTTCTCCATTGTGTGTCAGGCTGTGAAGTATATAAGCCCATGGCTGCCAGACGCGCCAGCGTGTCCGCCATTTCGTTCCACGGTGTCCCCTGGTGTCCTGGAATGTGTTGCCAAGAGAACCCTTTGGCGATCCTAGTAAGGACCTGCACCAGACCGTCCAAGGTACCCTTGAGGCCCAAGAGCTGCCCTTTGAGTGCCCCCAAAGACGCCCCACGTACCACCTCCATGTTGTCGGTGTGTATCGTCACATGTGTGTGCTCCAAGTACGGATACTGTATGCACCAGGCGGCAGCCCATATGGCAGCCTCAAACTCTGCGGCAGCTGAAAGGAGCGCAGCTGGGTATAGGAGAGCGGCAAACGAGAAGGGATGAGCGAGATAACCATGCAGCCACTGTCTCTCCCCGTCTGATGCTATGGCAACAAATGCCCAAGCAGGGGGGCATTCGTTTCCTTGCCAGTCCTTGAAACCGCCAGCGGTTCCGTCAGTGTAGATCTGGATACTGGTGGGGACCTCAGTGGGCTGAGGAGCTTCGGATAAGGTAACCATACCCTGTACTGTAGTAGTGTGCCAAAACTGCGCATGTGATAGTATGTCGGTTCCCAGGGGCGTAGTCCAGCACCTTAGAATGATCTCCTTAGTAGGGAGCAACGGAGGGATCGGGCTAGTGGCGAGGCCTAGCTGCGACAGCTGCTGCTCTGGAGGTGCTTCTAAAGGCGGCGTTGGACAATCCTCTAGGCTGTCCGCTGCCTGTGACGGCACATGCATTTCCGTCTCAGGCAGTGGTGACCGTCAAAGATCGCGATCGACCTCCTCGGGCCGAGTCGCTATGACAGTCTGCGACGGGGCATCAGGCTCGGCTGCGGCCATTTGCGACTCAGCTTCCGATTCGTGCATGTCGTCTTCGGAGGTGAGCTCCACTGGCCCCGTGAGGCGCTTGGCGTTCGCGACGCTCTTGTCGAACGCGACCTTGAGGATGCCTCCATTGGCTGGGCGGCTGCCCGAGCGTCCTGCAGTACGCCCTGCTGCCGGAGTGGCTCTGCGCTGGCGGCTCGGTGCACCTGCTGGAGCCCTGCCTCCAGGTTCTGGGCTGCTAGCGGCTGCTGCTCCGCTTGCTGCTGTGAGCGCTGCTTCCACTGGTGAGGGTGCCGCCTGGGCTCCTGGTGGAGCCGGCCATGATGCGGGCTCCCCTGCCAGCATTGTCGCCTTCTGTGTAGGTCCTGCCGTCACTGGTGCATGGACTGCTGCTGCTGGCGTCTGCGGCGCTGGTGCCGCGATCCCAGTGATGCTGGGGGCTGCGCTTGCCTGCTGCTGCTGCAGTTGGGCGCTCAGCGCGCTCTGCAGCACTGCCATCTGGGCTGCCAGCTTGGTGAGCTGCTCTGACATGTCGGCGTTGGTAGCCTGTAGTGCCGCGAGCTGCGCAACTGGAGGACTGCTGGATGCGTGCGCTGTGCCAATCGCAGCGCCGTCTATCTTCTGGGAGGTGCCGTCCACGTCCATGCCCGCTGCTGCGGCGTCTCGGTCTTGCTGCTCCTGGCGCTCGAGGGACTCGAAGTGTGCCAGCAGCTCCTCGGCCTTGGTGACGTCCTCCGTCACGGCCTGCGTGCGCGCCTTAGCCAAGCGCAGCTTCTCTGAGAGGTTGTCGACGTCTTTCTGGGAGTCCTGCTGCCTTTTCTTGACCCTGTCCAGGTAGGCCCGCTGCTGCTCGGTGCGTGACTTGGCGTCCCTGGCGAACATGACTTGGTACAAGATCACCGAGTAGTCGTCCTCGAGGGAGCGGATGATCTCCCCTCTTTGCCCTAGCTCGTATGCTGAGGCAATTTGTTTCTCTAGGGCATCAAGAGACCCTTTGAGCTGGGCACGATGGGCACGCAGGTCTTTGCTTGATGCTGGTGGTGGCAGCCAAAGACGATGCTGTTCTGCATGCTCTGGGTCCGCTGGCCGTGGCAGCGGAGGTGCCTGCGCGACCGCGTGGGTCGGCGCTGTGCTGCGTGCTCTGGTGGGCGTGTCCTTCTGCTGCGAGGCGCCCTTGTCCCAGTTGTGCCACTGCTGCTGGTTCCATGCGCCCTGCCACGGCGCTGGTCTTGAGCGCGGACGTGAGCTGCGTCTTCTGCGCTGCACTTGCCATCCGCTGCTGTCATCGTCGTGATCTTCGATGGGGTCCTCCTCCTTGTGGTGGCTGGCGGAGCAGAATCTGCAGGATGATGAGGACCATAGGTTCTGGCGCTGGCATGAGCTGCATTCCCAGAACTTCTGAGTGCCTACCGATGGGCGTGACATTCTTGGGGCCATCGTCATTGTGGTCCCCTTCTGACTGCTGTGATGCTGTTGAAGTCGTGCAAACGAAGCTGCAAGTCTGACAAAGACACGGTCACTCGCTCTGCGTGACCTCTCTCGCCTGTGCCAGGCTGGCTCTGGTGGCGCTACGCGGCGCGTCGTGGCGGTGGGCCCGGGGCCTGCCACGAGCGTCGCAGGCGCGGCACGCTGTGGCGGAGGGCCCGGGGCCTGCCACAGTTGCCCGCGCGCGCGGTGCGATGGCACGGCCAGCCGCCTCGCTGGAGGCAGGCCAGCACGTATGGCCGCTGTCCGACGAAGGGGTTCGCAGATCCCTGGGATCTGCGCCCAAAACCCCTGAGCCGGGACGGCGGCTGAGGAGGGAGGGGGGAGGAGGGGGAGGAGGGGGAGGGGGAGGGGGGAGGGGCAAGCTAGGTGCGCTCGCGTCATATCTGACATCCTACCCCTCCCTCCCATCCCTTACCATGGCGCAGATCCCCTCTCTACTCGCACAGTCGGATGTCGAGCAGGGCAAGGATCCCGAAAGGGTACGCGATGCATTGTAGAGCACGGCATGGCATGGCGTAGAAGAGCACCGCAAAGCGTAGTATCAACCTAGCATTGCATTGCACGCCGTGGCATGGCACGGGAAATGACGCCAGCGCTGCAGCGGGAGCACGAGTCGAAACGAGCGGAAGCGCGGAAATGAGGCCAGCGCTGCAGCGGGAGCACGATTCGGAACGAACGGAAGCGCGGAAATGAGGCCAGCGCTGCAGCGGGAGCACGATTCGGAACGAGCGGGGCCGGAAAATGAGGCCGGCGCCTCAGCGAGAGCAGCATTTTGAAAACAAATGCAAGCGAAAACCCAACTCCCGGGAAACCTGCGCGAAAAAAAACAGGACGCGGGGCGGGGGCAAACACTCCCAGCACGTCATCAGGGGAAGAGGGAGAAAAGTGCTCATATTGGGTAGTTGTGGAGGGGGGAGGGGGGAGGGGCAAGCTAGGCGCGCTCGCGTCATATCTGACATCCTACCCCTCCCTCCCATCCCTCACCATGGCGCATATCCCCTCTCTACTCGCACAGTCGGATGTCGAGCAGGGCAAGGATCCCGAAAGGGTACGCGATGCATTGTAGAGCACGGCGTGGCATGGCGTAGAAGAGCACCGCAAAGCGTAGCATCAACCTAGCATTGCATTGCATGCCGTGGCATGGCACGGGAAATGACGCCAGCGCTGCAGCGGGAGCACGAGTCGAAACGAGCGGAAACGCGGAAATGAGGCCAGCGCGATCCGGAACGAGCGGAAGCACGCCGGAATCGGCCCAGGAGGCGTCCCAGGCGCCAGAAGCAGAAATTCAGCAGTTTCAACAGAAAAATGTGTATTGGAATGGCCTTTTCTCGGCGCCGCCTCGGGACTCGATTGTCCGACGCCGGCCAGAACCGGCTCCGGGCCCGGCCCGGGCGCCGGTCCGGGCGCCGGCTCGGGCGTCCGGCCCGGGCGCCGGCTCGGGCGCCGGCCCGAGCGTCGGAATCGGCCGGGGGCCGGGCCTCCCGGGCGCCGGAAGCAGAAAATCAGCATTTTCAAAAGAAAAATGTGTATTAGAATGGTTTTTTTTCGGCGCCGCCTCAGAACTAGAGTAACTCAGTTTTCCGGCGCCGGCCGGAACCGGCTCCGGACCCAGCCCGAGCGCCGGCCTGGGCGCCGGCTCGGGCGTGCAGCCAGGGCGGCAGCGAAAATGATGCCAGCGCTGCAGCGGGAGCACGATTCGGAACTAGCGGGGCCCGAAAATGAGGCCGGCGCCCCAGCGAGAGCAGCATTTTGGAAAACAAATGCAGGCGAAAACCCAACTCCGGGGAAACTTGTGTGTAAAAAACAGTACGCGGGGAGGGGTCGAATACCCAAGCTGTCATCAGGGGAAGAGGGAGAGTAGTATTCATATTGAGTAATTCTGCGCGCGGCGGGGGTACTTATAAGTACTTATGCTAGTTATAAGTAACTTATGAACTTACGGCCTACTTATAAGTAACTTATAAGTAACTTATAAGTAGCCCGTAAGTAGCCCGTAAGTAGCCCGTAAGTAGCCCGTAAGTAGCCCGTAAGTAGCCCGTAAGTAGCCCGTGGGTTTCTAAATTTCAATGGTTTTGGTTCCAAACTGTTTGCGATTTTGCTAACATGCTTTCTGTGAGTTCCATGTTCGGAGGTCGATTTTTTCAGCATGCAATCTGGATTCGTATATTTCCATGTTCGGAACAGAATTTTTCGCAGGTTGTAACTACATTCGTGCGCATGATGTTAAGCTGATCAAATTTCTGTTTCTGTTGTTCGCGCCTATAATTTCAATGCTAACTTAAACGAAATTCTTGACACTTCGCGTATCCCCACCAGCCCATCCATAGTGAAACAGCGCGGGCACTACTGTTGAATTGGGGAGATCTCTGGTAGCGAAGGGTGCGGGTGCTGCTGCTGGTGCTGTTGCTGCTGCTGCTGGCACTGCTGCTGCTGCTGGTGCTACTGCTGGTGTTGCTGATTCTCGTGCTGCTGGCGCTGCTGCTGGTGCTGGTGCTGGTGGTGCTGCTGCTGCTGGGCAGGTGTTGCTGGCGCTGCTGCTGGTGTCATTGCCGCTGGTGGTGCTGTGGGTGCTGGTGGTGCTGCTGCTTCTGGTAGTTTTGCTGCTGGTGCTGCTGGTGTTGCTGGTTCTCGTGATGCTGCTGGCGCTGCTGGTGCTGCTGATGGTGCTGGTGTTGCTGTTGGTGGTGGTGGTGGTGCTACTGCTGCTGGTGCTGCTGGTGCTGGTGCTGGTGCTGGCGATGGTTATCGTGCTGCTGGTGCTGCTGGTGCTGCTGCTAATGCATTTGCTGCTAATGGTGGTGATGTTGGTGCTGCTGATAGTGCTAGTGCTGTTGCTGCTGCTGCTGCTAGGTGCTGCTGCTGGTGCTGCTGCTGACGGTGGTGGCGGTGTTGCTGGTGCTACCGCTGCTGCCAAGTGCTCTTGCGGGTGGTTGTAGTGATGCTGCTATTGATGCAGGTGCTGACGGTGGTAGTGAAATCAGGCAGCGTAACAACCGCCTAGGAAGCGTTTTCTCGGAGGTATATGGGATCTTCGGGCCATGTGGTGCTCGTTTGGAAGGTCTTGGGGGGGATCTTCAATTCTTTTTGGTGGCATAGGGGACCTCTTGGAGCAGTGGCCACCATTGTTCAACAAGAGGGGGGCTTAATTCCACCCACCCACCCCTAGGAGCTTCCCAAAAAGGCGCTCTTGCGCTCTTGGACGCTATTGGGGCCCTCTTGGGGCCCCTTGGGCCATCTCGGGGTCATCTTGACGCCTCAAGAGCCCATCGGAAGCGAAAAAGCGAACACACCAAAAAACATTTGTTTTCCTTTGGTGTTGGTGCAAATTTGGCCTCTGTGGGTTTGAACGCGGGGGGTTGGAGGGCACTTGAAACCGTATTGGTTCGTGTCGGATGCTATCTCGAGCCACCTTGAGGTATGTTTGGCCATATTGGAAGCTCGGGCTCTCTGAGGCCGTCTTGGAGCCATCTCGAGCCATCAAGGACGTTCTAACTCCTCGCAGGTAAGCCCGCCCAGACGCAGAGGAGGAAGGTAAACCTCTCGAGCAGGGAACGGAATGAGGTTGGAAAAGGAAACGGGCTGATTGGATTCACACTTCGATGTTGTGTGCGTCGATGATAACATAATTGCTCGGGAACCGAATATACCATACGGATTTGAAGATTTTCTGGGCTCGTCGTTTGTGGTGGTGCGGTTGGGGATCTCACGAGGCACAGAGCGTGAGAGCGCATCGACTTACAAACCGCACGCAAACTAATGCAGCGGCCATATAACTGTAGCAGCCCCGTCGGCGCCTGATCGCCAATTTCCGTGGGCAAGCAAATCGCTAGACAAGACTACGGTTGGACAGTCACCCCTCGCTCCTCATTCATGTAGCTTCTCGTCCCCGCTTGCCCACGTCACACATAATCTTCCTCACTACTCCTCATACACAGTCGTCCACTTACGCCTGCTCCCTCCGCATCCCCCCTCCCTCTGCTTCGTCTCCTCATCGTTTTCGTGATCATCACCATCGCTCCTTATCCTCGCCTTTTGATCCTTACTCAAACTCCGCGTTCCTGACCCTCTATCCATCCTCATCGGTCCTCATCCTCGCGCATCCTCTACCTTCTAATCCCCGTCCTGGTCCTTCCCATCGTCGTCTCGCCTCCTCCTCACTTATCATTCTGCGTCATCCTCAATTCTTGGCGTTTCGAGTACCCCCACCAGACCGTCCAGAAACGATGCCCACGGGAGTTGCCCTGCACGGGGTCGTGCGGGAGCATGCAGTGAAGCAAAGAGGGGGCGGCCGTTATCCTTCGAAGGGGGAGGAATGATGACAAAATGGAGGAGGAGGAGGGAGAGAGGAGGCATGCGGCAGAGGCGGACGTGGCGGAGAAGACGACGAGGGCGAGCAAAGGAAGAGGAACTTGTCGGAACATGTCCCCACTTAATTGCACGTGAACCGTAGGTGGGAGGAGGAGGAGGAGTCAGAGGATGAAAGGAAGGAGGACAGGGAGGATGGCGAGGAGGATGGGGAAGGAAGAAGGCGGAAACGGCCACATGGGAGGCGACGGCGATGACATAGAAGCCTCTTAGAGGCCTCTTGTTGTCATCTTGGGGCTTTCTCGGGGCACGGTTGGGAGCTTCCGGAAGCCTCTTGGGGGTCTCCTGGGGCCCTCCCTCTTGGGGCAATCTTGGAGACCATCGATCAAAAAGGGATGGTCTTAGTAACGCACCCCCGGTGGATGCCAAAGTCGCTTCCAAGGTCCCTCGCGGGGCCTTCTTAGGGCGCTTTTGGGCGTTCTTGGGGCCGTCATGGTACCTTCTTAATCATTTTGGGGCTCTCTTGGGTCATCTTGGAACCACTTTGGGGTCTCGGGGGCCCATCGGAAGCGAAAGAGCGAGAAAGTAAGCAGCGTTATCTTTAAGTGTTTTTGGCCTCTTGGGGGCATCCTTAGGAGGCTCCGTGCCCACTTGGAGTCATATTGGGGAGATCTTGAAGCTTCTTGGAGGCATTTTGGAAGCTACCTTGAACCATCCTGGGCTATCTTGAGCGATCTTGGAAGATCATCTTGGGCTATCGGAGGCCCTCTTGGACGTTCCAACCCCTCCCTCGCGCCCCCCCCCCCGTCCAGACTTGGCTCAAAAATGCTTCCGCGATGCCTCCGCTTGCCTCCAATATCAACAAGTCTGAAAAATACTGAGCGGTTACTTTGGCGCGAGGTGCCGCCTACCAAAAGGGCCCCATAACGGCTCCACAATGCTTCTAAGATGCTGGAGCGATCTGTTTGAGACGCAGGAGACGGAGGCTGAGGAGGAGTGAGGAAAATAAGTGGGGTGGGCGGCCTGGATTTGGATGAAGAGAGAGGAGACGCAAACTGGAGTGGGAGTGTGGAGCAGGAGTGGCTTAAAGGTGTGAGGAGACGCGTGAGGAAGACGATCAAGGGTGTGCATGGGAAGTGGGGAGCAGAACGTGAACTTACGAAGCGTAAAGTGGAGCACCAGGGAGCAAGATGATGAGGGCGGCGGGGGGTGGGGAGGGAGGAGTACGGGTGAGGACGAGCGAGGCCGTCTGAGGACGCGCACGGATGTGGAGAGAGAGAGAGAGAGGGAAGACAGATTGATGTGGAAACGTGAAGAGGGTGGATGAGTATAAGGAGGAACTTTATCGTAAGGATGAGGACCAGGATGAGGATTCATGAATATTATGATGGTGCTGATGATGATGACCGTTGATGCTGACGATGACGGCGACGATGGAGAGGATGTGGGTGAGGGTGCTTAAGGCCAGGGATTGCGAATTAACCATGATGGGTAATGAGAAGGAGAAGGGAGGGGAGGAGGAGGAGCAGGAGGTGGAGCAGAGACTGGAGGATGAGCGACGAGAAGGGAGAGATAGATAGATAGATGGAGAGAGAGAGAGAGGCGAGGAGTGAGGATGAGGCAGATGTGTGAGGAGTAGGAGTGAGCAGGGTGAGCGTGAAGGAGTGAAGAAACCTAGCCATGAGGATGATGCTTGAGGTACCACGGGGACTCTGGAGCCAGCCCCACGGTGGCTCCAGAGCCCCAATGTGCATTGCCGAAATATTGTGTAGGGGCCACCTACTCTCACAGGCTGCGTAATCCGACATAATTCTCCTCAGTCCTCTTCCCCACTCATCCTCGTCACGCCTCCTCCTCCTCCTCCTCCTCCTCCTCCTCCTCCTCCTCTTCCCCAATTCCCCCCATTCCTTCCACACGCTTCTCCACCGCACTAATCATCATCCTTCGCCCCATTCACTTCTCATCACCGACATTACCACTACTCCTTCTCCTCCATCGTCCACCTCGATGTAGCGGTTCCTCCCAAATGAGGCCTATCTCGATGTCGTCGTCACCTCCGCCGTCGGCGTCGGCGTCGCCATCGTCGTCATCGTCGTCATCGCGGTCGTCGCCGTCGCTGCCAATCGTCGCCGTCGCCGTCATCGTCGTCGGCGTCGTCGCCGACCCTGCCTACGCCCCCCGAGAACGGGCCCTCAGACCTTTCCAGGAGTCCAACCGCACCAGATTTCCGAGCCGCGCTCAGCTGCGGTGGCGAGGCCTCCCGAGGGCCAGAGCACCTCGAACCTCGGTCCGATGGGTTCGCGAAGACATCCTGGAGGGGTGGGGGACATGGCCGCCGACATGGAGCGAACCTCGAACCAAGAGGACCTCGAGGACCTCGAAACCTGCAGATTGACAAATGTCGATCTGCAAATCTGCAGATCGACATCGATGTCGATCTGCAGATTTGCAGATCGACATTTGCATAAATAGAAATCGATTGTATTCAAATGTCGATCTGCAAATCTGCAGATCGACATCGATGTCGATCTGCAGATTTGCAGATCGACATCGATGTCGATCTGCAGATTTGCAGATCGACATTTGGATTCAGCCGACCCGCCGATCGAGGCCCGAGGTTCGGTCCATGCTGTCATGCGGACAGCTGGCCATGCTTGGCGCCCTCGCTCGTCTCTCCTCCCTCATCCTCATCCTCCCATCGCCCTCGCGCCTCGCTCCTCCCATCGCTCCTCCCATCGCCCTCCATCGCACCGCCCTCGCCTCGCCCCATCCGCTTCGGGCTGACCCAGCACTGCCTTCCCGAGGTTTCCAGCTGCGCTCCGCGGGAGCCCGTTATGCATCCAGCGTCCGATAGGCCACACCTCGAAGCGCCCCATCGTCCATATCGATGCCTCCAAGAGGCTCCAGGACCGCCCAAAGACGGCCTCCGAAGGATACTCCCGAGAGGCCAACATCGTCCCTAAACCTGTAAGGATACACATGCTGCGTGCTTTCTCGCCCTTTGGCTTCCGATGGGCTCCTGAGGCCTACGACGGCTCCAAGATGGCCCAAGAGAGCTCCAAGAGGGGCAAGAAGGCACACTGACGGCCCCAAGAACGCCCAAGGGCGCCCCAGGAACGCCCCGAGAGGGCCCCCAGAGGCGGTACTTCGGCTTCCGACGGGGGGAGGCGTAATTAAGACCCTCCATTTTTGATCGATGGCTTCCAAGGTGGCCCTACGAGGGCCATCAAGGCCCCCAAGAGGGCCCCACGAGACTTCCGAGAGGGCTCCGAAAGCTCAACATATTGCCCCGAGAGTTCCCCAGGATGGCCCCAAGAGATTCCGACGTCGTCGTTGGCGCCGCATTCTTCCTCCATCCTCCTCCTCCTCAACATCATCATCCCACCTCCTCATGCCCCTCATGTTCCTCCTCCCCGTCCTTCTCCCTCACCTACAGCTCAGCGGGTACATGTTCCGACAAATTCATCTGCCTTCTGCTCGCCCTCGTCGTCCTCGTCGTCTGACTCCGCCTCATCCTCACATTTTCCCTCCCCCTCCGCTTCCTCTTCTTCCTCCTCCAGTTCCTTCGAAGGATATTGGCTGCACCCCCTCTTTGCTCCACGTTATGTATACTCCTACACGCCCCTGATCATGGCAGCTCCCCTGGGCAGTGCTTCTCGACGGGTTGATGGGAATATGCGAAGCGTCAATACCTTCGATCGACGTCCTGGGCGCTCCGAGCCCTTATCACGCAACATCACTCATGCTCATAGATCCTCCACTTCGCTTGTCCACCTCAGTAATCTTCCCCCTCCTCACTTACCATCCTCCTTTCATCTGCTTCTGCTCCGCAACAACTACCACTTTTTCCTCCTAGCCATTCCTCCTCCTGCTCCCCCTCCTCAGTCCTCCGTTTCCTCTCACGCCACATCACAGTCTTCGCCCTCCTCCTCCTCCTCCTCCTCCTCATCCGTCTACATGTCTCTCTTGAGTCAGCATGTTCGTTTTCACCGCGTTTCATCCGCCTCGTTTTCCGCTTCGCTCTGTGGCATTCTGCCCATGCGTCCTCCTCCTCCTTATTTCTCACTGGTGCTTCTATTCGCTCGCCATCCCCTTCCCCCCTCATCATCATCCTCACTCCTTCTCATCCCCTATTCTCCATGTCACCATTCACCATCGTCCGCAACGATCGCCCGCACACCGCCTCTCCACCCTTCATCCGCTTCGCCCTTCTCGGCATCTCCTTTCTGCCCCTCCGCGCAGCATATTTCTTCTCCTCCTCCACCACCTCCTCTGCATTCTCATACTCAATCCTACTCGCCACCGCCCCATCATCGCTTCCCCGTCTTACTCCTCGTCCTCCTACTCCACTTCCCTCTCCGCGCACGTTCTCATCAGTTTTCTTTGACAAGTCGCTGTCACCACTCATCGTCATTGCTCCTTGTCGCCCTTGGCAACCATGTTCAGAAACCCTCCTAGATCCTCCTCGCTGCTGCTGCCCCTCCTCTTCCGTGCCCGCCTCAACCCCTATCCTCCTCACTCCTCCCTGTCACCCCTCTGAGCGCACGCTGCTTCTTACTTCGTCTCCTAATCGGCAAGCACAGCAAATTATCACCGTTTGCAGACCTGTTCCTATTCATCATCCCCTCTCTTACTCCTCGGTCATCCTCTGAACTTGAGCTCCCCACTCCTCATCTTCAGCCTTACGTCCTTGAAAAAACCTCCGCAATCCTCCTCGCTCACGGTCATATATATATATATGTAGATATAATTGTTACACTGTTTAAATGTATTGCTCCTCCGTGTCTCTCCTCACTCCTCCTCCTGCTCACTCCTCATCCTCCTCCTCCTCGTCCTCAATCCTCCTGCTCACTCCGACCCTTCTTCTTCAGCATGTCGCGCCGCCCACCGCACTCGTCCTCATCCTGCTCGCTCACTATCGTTGCCCTCCTTCTCACTGGTCTTACCCCTCCTCTCTACCTTGCTCTCATGCCAAGCTTGAATGGTTACATCCAGCCGCCTATGGCTCATCCGCCGCCGCGCCGCGGGCCGGGGGGCTGGGGGCTGGGGGGCATAGGAGGCGGGGGAGGAGGGGCGGAACGGGGCGGGTAGCGGGGATGGGCAAGAGAACAGGCAAGAAACCCTTAAGTTGAGCCCAAACGACTCCCCGAGAGGCCCCAAAAAGACCACCCGAGAGGCCCCAAAAAGACCACCCGAGAGGCACCGAAACGATTCTCCAAGAGATCCCAAAACAATTCCCTCAGAGACCCCCAAAACGATCCCCTCGGAGATCCCCGAAACGATCCCCTCGGAGATCCCCAAAACGATCCCCTCGGAGATCCCCAAAAAGGACTCCTCGGAGATCCCCAAAACGATCCCCTCGGAGATCCCCACAACAATCCCCTCGGAGATCCCCCAAACAATCCCCTCGGAGATCCCCAGAACGATCCCCTCGGAGATTTCAAAACGATCCCCTCGGAGAGGCCCCAAAACGATTCTCGAAGTGGCCTCAAAACGATTATCGAAGAGGCCCCCAAACGATTCTCGAACCCTATAATTATTCCAAAGAGGCCCCAAAACGACCCCGAAGAGGCCTCCAAATAGGCCCCCCAAACGACCCCCAGCAGGCGTCAGAATCAGTGAACTTCCGAATTCACAGACCAGATCAATAGAATCAGTGATCTGGATATGTCACTGATTCTACTGTGGGATCAGAGAACTTCCTATTTCACTGATCCGGAAGACGGTTTTCGGAAAATGACTGAACTCCCCAGATCACTGATCTTGACTTCTGGATTCACTGATTTACCCTTCTTCCCCCATCCTCTTCCTATTCCTCCTTCTTATCCTCCTCCTCCCCCCTCTTTCTCCTCCCACAGATTCGTCCTCCTCATTTTCCTCCTCCTATACCTACATTTCTCCACCTCTGCCGTTTCCTTCTGCTTCTTCTTCTTCGTTCCAACGGTAGCGGTCACACCTCCCCGAACCGTTCCCAATTGCCCAAGATAGCCCCAAACATTTCGTCATGTTGTTGTTGGTGGATGTTTTTTTTGTAATGGGTGTTTGACAGCAATTGGCGAACAAGCGCTCACGGAAGCAGCGTGCTTTCCGCAACGAGAAGATCACACATGCAAGCAATTCCAAAGAAATCATTGAATCATTTTGCACGAACTTAGGAAAATACTACGTGCTATTTAGGGCTCCTGGTTCTTGGGTTCGCGCAGCCCGCTACAATGTGGTAACCGGCCTCTGCAAGCACACTTACTTGAAACCGAACAGCAGCATTATGGAGCATCAATGACAGCATAACGCAATATGCTTTCCAACAATGTTCCAACGGACATGATATACCCTCAATTGCATTATGTTTGCATGCGCTTTGTAGGTCGACGCTCTCTCTCCGTCACGGGGAAACAAGTAAATCCCACTACACGCAATTCCATACCACTTAAAATCACGATTCCGACATCAACAAATCCTCGCATCAGTACGTGCGGGATTCAATTCCCCATGTTGGGTTTGCGCATGCGCAATCATGTTATCATCGATTTCGAAAGCATCGAAGTGTAAATTTGTGAAAGTGAGCACGGTTACAGAAAACATAACTCCGAACATAGAACTCACAGAACTTAGCCATATCCCATAAAATCACGATATCAACAACAAAACATCATCAAATCAGTCCCCGCGATATTCCATTCCCCATCTTGGGTTTGCGCATGCGCACAATCACCGATTTCGGAAACATCGAAATGTGAATGTAAGAAGTTTAAAGCATGAAGTGCTTCTGCGTACAACATAGATATACAATTCACCAAGCTAAAACATGCGAAAAAAATATGGTTCCGACCATGGAAGTATATGAATCCAAACAGCATGTTACAAACATTTACCTCCGAACATGGAAATCACAGAAAGCATGTAAGCGAGACCGCATAAATCTTGAAGCAAAAATCATAACAAAAATCTGGAAGCCAAGTAGCAGAAATTCTGGCTACTTACGGGCTACGTACAAGTTACTTACGGGATATTTTTAAATGAATATAAGTTACTTGTGTCTACTTACTAAGTAGGCCGCAAGCTCCATAAATATGTATAAGTAGCATACGTACTTATAAGTAGCCCCGCCGCGCCCAGTATTCCAGATCGGGCCCCAAGGTTCTCTTAGGGCTTCGGGTTAACGACTTTGGCGTCCCAAATATTTTGGGCGTCCTGTTCAGCGCGCGCGCTGCTTTATATATCA
>CAUYUJ010003696.1:35000-76781 GCA_963575745.1 Prorocentrum cordatum
GCTCCTCCTGCTCCCTCCTCCTCCTCCTCCTCCTCCTCCTCCTCCTCCTCCTCCTCCTCCTCCTCCTCCTCCTTTCTCCCCCTCCCCGAATCCGCGACCCTGGCACTGGTCCATCTTTGGAACAGGTGGCCGCCGGGGCCGGGCGTGTCGGCCGACCGCCCGGCCCGCGCAGTGAGGGGCGGGTGCCCACCTGGGAGCTGCCCTTTCCGGTACTTCCAGGGGCAGGACCACAGTCCACCTGGGTACAGTGGGACCCATGCCAAGAAACACCCTGTTTGCCTCCCGGGCGCCCTGGGTATCTTGGGTTTTAACGGTTTTGCTATGGAAAGCGTGGCGTGCCTGCACCTCAAAATGCAGTGGACGGTGAAGGAAGGTTTCTTGTGATCGAGCTCCTACTGTACGTCAGCACTTCGCCGACATGGCCAACCAGGCCTTCCTCCTTTCCTCCTCCGTTATAATTTGTTGTGTTTTGTGGTGCCATAATTTATGGTGTGTCTTGCAGATCCGATGCATGCTTGTATGTCTACAGGAGGCCATGGCCTCCCCCACCTGGTCTTGATAGGCCCGGACAACTGTCCGCTGTGGTGGTTCGCTCGTTCGTTCGTTCGTTCGCTCGCTCCTCCCTGATCATGATACGGTGGTGACCCATGCCTAGAAACACCCTGCTTGCCTCCAGGGTGGCCTGGGTTTCTTGGGTTTCGATGGCCCTGCGATGGAAATCGTGACGTGCCCACGCCGAAAGTCGATCGACGCCCAGGGGTCTCAGGGTTGGGTTTCATGTGGAAGGTTTCTTGTGCTCGAGCTCCTGATGTACGTTCCAAGATCCCCCCCAGGCTCTCAGGACTTCCTAGAGATCTCCTGGCGCCCCGCACGGGCTGCAGGAACGAGGGCCGCCGGGTACCTGTCGGGCAACCCTGGGGCGCATCCTGAGCCAGCCCTGGATACCATGACGCCCTTCTCGCTCCATCCCCTCCCTCGCCGTCGCTGTGGCCGAGGCCGACCTCGCGCCCCTCCCGGCGCGCCCAGCGGGCCCTGCTCGTGCGCCCCGAGCCGCGCTGCCAGAGGGGACCGGCGCGGGTGCCAGGCCAGCCCGGTGGGGACGGCGCGCGGCGATGGTGCCGGCGCAGGGCGCGCCCGCCGCGCAGGCGGGGCCCCGCCGTGGCGGCGCGGAGGGTGCAGTGGTCCCGGGTCCGCCGTGCGCTCTGGGCGATGTCCGAGGCAGGAATTTATCGGGGGCGGCAAAGAGGGGGGTGATGACTAGGGGGGGTGGATATCATAGCGGGGGTCATGATATTTCCCCAGATTCCACGGCACCTCTTCTTATTTCATTACGTCCCTGGCCCCCCCGCTGGGCCGCGCACATGCCGCCGGTCATGATTTGCACCCCCCCCTCTTGGACCCCCCCCTCTTGGCCGCTCCCGAATCTATACATGACCACCGCCTGGAGGATCAGTTTTCGGGCACCTCGGCAGGCGGTGGGTATGGACATCTTCGGGCCCCCGGGGGCCAAAATATGTATCCACATCCACCGCCCGCCGGGGCACCACGACGTCGGTTCCCAGGTGGTGGATGTGGATACATCTCCGCCTCGCAAGATGTTTCGAGTAGGGGATCGGCTGCAGAATTGGTGTACCCCAGATTTTCTTTTCGCGCCGAACCCATCAGAGAAAAACATAGAGCATCTTCTGGGCCTCCTGGATGGGGTCTGAGTAGATGGGGTCGGAGGATCGCGCCGCATCGCCGATGCATCGGCGATGCGGCTCGATGTGGGGCCCACTTTCTCCACGCCGACGTCGCCGATGCATCGCCGATGCATCGGAGATGTGGCGCGATCCTCCGACCACATCTACTCGGACCCAATCTAGGAGGCCTCTAGAATAGTCAGTAGATGGACGGAGCATAGGTACGTTTCGTAGATTCGGCGGGGAGAACCAATTTTGGAGCAAATCCCCTGCTCGAAGGTTCACTGCCCACCGAGCCACCCCAATCTCAATCCGAAGGCTCCAAGTTACCCTCCACTCCCAGTTGGGGGGGAGCGTCGGGAACATGGACAAAACTAGGGGGCCACATGCGAACCATACCCATACCCCCCTCGGAAATCGTGGGGGGTAGGGGTAGGGTTCGCATGCGGCCCCCTGAAACACACACACACACATGGAGCCCGTAACCCCCACCCCACGCGAAATTTGGATCTTCGGGTTGGGTTGCGGTGGTCTGGTAGGCAGTCAGATGTCCGCCCTACTTTTCAAGCTCCTTGGATGACGATGCCCGCCCCGCTTTGCCGACGCTGCTTCCGCTTTTTGTTTTGTTTGCGAAGATACCCACCCTACTTTTCTGAGGCGGAAGTTTCCGCCCTATTTTTTCAAATCGTTTGGGTGCACTTCATTTTTAGTCGAAAGTTCGACCAAAGTATGACGGATCTGGAGTCAGAGTCTATGGAGGAACAGATGCCGATACCGCTGCTCATCCTGGAGATCCCTCGTCGCCACGACCTCCCGGGGCCATTAGAGAGCAGCTCATGGTGAAGAGCTGCTCCGAAGGGAAGCCTCGGGGTCTAGTGCCAGCTTTTCCTCCAGGACATCCTTTCCCGCGTGCAGGAGAAGTCCGGGACCCGAAGCAGCAGCAGTGACACGCCGCCGTGGAGAATCCGTCAGCGTGGCACCGTGGAAGACGCCCCGGGCCCTCGGGCGAGAGCGAGGGAGCGACACGCCGACAGGCTGCCAACGGCAGCGTGTCACTGATGCTTTCTCCCTCCCGAGGGAGGGGGGGCGGGAGGCGGCCTTCCAAGGAGGCGGCCCCGTGAAGCAGCGAGGGGCATCCTAGACGCCCCCTCCCCGCGCCCCGGAGCCCACCAGAGGGCCGCGGGGGGGGGGGGGGGGCGGGGCGCGGCCTTCCCCAGGGAGGTGAGACAGGGGCGACGAGGACGACGACGACGACGACGACGACGACGACGACGACGACGACGACGGCGACGGCGACGACGACGACGACGTCCACGATGACGACGACGATGACAATGAAAACGGCGATGACTACGACGTCGGCTACGACGCTGACGATGACGACGACGACGACGACGACGACGACGAAAGCGACGACAACGACGACGACGACGACGACGACGACGACGACGACGACGACGACGACGACGACGAAGGCGACGACATACGAAAGGGAGAATGAGAGGGGGAGACCGCTGCCATCGCGAGCGCCGCCGCAATCGCGTTGCCGTGCCTCTTGGGAGTCTTCTTGGGGCCCTTTTGGATCCCTTTTAGGGCCCTGTTGGGGTTCTCTTGGGTCGGCTCGGGGCCCTTTTGGGCCGTCGTGGGGCGTCTTGGAGGCCTTTGGCCGTCGTGGGGCTCTCCTGGCGGCGTCTTGGGGCCCTCTTGGGTGCCTCTTTGGGCGCTCTTGGGCTCTTGGGGCTCTCTTGGGCCCGTCTTGGAGCCCTCTTGGGCTGTCTTGGGACTCTCTTGGATCGTTTTCGGGCTTTTTGGGGGGCCTCTTGGGCTTTCTTGGAGCGATCTTTGGAGCCTCGTGGGCTGGTTCGGGCGGATGTTGGCCCGAAAAAGGGAGAACCAGGAAAACGTTTGAAAACCATGCAAAAATCAATTACATTTCCCTCTTGGGGCCCTCTTGGGAAGCCTCTTGGAGGCCTCTTGGGGTGTCTCAAAGCCCCCATGGACGGTCTTGGGCGGTCTTGGGGTCTCTTGGAGCGCTCTTGGGCTGTCTTGGAGCGCTCGTGGACCCCTCTTGAGAGTATTTCGGGCCGTCTGGGGCGCCTCTGGGACCGCCCGAAAATCTCGGGGAAGCGCGAAACTCGTTGGGGGGGGGGTGCTCCATCCAGGGTCTGTCCGGGGTCCCCTGCCCCATAAAAGTATATACGTATGAATATATTTGTGTGTGGACGCTCGATTTTGAAATCTTTCCGAAACCGAAGGTTTCCGACTGATTTCGGCATGCGCGCGCGACGACGCGCGCGCCTGCATGGCGTTTCATTGTTCGCCGTGTTTTTTTGAACAAAGTTGATACTTGGTCAACGAGTGCGCGCGTATATTTTATGTTGCAGATGCAGAGGATGGCGGGGGGGCCGATGCCGTCCTGGCTGGAATGCTGCGAGTTCATATTTAGAATGACGATGGGGCAGAGTCGCATGTAAATTGCAATGCGAAAAGGGTGCCGGTGACCCCTGGGGGGAGGGGGGGGAGTCTAACCCCCACCCGCCCGCACCTTGGTTTGCAAAACCCATGCGGGAGCGATTGCGATGAGTGCTGGGTGTTGGCTGGTGCATCTCTGCGGCCGCGCTGGCCCGCGCATGCTCGCGCGCGCAACGGCCAGCTAGTTTGGCGCGGCCGACGCGAACGCGGTCGCGCTGACCGCTCGGCACATCCCAGCGGGCACTTCAGTGCGAGTCGGCGACTTGGGCGGGCGCGGTACCATGGCAACGTCGACAACGGTAGACGCGATGATGACAGTAGCGATGCTGGCGACGATGCTGACAGCGACGACAAGGGGAACCAGTGACGACGATGACGGCGTCCTCGCGTCGGTGATGAAGGTATTGGAAGAATTTCGAATGCGCGCGCGGCAGACGCGCGAGAGTGGCTCGCATGGTCTCATTCGACACGGATCGTGCCACCCCAACGCGCGCGCAATGCCGTTCGAACGATTTCGACATGCGCGCGTGCGAAGCCCGTTCGGTAGCATGTTATGAACATGTTGGAAAACTTATGGTTGTCTTAAGAAATCGTAAGAGCGCGCGCCCACGCTTGCGTTGAACATCCCTGCAGCGAAACTTTTTTGTATTTTTACGACGCTCGATTTTGAAAACCTCCCGAAACCGAGAGTTTTTTTAATGATTTCGGCATGCGCGCTCGACGACGCGCGCGCGTGCACTTCGTCCAATGTTTGCAGAGGGTTCTCGCGACGGCACGCGCGCAAGGGCGTCCGACATGCGCGCGCGAAGCCTGTTTGGTAATGCTTTGGGGGGAAATCTTGAAACACCGATGGTTTTTTTCAAGAGCGCGCATGTTTTTTGTTGTTGTTTTTTTGTGTGTTAATCCGTGTTGCGCGACCGTTTTTGGACACTCGATTTTGAAACCGCCGGTTTTTTAAGGATTTCGGCATGCGCGCGCGACGACGCGCGCGTGTGTACTTCTTTTTTATTTTTCGGCGAGAGATGTTTGAACACTTCTTGTTTTTGATGAAAGAGTGCGCGCGCATAGTATTTGTTGCAAAGGATGGCGGGGGGGGCGATACCGGATTGGCTGGGATACTATGAATTCACAGGTCGGATGGACAGTGGGTCAGAACCTCAAGCCCTTCTGGCCCAAGCATCTGCTGAGCCAGTTCACCTTGTGCTGTTACCATTTGTGTGCTGGCTTGAGAGCCTCCTTCTGGAGGTTAAAGCAAGGTCTCACGATTCTTTCACCACCTCAGCCATGGCGCCGGCGCCCAGTGCTGTGGCTCCTTGGAGGCGCTCTGCAGCTGCTCCTGCTGACGACGACGCCGCTTGGTCCGCTTTCTCGGCTAACGGGAAGACGTGGACATGCGGCAGTTGCGGCTGCAAGCGCAACAAAAGGTCGTGGTGGTTCTGCAAGCATTGCAAGAAGTACCGTGCTGCACCCGACCCCGACACGTATGCCCCCCCCTCGTGGGGAGGCAGTTGGCACTCGAGCGGGGCGGGAGGACACAGCGGCTGGCCTGGCCTTCCGCTACGTTCTGGACCTCAGTTCGACTCGAATGCAGGTCGTCTCGGAGGTGGAGGCGGTGCTGGTCAAGGCTGGGGTGCGCCACAGCCTGTGGATCACGGCAACACCTCCATTCCCGAGTTGGAGAATTTGGTGGATTTGCTCACGAAGTGCGGCGACACGATGGGGGCGAGGAAGCATCAGTCCATCCTGGACCAGAAGCGCCGTGCTGCTGCAGCCCCAGCTGTTCCGCTGCAGGCCAAGGTCAACAAGGCTTTCCACGATCTTCGCCAGCTTCGTGAGCGCACCGACAAGGCCTGCAATGTCTACGAAAAGATGGAGGCTGAGTTGGCTGTGCAGCGGAGCCGAATTCAGACCCTCACGAACGAGCTCAAGCAGGCTGAAGAGGTGCACACGGCCCTGGTGGAGCAGCTGCACAAAGAAGTCGCTCCCCCCTCGGTTCCAGGCCCGCCTCCCGCCGCTTGTTTGGACATTGCGGCCATCATCCAGGGCAAGGCTGAGGAGATCCCGATTTCGATTGACTCACTGCTGGCTCCTCAGCACGACTACGAGATCGCGGGCGATGACCTCGAGGAGGCAAATCGCAGGGCGCAGGAGCTCAAGCAGTCTCTTCAGGATGCTGTTCGCAAGTTGTTCGGAGATGCGCTGGTCAGGGCCAAAGCCTTCCAGGCTGACCAGAAGAAGATGCTCGAGAGGCTCGCGGCCAAGAGGAGGCGCCAGGGCGGAGACGAAGCAGCAGAGCCAGCTGCGGGAGACGGGGATCCCGTTCCTCCCGCCGCCGCCGCCGCCGCGGGGGGCGACAGCGGGGCTGCTGCTGGAGCTGCCTCCTCAGCCCCACAGGCCGAGTCGCCAGGGGACAGCGTCGCGGCAGATCCTGATCGCGCAGATGCTCGAGCTCGTGCTGAACGCCTGCTGTCACAGGCTTCCCCCCCCGCAGCCGAGGGGCAGCGGGGGGGCACCGCGACAGCCTGACTTTTCATGCCCGAGCCACATCGACGGTCTTGGGCCCGTTCTTGCGGGCCAGCCGTCTTACTTGTCTAACTTTAGTCTCTCGGCCTCTCGGCCTCACCTCCGTCGTTTCCTCCGCTCCCGTGGTGCGTGTCCCTCAGGCTGTGGCCTGAAGGCTGCTGTTCGTCACACTTGCTGGAGGGCCAAACGAATTTTGTCTGGTGATGGTCAGAGGTTCGACTCCCTGCAGGTTACCCTTTCCAAGCCTGCCGATTTTGCCCGTCCTAGCCCAGCTTACCCAGTGTTAGCTGCGCCTGGCTCTCAGTACCCGATTGAGGTGGTGCCTGGCCCCAGGATCTCCCAGGCTCCCCTCCCGTGCTCTTCCCCTCCCCCTCCTGGCCTCCTGGAGCCTGAAGGGATGAGCTCGGTCGCTTTGTCTGTCCGAACTCTCAACTGCAACAGTTGGGGCACCCTTAAGAAGATGTTACCTCACACGCCTTCAGCGGTCCTGATGGTGCAGGAACACAGATTGGCGGGTAGTGAAGAAGTCGCCCAGGCCTCCTCCTGGTGTGCCCGCAATGGCTGGAAATCGTTGTGGACCCCAGCTACTCTCACGGATAAAGGCACGTCTGGGGGCACGGCTTTGCTTGTGAAAAGCTGGCTTGGTCTGTTTCCCCCCCCTTCTGGACACGCTATCGTTCCTGGTCGTGCTACTCACGGGATCATTCAGGTTCCTGGTGGTCTCAGCTACCACATGTTTTCGGTTTACCTGCATGATGGGGAAGGTTTGACTGAGCGTAATCTGGAGCTCTTGAGTTTCGTTGGCGCCTGTGCTACGACGAGCTGCTCCAGCTTTGTCGTGGGAGGAGACTTCAACGTCTCTCCTTGCGAGCTGGAGAGCAGCAAGTTTATCTCCCAGCTTCAGGGCCAGATCATCATTCCTGGAGGTCACACTCATTTTGGTCAGGGGGCCCCCTCCACCCTTGACTACTTCGTTTGCAGTGGGGGGCTTGGGAAAGCCGTGGACTCCTGCTGGATCGATCTGACGACGGAGCTTAGTCCCCATCGTCCCGTGGAGCTTCAGTTCCACCGATCCCCCGCCACCCTCAAGGCCCTCAGTTTTAGGAAGCCTCCGCCGCTGCCGAGAGACCGAGTCATAGGTCCGTTGCTTCCCCCACCGTGCTGGGATCATGTGATCTCGCGAGCTCAGGCTGGTCTTGACGCTGTCGCCGCAGGCGACGCCGAGGCTGCCCTCAGCCACTTGTCGCCGGCTTACGGTGCGTGGGCTGATAAGGCGGAGGAGGAACTGGTCCACTTGTTGGGGGCGGATCTGGTGAAGGCTGGATGCAGGAGCAAGGGGCCTCAGCTCGTGTGGCGCAGCTTAGTGGGCCGAGACTCTCAGCCAAGGTACCCCGAGCACCGCGCCATCTGCTGGCTGGTGGCTCAGTTTCGCGCTTTTATGGGGCTGCTGCGGGCCGACCAAGGTTGTGGGAGCCAGGCCGCCAGCTTGCATGCTTTGCTTGCCAGCCCTCCTCCCGCGATTTCTCGGCACTCTAGCAAGTATGCCTCTTCTTTCAGCCGTGTTAAAGATTTTACTGCTGCTTTGCAGGGCGATCTCCGCCAGGCCCCTTCTGAGCAAATTGAGAAAGGTGATGAGCTCTTGTGCACCCTCATCACTGTCTTGGAAGGGGCCAATGGGGAGTATCGGTCCAAAGCGCAGTCTGACTGGAGAGCTTGGCTCACGGAGGGCCTCGATCAAGGGGCTCGACGGGTGCACGCGATTGTCCGTGACCCCACCCCCTGGGTCCCTACCACGACCCTCGCCAGAGATGGTTCTGTTGTTGCCGACCCCCTTTCTCTGTTGTCCCACGAAGGCACCAAGTTTGCCAAGTTTTGGGATGTCGGAGCTGGCAATCCTGTGGGTTGCACGTTGGTGGAAGCTCTCCCCAGGGCCGATCCCGTTCAGTTGCGGGCTGTCAGCAAGAAATATAAGAGAACCTCGGCTGTCACTTATGACGGGTTCGATTGCCGTCACTTTCACCTTCTGTGTGACGACGGACTGGTTGCGCTTGGCATGCTCTTTCAGCTGATGGAGTCGGTTGGCCAACTCCCGCGCCAAATTTCTGCGGTGTTGCTTGCCCTGCTCTCGAAACCCAGCGGTGGCTACAGACCGATAGGGGTGTTCTGCTCCTGGTATAGGGTCTGGGGACGCCTCAGGCGTCCCTTTGCCTTACACTGGGAGCAGCAACACCCCCGTCGGTACTGGGCTGCGGGGGCGTTTCGTGGAGCTGCGGATGTTGTCTGGCGTCAATCGTTTCGTGCTGAGACGGGGACCTCTAGAAAGGAAGAGAGTGCCAGCGTCTTCTATGATATGCTCAAGTATTATGAGACGATTGACTTAGACGTTTTAGAGCAGCGATGTCACCAACACAATTTCCCGTCTGTGCTGACCAGGCTTACCCTTTATGCGTATAGGTGTGGCCGCTTTGTCTCCATCGCTGGCATCCTGGATGGGCCGCACTTTGTTAGGAAAGGAGTCATTGCGGGCTGCAGCATGGCCACTACTCATATACGCATTTATGGTTTGTCTTCGTTCGATAAGCTCCCCTCTGTCCCCTCCGTTGATTTTGACATTTATATTGACGATACGGGAGTGTCTTGCACGGGGTCCAGAGAACATGTTGTTTCGTCTATTGTTTCCGTCTCTCTCGCTCTTCATCATGCTATTACTGATGAGAAGGAGATGAACTGTCAGCTTGCTCTCGACAAGATTTGTACCGTTGCGTCCTCCAAAGGCCTGGCCACCGCGCTGGCTGCGGCCTTGGGACAGTTTGGAGGCAAGTTCACTGCCTCGACTGTGAACCTCGGAGTCGACTACAGTGCTGGCACCTCGGTCAGGGCCTCAGGGCGGAGCTCGAAGCTCAAGAGCCGTGTGGCGCTGCTCTGCAGGAAAGCCCGTCGTCTCAAGCGGCAGGCAGGTTACCTTGGTCGCAAAGCCCTCAGAATTTTCGCTGCGGGCCCCCTCCCTGGAGGGGCCTATGGGGCGGACATCCTGGGGGTGAGCGACCAGGTCCTCCTAACCATGAGGCGGCAGGCTTTCAAGACTGTGAGGCCGTTCGCCAAAAGCAGGTCTCTCACGGCGGTCAGCCTGCTGTCGGAGGACCCGTGCTGGCGAGCTGCTTCGGCTCCCATCCTCCGTTGGAGCAAAGAGGTCTGGCTGGCCCAAACTCGCGAGTTCCCCTGGTCCATTCCTCATAGGGAGCTCCGAGACGGCTTCAGGAGTGTGTTTGCGCTGCCTAGGGTCACTTGGCCTACTGTTAAGGGCCCCGTGTCTGCCCTTCGCCTTACCCTCCTTCGCCTCGGTTGGACCATGGTTGACTATGCCACTATCTTGGACGACCGAGGTTATCGTTTGCAGCTCGGCCTGATTCCCCCCAAGCTGTTGGAAACTATGTGCAAAGAGGCCTACATGCGTGGGCTCGAGCGTGATCTTGGGGGAAAATGGGGGCTGGATTGCAGGGCGTGTCTGGATATTCCAAGAGCTGCTTGTGTCAGTAAGAAATTCTCCCCCGCGCAGAGGGGCTGGATTCGGGCTTGCTCTTGTGATGCCATTTGGTCTGCGGACAAGGCCTTGGCATGCGGGTATCAGGTTGATCCGCTTTGTCCTCTTTGCTCTGCTTCGCCCGACTCAGTGTTTCACAGGCTTTGGCAGTGCACGGCGACGGAAGTCCTAGAGTCGCGGACTCAGCTGGTCCCGGCCTCAGTTGTGCAAGATGCCATCGCCGTGTGGACAGCTCAGGCGGAACCCGACCCTCATGTGCGAGCTCTTTATACCAGAGGAGCTTTCGCTCATCCCGCTGACGTGTTGCCGCGTCCTGTTGAGGAGGGAACGAATGCCCTTCAGTTCGTTTGGCATTGTGTCGAGCTCCCTAGCCCTGAAGGTCCCAGGGTCCCAGTGAACGGGGAGATGTGGGGGCACGTTTTTATAGATGGGTCCTGTCAGCGCCACCCGATCAAGGAATTGTCTAGAGCTGCCTATGCGATTACTATGCGTGCTGATGATGGCACGTGCCTTAGAGAGGCGAGAGGCCCTGTCTGGGCTCACCTTCCTCAGACGCCTCAGGCGGCTGAATTTGCAGCCAGGTGTGTAGCCGCACAGTTCTTGGTGTTGCCGACCACTATTTACTCGGACTGTGCGAACGTTGTGTCTCACAGCACTTTGCCCTTGCCCGAGAGGTACTCGGGCAAGAGGTCTTATTCAGGAATGATCATGTGTGCCAACAACTTCGAGGGCCGTTTTTTGGAAGGAATTGTTAAGGTCAAAGCTCATTTAGATGTGCACCAGGAGGGCATCTCCGAGAGAGAACGTTTCCTCAGGCGTGGAAACGCTGATGCGGATGTGGGGGCGAAACATGCCCTTCAGCTTCACCCATCCGACCCGACCGAACTTGCCAATGTGGACAAGCTTGTGGAAGCGGCCAGGGGTTATTGCATCCTTGCTGCTAACTTGCTTCCTCTTTGGCCTAAGCTCTCTCTCGACGTTCCCTACCTCCCTCCTCCTCCTGCTGAGCATTTAAGCTCCCGCAGTAAGGTTGGCCATCGTTGGGAAGTCTGGGCTGACGTCTGGAGGTGTGCGGTGTGCCTCCGCGGGAACAGGGGCTCGTCTCGGCCCCCCCCTGGAAGGTGCCCCCAGGATTCCAAGCTGCATGCGGCTAGGCAAGATGCCCTTGGGCATAGGACTGTTGCATTCGACTGTTCTGACAAGACAGTGCTTTTCATATGCCTTAAGTGTAAATGCCACTCCACTGGTGGCAGGATTAGAGGCCTAGGAGAAGTTTGCAAGAAGCCCACCCGTGCGGGCCGCCAAGGTTGGGCCGCATTGTGCAAGGGTATTCACCCGCAGTACTCCAAGTCCAGCAAAGGTGTCACAGTTGACGACACCTCGCTCGTTCGTTGCTTCAACTCGTTTTTGGTTTCGAATCCTCAATTTTCGGAGGTAGATGTTTCTAGCCCTGTGCCCGCTGGCGCGTCTGGCAATGCGGCCAGCGCTGAAGGGCAAGAGCGTCCCAGCTTCACAGTTCCAGCTATTGCAGCCTCTGCCTGCGCTCATGCCAGCAGCGATGCGCCCAGCTCTTCCTTGAGTGATGTGGTCGCCTCGGCCTCAGCCACCAGGGAGTGCTTGGATCGCATTGCTGCGTCTCTCCGCTGCGAAGCGGAAGATTTGGGAACGGGTGGGACTGTGGAGGTGGGGTCGGGAGATTCGGATTGAATTTCAGTGTTCTCGCCTGCCTTTCTCTTTTGGCGGGTTTGAACCTTTTGTCGTGCGTAGGCCTTCGGAGCCACTCCTTCTTTGAGTTTCTGTTCTCAATCTTATCCTCGGCCGTGCTTTGCTTCCTGGGCTTTCAGGCTGTTGTGGCATAGGTTGCTTCCCGCGACCTAAGCGGCGACCGCCTGTCCGCTTAGGACGCTCTCCGCGTTGCCGATTTTTCCAGCTGAGGGTCAGCTGGTGCCTGTCCTCGCCTGTCCGTCGCCTCTGTGACAGGCTTGGTTCTTGTTTGGCGAATTTATTCGGGCGGGGGGCGCGGTGCGAGTGGGGACTGCCCGGCGTTGCGCCGTTAGTGACCCTCGCACCGTTGCTCCCCTGCCCCGCGCAATTTTTTCCAGCTGAGGGTCAGCTGGTGCCTGTCCTCGCCTGTCTTTCGCCTCCCGCGACAGGCTTGGCTCTGTTTGGCGAGTTTATTTCTTTTTGTGCACTGTCTCTGGCATGTCTGCCAGACAGTGGGAGCCCGAGCCGAGGGTCGATCCGTGCGGGGAGGGGGCCATAGTGGGCGCTCCGAAAGGAACTCGCGAAGCCCCCTCCCCAAAGCGGCTCTCGCCGAGGCGAGGTCTTTCAGTGCTGGCAGGTCCCGCCCTGCCAGTTGTCTGCACTATGCGGTGGGTCCGTGGAGATCAAAAAAAAAGGACAGTGGGTCAGAACCATACGTGTTTTGCATTGGTTCCCGGTGAGTCTTTAAGTCCGGGGGGGAAGTTGGGGATAGCCTATTTGCTGTCTTTAAGAAAAGGTGAATAAATGTTGTGTAACCCATGTCTATGGGGATCAGCCTATGCGGCGGCGACGGGGCGGCGACGGGGCTGCGACTCGGACAACATAGCCGCCAGAGCGGCAGAACGGGCGGCGACGAGGCGGCGACGGGGCGGCGACGGCGACAACATAGCCGGCAGAGCCGCAGGCAGGCCCAGTTTTTCAGAGCAGAAGGGAACAAACCCTCCGTGCAAGCACTGTTTGAGGAACAAGTCGTACCAACAGGATGCAAACGCAAGCGGAGGGAGGCGTGCCAATCTCAGGGCGTTTTCGGGGGAGAGAGGAGGGTAGTAGTTATTTATATTCCGTAGTGAGCCACTGTCGAGGAGGAGGAGGAGGTGGAGGAGGAGGAGGAGGAAGAGGAGGAGGAGGAGGAGGAGGAGGAGGAGGGGGAATAGGAGGAAGAGGAGGAGGAGGAGGAGGAGGAGGAGGAGGAGGAGGAGGAGGAGGAGGAGGAGGTGGAGGAGGAGGAGGAGGAAGAGGACGAAAATCGGATTCACCAACAGCGGTGTTGCTGTTGACCTTCCCGTCCCAAGTCCGCTCTTCATTGGCCGCACTCAGTTTCGCTGTGGCAGGCGCCCCTTTGACAGACAAGCGCGTCATGGGCTGGATGAGGAGGAGGAGGAGGGGGAGGGGGAAGGCGCAGAGCCCGCATCCCTAAATTCTGAGGCTGGCCGGCCTCTGGAGTCGAGCTCTGGTGTCAAGAGGCACACGATGGTGCAGGGCTTTCTCTGCGTCCTGTGCACCCTCGTCGGGGCGTTCTACCCGACGCTGCTCGACATGTCGAAGACTTCGACGGAGCAGAAGGTGGCCTTCGGGCCGGGCTCTGACGGCCTACGGACGCAAGAGTGGCGGACGTACCCCTTCAGCCCAGTGTCTGTGGTTCTCGTCAACCAGGCTCTGCAGGTCTCAATAGCGACGTGCTTCGTGGCCAAGAAGAACGGCCTCGCGTCCTTATGGAAAGATTCTGGGATCGCGCTCAAGATGTTTCCGCTGGGCGCCATCTATGCCATTGGCGAGATCCTGACGCTTCGGTCCGTGCAAAAGGGCTCTGGCCCTGTCTACGTCATCATCGCCAACATGAAGCTGGTGGTCGCGGCGTTTATGTCGCGGATGTTTTTCGGGCGCGCCCGCGCGATGCCGCTCGCGCATTGGCTGGAGTTGGTGCTGATCAGCCTGGCAGCCGCGGGTTACACTCTGGCCGAGGCTGGTTCGCTTGGCAACCAGTGGCAGTGGGAAGGCGCGTGGATGGCGTTGCTGAAGAGCTCCCTCGTGGCGTTCAGCAGCGTCTTCTGCGAGCACATCTACAAGAGCAACGCTTTCCACGTGGTGCTGACCCTGCAGGCTTTCTGGGGCCTGGTCGTCGTCGTGCTGTTAATCGCGCTGTCCTTCGTCGGCCTGGGCCCGAGCTTCATCGCGTCGGAGCTGCGCGACGACCTCGGCGGCGCGTCCTTGTTCGCGGGCGGCCCAGCGCATGCGCTGTGCTCGTCGGACGAGCACGCGGCGTGCGTTCGCAGCCTCGCCCGCACCTCCGCGGCGCTGTCCGGCGAGGCGGTGTGCCGGTGCATCAGCCGGCGCGGCTGGGATCCGTCCACGCTGCTGGCCATCTTCGCCGACCTCACGAACGCCGTCTCCTCGGCGCTGGTGTTCAAGAGGCTCAGCGCCGTGGCCAAGTACGTCTGCAGGGCCACCTCGGCCGTGCCGATGTACGTCTTCTACTGCCTCGCGGGGCGCTCGAGCTGGGACGTGCGGACCTTCGGCGTGGTGCTGCTCCTGTGCGGGCAGGTCAGCGTGTACACCGTGCAGCGGCACAGGGCCGACAGGAACAAGGAGGTCGCGGACGCGCACTTCGCGCAGCACTACGGCGGCACGGGCATGCCCAAGAGGGCGCCGTGAGCAGGGGCTGCCAGCGGCGCCGGCGGTCCGTGGGGGGGGGCGTCGGCCTGCGCCCGCTCGCGCGCCGGAGGCGACCCCCGCTCTCGGCAGGCACGGCGCCGGGAGCCGGGAGCAAACTAGAGTCGAGGGCGGCCAAGAGGGGGTGATGGCGGGGGGGCGGTCTCATGGCTGGGGCCATGTGTCTCCCTGGGTGGCGTGGCCCCCCTTCTTCTTCTTCTTCTTCTTCTTCTTCTTCTTCTTCTTATTGTTGTTATTGTTATTATTGTTATTATTACTATTATTATTATTATTGTTATTATTATTATTTACCTAACAGCGAAGACTGATAGGTTTCTAGTGGTCTCAAAAGAGCTCACAGATCACTCCACAGGGGGGTCCGGGCAGGTGTTGGGGAGTTGCCGGGCGGCAGGGTGCCGGGCTCGTTTTTCACCAACAGTCACACACTTCGTGCTCTTCGACTTCCCAGAACTCCATTCCCAGGCCACATTCTCAATACCCGGATGCAACAGTCACACACTTCGTGTTCTTCGAGATCCCAGAACGCCATTCCCGGGCCACATTTAGAATAACCGGATGCAACAGTCACACACTTCGTGCTCTTCGACATCCCAGAACGCCATTCCCGGGCCACATTCTGGAGGGCCGTATGCAACAGTCACACACTTCGTGCTCTTCGAGTTCCCAGAACTCCATTCCCGGGCCACATTTTGGATGCCCGGAGCCAACTGTAGGCCACTTCGTGCTCTTCGAGTTCCCAGAACTCCATTCCCGGGCCACATTTTGGATGCCCGGAGCCAACTGTAGGCCACTTCGTGCTCTTCGAGTTCCCAGAACTCCATTCCCGGGCCACATTTTGGATGCCCGGAGCCAACTGTAGGCCACTTCGTGGTCTTCGAGTTCCCAGAACTCCATTCCTGGGCATGATTTTGAATGCCCGGAGCAAACTGTAGGCCACTTCGTGTTCTTCGAGTTCCCAGAACTCCATTCCCGGGCCACATTTTGAATGCTGAGGCAGGCTGAGGCTGAGGCTGAGGCAGGCTGAGCTGAGGCAGGCTGAGGCTGAGGCTGAGGCAGACTGAGGCTGAGGCTGAAGCAGGCTGAGGCTGAGGCAGGCTGAGGCTGAGGCTGAGGCGAGGCTGAGGCAGACTGAGGCTGAGGCTGAAGCAGGCTGAGGCTGAGGCAGAGGCAGGCTGAGGCTGAGGCTGAGGCAGGCTGATGCTGAGGCAGGCTGAGGCTGAGGCTGAGGCTGATGCAGGCTGAGGCTGAGGCAGGCTGAGGCTGAGGCCGAGGCTGAAGGCAGACTGAGGCTGAGGCTGAAGCAGGCTGAGGCTGAGGCTGAGGCAGGCTGAGGCTGAGGCAGGCTGAGGCTGAGGCTGAGGCAGGCTCTGAGGCAGGCTGAGGCTATGGATGAGCTGAGAGGCATGAGGCTGAGGCTGAGGCAGGCTGAGGCTGAGGCTGAGGCTGAGGCTGAGGCAGGCTGATGCTGAGAGGCTGAGGCTGAGGCTGAGGCTGATGAGGCTGAGGGCTGAGGCTGAGGCTGAGGCTGAGGCTGATGCTGAGGCAGGCTGAGGCTGAGGCTGAGGCTGAGCAGGCTGAGGCTGAGGCAGAGGCTGAAGCAGGCTGAGGCACTGAGGCTGAGGCTGAAGCAGGCTGAGGCTGAGGCTGAGGCAGGCTGAGGCTGAGGCTGAGGCTGATGCTGAGGCAGGCTGAGGCTGAGGCTGAGGCTGATGCAGGCTGAGGCTGAGGCAGGCTGAGGCTGAGGCCGAGGCTGAAGGCAGACTGAGGCTGAGGCTGAAGCTGAGGCTGAGGCTGAGGCAGGCTGAGGCAGGCTGAGGCTGAGGCTGAGGCTGAGGCTGAGGAGGCAGGCTGAGGCTGAGGCTGAGGCTGAAGGCAGGCTCAGGCTGAGGAGGCAGGCTGAGGCCTGAGCTGCTGAGGCTGAGGCTGAGGCTGAGGCAGGCTGAGGAGGCTGAGGCTGATGCTGAGGCAGGCTGAGGCTGAGGCTCTGCAGGCTGAGGCTGAGGCAGGCTGAGGCTGAGGCCGAGGCTGAAGGCTGAGGCTGAGGCTGAGCAGGCTGAGGCTGAGGGCTGAGGCTGAGGCTGAGGCAGGCTGAGGCTGAGGCTGAGGCAGGCTGAGGCTGAGGCTGAGGCTGAGGCTGAGGCTGACTGAAGGCCACTGCGACTGTCATCGCGAATGCGACTACGACTGCGAGAACAGCAGAATTCTACAACTGGATTCTCATCTGAATCTTAAGGGGGATGCTTCCAGATATGCTCCTACACATCGCTGTTAGGTTGCTTTGCCGGGATAATTTTATTATTATTATCCTTCTCCTTATGAGTAGCATTATGCTTCTTATTTAATCGTTTCGCTCATTCCGCCGGCCCATATTGTCGCACCGTTGTGGGCTAGCCGAGTTTGGGGGCCTCTTGGGGGCCGTTTTGGGGCCTCTTGGGGCCTCTTTTGGGCCTCTTGGGCGCCTCTTGGGGAGTCTTGGGGGCCTCTTGGGGGCCTCTTGGGGCCTTTTTGGGGCCTCCTGGGCGCCTTCTGGGGCGGAGGGCTCGATTTTTCAGTTCTCGGTTCCCCTCTTGAGCCCCTCTTGGGCCCGTCTTGGGGCCTCTTGGTCCGTCTTGGGCGGCACTTGGGCCGTCTTGGGGGCCCTCCTGGGCCGTTCCGGGGCCGTCTTGGGAGCCTCGTGGGCCGTCTTGGAGCGGTCTTGGGGGCCTCTTGGGCCGTCTTGGAGCGTCCGGAAGCCGAAAAAGCCAGAACGCAAAAAACATAGAAAAACAATGAAAATCAACGATTTTGGCCTCTTGGGGCCCTCTTCGGAGGCCTCTTGGAAGGCCCTTGGGGCGTCTTGGAGGCCTCTTGGGCTGTCTTGGGGCCCTGTTGGGCGTCTTCGGGCGATCTTTGGCCGTCTCGGGGCCCTCTTGGACCGTCTTGGAGGCTTCTTGGGGACCTCTTGGCCCGTCCTGGGGCCCTGTAACAGAGCTCCGGCATCTCTGGCCCGACCTTGCCGGGACCTTGCCGGGGACTTGCCGGGACCTTGCCGGGGTACTTTTCGTCCGGGGACCCCCAGGGGCCGCCCCGCGCGCACGAACTAGAAATACTGTTAACCAGGTACCGGAGATCTTAGCACGCCCTGGCCCGTTGGGCCGGCGAATTCTGTAATCTCTTCGCTCATTCCGCCGGCCCGTAGTATGCCATCGTTTGCGGTTGGGTGATCGGGGCGTAGCTGAAACATGCAGTTGTCTTCGGCGTATCCCGTCGGGTTGGCCTCTGTAGGACCTCTGGAATGCAGGTTTGAAGCTTCAAGAAGCGTCTAGGGGGTACTTTCTTCGGAACCTCTGGGAGCCTTTGGGGGCCCTCTGGAGGCCTCTTGGAACAAGTGTTCTAGTTCCTTGGAGCGTCTTGTGGCGTCTGTGGGGCTTCTTCGAAGCTTCCTGGTGGCCTCTTCTGGGCCTTTGGTGGCCTCTTGAGGGCCTCTTGGAGGCCTTTGGCGGCGTCTTGGGTGCCTCTGGGGCCTCTTTGGGGGCTCTTGGGGAGCTCTTGGTGCGGGAGGCGGAGGTAGTTGATTGCGGCTCCTCCCTCCGAGGCCACGATCCTCGTGAGGGGTGTCGAAAAGTGGCCCTCCCCTGGAGTGCTCTGGGGGAACCTGACCGGGACCTGGCCGGGGTACTTTTCGTCCGGGGGCCCCCAGGGGCCGCTCCGCGCGCGCGAACTAGAAATATTGTTAACCAGTTGCCGGAGATCTTAGCACGCCTCTGGCCCGTTGGGCCGGCGAATTATGCTTCTTCTCTTTCTTCTTCTTCTTCTTCTTCTTCTTCTTCTTCTTCTTCTTCTTCCAATGCGTCCCCGGGTCCCGACTTGGGCCGCACACGTGCCTCGGGCCACGATTTGCGTACCCCCCTGGTGGACGCCGCCCCGCCCCCCCCCCCCCTCTTGGACGGACGCCCACGAGAGAGGACGCCCTTCCTCGGGCAGGTTTCGAGAGGATCGGCTGTCGCTGGACACTCTGTGTCGCGTTTCGCAGTGCTTCAGAGGAGGAAAACGTACCGATCGCAACGCCCTTCACCCGTCTTCGCCCGCTTCGGCTTCGGTGGGGGCGGGGGGCTCGTCGCCAATGTTGGATTCGCCTGGCAATCCCGGTCAGAGCGCGCCCCAAGGGAGGTCCAGGAGACTGGCAGTACCGGTGCCCCCTCTGGTCCCCCCAAACATCCGTAGCGCTTCCCGCACGATGCCAGACCACCCCTCCCACGAGCGCCCTGACAGCGTGGAGAGCAGCAGCGATGTCGGACCATGATTTGGGTGGCCGTAGTCTCACAGTGATGATTGCAGCCGCCCGCTAGCCCGTGCCTCACGCAGATGATTTCTGTTTGGAGGCCTCCTCCTCCTCCTCCTCCTCCTCCTCCTCCTCCTCCCCCTCCTCCTCCTCCCCCTCCTCCCCCTCCTCCTCCTCCTCCTTCTCCTCCTCCTCGTCCTCTTCCTCCTCCTCCTCCTCCTCCTCCTCCTCCTTCTGATGCTCCCGATACATATATCCTCTACATATCCTCCTCGTCGTCGTCCTCCTCCTGCGTCCGCCCTCCCTTAGCCATTTTGGCTCAAGTGCCATTGGTTCAAGTGGCCCAGGCAAGAGGGTCTGCCGTGCAGCCCATACCTTTTGATCAACGAAGCCCATGGCGCGCCTCACCCTCGCCATCACAGCGACCCTCGCCCTGTCCGCCTCCGCCGCCGTGCGCGCGAACGCGACCATAGACATCAACCAGATGGTGACGATCGACGGCACGCAGGTCTTCTCGCAGGGGTCTGGCCACGACAGCCTGAATCAGTGCGCCCAGTTCGCCAGAGCCGCGGTCAACGACCCGGCCAGGCCCAGCATCGAGGTCTGCGGCACCTCGACCAAGGTCACCGTCTTCCTGCGCAACAGGTGCAAGGGCTACCACCACTACACCGAAGAGATCGGGACCTGCAACGCCGGCGCGCCCTCCACGTCGTGCGTGACGGTCAGCCCCGCCACCGTCGGTTGGTTGCAGACGGCGCAGAGCTACATGATCACCCAGTGCTGAGCGGGCAGGCGATCACCGCCACCCTGGTCTTGCTCGCCGGCGGGGGAAAGCAGCAAGTCCTCCTCGTGCCGTCCCCGTCTCCTCCCCGGGCGGGGCCAGGACGGGGACACGTCCGCTCCACAGCGAGAACGCTCTGCGAGGGCCGTGGCGCACGGTACGTTCCCACCGGGGCCGCCGGATCTCAGAGGCCCAGAGGGCTCGCAGAGGGAGGGTTATCCCAGGGTGGGGCTGGGGAGCGGGCCCAGCTGGGTGCTCCCGCGTGGCGCGTTTCCTTCTTCCGGGGGCCGCTCGGAGCGGCTGTCCCTCCGGCCCCGCCTTTGCCCCTGCCCCACCTCTGTGCCCCCCTGGCTTGCCCTCGTGCGATGTTGTCCTCGTCCAGCCTCCGTCTCGCCTTCTTGTCCTGCTCGTCGCCCTCCCGGGCCCGCCGCCCTCATTGCCCCTGCCCTCCCTTGTCCTCTGCCCCCCCTGTCCTCCCGCATGGTGCATCATACGCGTCGTGCTGGCAGCGCTTGGCTTTTTCATCTGGTCATAGTCATATTCTCGCACAGTCGGCCCGCACAGTCAGGATGGGCACCCTTCCCAAGGGTGCCCTCGTATCCTTGCCGCCTCGGTCCATCCTGCGCCGCTTCCGCCGGCCGCGCCCCGCTCGAGAAGCCTCGAAATGGGCGCCCCAAGGCCCTTGCGTCCTTATCGTGCGTCCTCCTGGCACGGGTCGACTATGCTCACACTCGTGCGCACCCTCCTTGGCCCGCCCCGTCGTCCTCGCCTCCGTCGCGCTCCGTGTCCTCGCCCTCCCCCGGTGCCGCCCCTGGGGCCCGCTCTCGCCCGCCTCCCCCCCCAGTTGTCTCCGCCCTCCCCGTGCAGTGACCGCCGGTCGATGGACGTGCGGTCCACCCGCGTGGTACAGCCATCAGACATGTGAAGAAAACGCGTCAGCGTTCGTGGTCTCCAGATGTCGCTCAAGAGAAGCAAGAATCTGGACTGGGCCCTGGACGTTTTTCCTTGGAGTTTGGTTTCTTGGTGGCACGGTCGTAGATGTGGTCCTGGACTACGGTTTAAGAACACGCTCGGAGTGACACGCATTTTCTCAACGTAAAATGTTCTTAACTCTGAGCTGGGTCCCAATCATGGGCATCCTTGCCTCCTCGGTCCATCCTTAGCCACCTTCCTTGGCCGCGCCCCGCTCGGAAAGCTTCGAATTGGGCGTCGAAGGCCCTTGCATCCTTCTCAATCGCGCATCCTTATGATGTAGCCCGACTGTAGGCGTGTTCGGGAACCTCACGTCGTGATAGCCCGGTGGGGTCTTTAGTGCTGCCAGTGGCCCTGAGCACTCGGCTGGCAATTCAGCTCGCCCTTTTCCCTCCTCGTCGTTCCCCTCCTTTTCCACAGCTCGCGTCGGTGACCTTCTGGGGCCCTCGAGCGGCCTTCTGGGGCCCTCAACGACGACGACGACGACGACGACGACGACGACGACGACGACGACGACGACGACGGCAGATGCCTGAGCGGTGGCCGGCGCAGGGAAAGATTTATTTTCCAAGTATTGCTGGGGATCCCCATCCGTCAATAAGCCCGCGGAAAAATAGTCGTCCCATTATTGGGGGGACCAAGGACCCTTTGAGGTTCACCTGGTTGGATCGCCTTCTGTTTGAATGATGCAACAATTGATCTTTCAAGCAACCGGGCAGCCGTGTCTTTATTGAGGGTCGAGCGTTGCCGCCTTTCTGTCCCGATTTGCCCTGGGTCCGGGCCGCTCGCGTCGCTCGCGGTCCATATGGGCTCCGGCTCGGCTTGATTACGTTTCCCCGCCGGTTTCGATTCGGACCGCTCGCGTTGCCAGTTCCGCTCGGGCCGACTGCGTTCCGTGTTGGGTCGGGCCCGGGCCGCCTGCGTTCCCCGTGGGGTCCGGCTCGGAAGGCCTTCGTTCCCGCTGCGCCCACGGTTCTAGCCGCTCGCTCCCTCGCCCCTCCCTCCCTCCACTTCCTTTGTTCGGAGGCGAGCGAGGGGGGAAGTGAGAAGTGGCGGGCCTTCTCAGCAGGCTCGGAAGTCACCTGGACTTTGAGAAGTTTTCTGCGCCTTCCCGAAGACAGAAAAAACCTCTCAGAAGGCGCGAGGCTTGGCGCTGATTCAAAGGAGTGCGCTTCCAGTGCGCTTCGTCATTGCGCGTGCTGAATAGAGTTTCGAGGTTTGATTCCCCCCCCCTACCCCCCTGGGGCGGGCTTTTCCTCCCTGCCTCGTTCTCTGCTTGATTCGTTATTCTACTTCGTAGTCGTGGAGCGCTTCCTTTTTCTGCTTCGCGATCGCGGGGCGCCTCGCTGTTCTGCTTCACAGTCGTGCTGCGCCCTGTTTTCACCGCCCGCCGCCGCGCGGATGCTACCCTCAAGTTGATTGCTGGTTGCTGCTGATAGGGTGTGTCGGCCCATTCGATATCGCATGCTTCCGGGAAGCTCGCGAGAATTTCTGCCTGGCGCCCCCTTTTCACGAGGGGTTTAACGGAGACGCGATAGCTTGCACCACATATTCGTGTCCACTGTTTATGACGACCTGTTTGCGCAGTGCTTCTGAAGACATGTTTGCCCAGCGCGAGTCCGGCTCCAGGGCATTGCAGATTTTCGAGGCCGCGCCTTTGAACCCCGCTCTGAGTGCCACGTGTTCCACCCCTCCCTCCCTTTCTCTGCCCTGCATACCCTGTCTCGGCAAGATGAGCTTCGATCCAATGTTTGTCACAATTCCGTGCGATGCCGACAGTTGTCGCTCGAGGGTGCCATTTGCACATCAAGTCCCTCGTCTTCCTCTTCCCCCTCCTTCTCCCCCCCCCCCCCTTCCTCTCCTCCTTCCCCCGCGTAGGGTTGACATGCATAACGCAAGGGCCGTTGACCGAATGCTTGCCCCGACGGCTGCTCACGAAATGTTTGCCCCTGCGCGTGTACCGTATGCTTTCATCGCGTGGTAGGCTGAGCGAGCTGGGGGGTCCATCGCGCTGTCCGCCCCCATCTTCCCCCGCCAAAAATGCCAAGCGCGAGTGCCCCTACGCGCTGACTGCTGCCCCGTCGTCGTCGTCGTCGTCAAGGTCGTCGTCGTCGTCGTCGTCGTCCGCCCCCGTCGGCCAGAACCCGATTGAAATGGGCCCCCGGAACCCTCCCGGGGTCCGAGCGCACAAGTTTTCCGCGCCGCGTCCGGCCGCGACGAGGAGAGCCGCCAGGGGCCAGAGGATCTCGATCCTCGAGGCTTGAGGCTCGAACCTGGACGTCGGTGGCCGTTCGGGATGACTCCGGCACCCCCGGGACGCAGTTTGTCGGTCCCGATCGATTTCTGGCGGCCCTGGGTCCCGAAAGTGGCTCCCGCAGGCTACGACGCCGGAAGCCCGCCTCGAACTTCGAACCTCAGGGGTCGACGAAAATAGCTGGCGTCATCGGAGACGCGGCCATCTCGTCCGCCACAGCGGCGGCAGCCCAACTCCACGGGTTTCAGGCGGTGGGCGTGAGCGCGGCCCCCCCGAGCTCAGCCCACGCGCCGCTTCCGCGCGGGCGTCTTCGTAAGATTTGGGCGTCTTCGGCGCCGGGAACGGAAGGGGAGTTTCGAATCTCGAGGATCGAAGTTCGACGAGCTTTTTGTCGTTTTACGCCTCTGGAAGCCGCTTTCGGGCCCCGGGATCGTCGAAAATCGATCCATGGTGAAAAACTGCTTCGGAGGGACCCTGGGAAGGGCCCGGGGGCCGATTTTAATTCGATTTCGGTCATCCTGGGAGGAGGAGGGGGAGGGCGACGACGAGGGCGAGGAGGACGAGGAGGACGAGGAGGGCGAGGGTTGGACATGACTGGGCGCTCCCGTAAGTTGACCCGGTTCGTTCGAATGTGTTTCGCAAATATTATTGGGAATCTCGTTCAAAGTAAACTCCGACCTTCCACCCCTCCAGCCTCCGCCGCAGCCGCCCGAAGACAAATAATTTCAAATTGCGGCCGTGCCCCCAAATTTGAAGCATGCCCCTTTGCGTTGCCCGGGGCCCCCCAGGAATCCCAGGGGCCCCGACGGATTCTGTTGGTTTGTGGAGGATTCCTCGAACCTTCCATCCTGGAGGATTCATTCCTGGGCGCTCTCTTGGAGCCGTTTCCAATCAGCGGATGGCGCACCAACCGACGCGCATACGTGCGCGCGTGGCGCGTGCTCACTACTGTGTTGACCGCGCTTGAACAGTCGCCATGCTGGCCTGGAGACTCAAGTGAGCCCTGAGCGGTGACCGATTGGATGTTGAACTTAACAGTGGTTCACCACCTATGAGCGAATTGGCATAACCAACGACGCGCGTGTGCGCGCGCGTGCTCAGCTGTATTGACCGCAATGGACCACTCGCCATGTAGGCCTGGAAATTCAAATGAGCCCTCAGCGGTGACCGATTGGATTTTGAAGTGATGATGGGTTCACCACCTATCTGTGCATTGGCACAGCCCACGACGCGTGCGCGCGTGGCGCGTGCTTAGTTTTGTATTGGCCGCAGTAGAACACTTGCCATGATGGCCTGGAAAATCAAGCCAGCCCTTGGCGGTGACCGTTTGGGTTGTGAAGTTCACATGGATTCGCCACCGATCAGTGAATTGGCACAGCCAGCGACGCGAGTACGCGCGCGCTCGCGCGCGGTGCGCGTGATCAGTTCTGGCTTGACCGCAGTAGAACAGTCGCCATGTTGGCCTGGAAACGCAAGTGAGCCCTTAGCGGTGACCGATTGGATTTCGAGGTTGACACTGGTTCACCGCTTATCAGCGACTTAGCACAGCCAACGACGCGCGCGTCGCGTGCTCAGTTCTGCATTGAGCGCAATAGAACAGTCACCATGTGGCCAGGAGGCTGAAGTGAGCCATTAGCGGTAGCCGATTGGTTAACATGGCTCCACCGCGTGTCAGTGAATGGGCACAGCCAGCGACGCGTGCGCGCACGCGCGTGCTCAGTTCTGTGGTTCGTCAAAGAACCGTGGCAATGTTGGCCTGGAGACTCAAGTGAGCCCTTAGCGGGGACCGATTTGATTTTGAAGTGAACATGGGTTCACCACCCATCAGTGAATTGGCACAGCCAACGACGCGCGTACGCGCGCGCGCGTGGCGCGTGATCGGTTCTTGTATTGGCCGCAATAGAACAGTGGCCATTTGGGCCTGGAACCTCAAGTGGGCCCTTAGCGGTGACCGCTTGGATTTTGAAGCGAACCTGGGCGCACAAACTATCAGTGCCTTGGCACAACCAACGGCGCGCGTACGCGCGCTTGACAAGGTGTCAGTTCTGTATTGACCGCAACAGAATAGTCGCCATGTTGTCCAGGAAACTCACGTGAGCCTTTAGCGGTGGCCGATTGGATTTTGAAGTTAACCTGCGTTTGTCACTTACCAGTGAATTTGCGCCGCCAGCGGCGTGCGCGCGCGCGTGGCGCGTGCTCAGTTTTGTATTCACCGCAAAAGAGCAGTCGCCATTTTGGCATGGAAAATCAAGTGAGCCCGTAGCGCTGACCGGTTGAATTTCGAAATGAACACGCGCCCACCACTTATCACTGGATTGGCACATCAAATGACGCGCGCGCGTGGCGCGAGCTCAGTTCTGCATCGACAGCAATACAGGCGCCACGTTGGTCTGGAGACTCAAGTGAGACTTTAGCGGCAGCCAACGACGCGCGCGCGTGGCGAGCGCTATTCTGTGCTGGCCGCACTAGAACAGTCGCAATGTTGGACTGGAAGCTCAAGTGAGCCCTTAGCGGTGACCGATCGGATGTTGAAGTTAGGGTGGGTTTTATCTGTGAAGAATTGGCACAGGGGGCTCGTGCTCACTTCTGTATCGGCCGCACCATAAGAATCGCCACGTTGGCCGGGAAGCTCAAGTGAGCCCTGAGCGGTGACCGATTAGATTTGAATGTTAGCATGGGCTCGCTATCTACCAGTGAATTGGCACAGCCAACGACGCGCGCACGCGCGCGCGTGGCGCGTGCTCGGTTCTGCATTGGCCGCAATGGACGGTCGCCATGTTGGCTTGGAAACTCAAGTGAGGCCTCCGCGGTGGCCGGTTTTATTTTATAGTGAACATGGGTTCACCACCTGTCAATGAATTGGCACAGCCAACGTCGCGCGCGCGCGCCCGTGGCGCGCACTCACTTCTGCATTGATCACACTAGAACAGTCGCCATGCTGGCCTGGAAACATCATTGGGGTCACTACATCACCAGGGACAACGCCAAGAAAACAACGTCGACGACGCACGGGGGCATCAACGCTAGGGGGGTGGAAGCCAAAACTCGCGACGGAGGCCCGCGAGAGAAAGGGTAACTGGACAAAAAAACAACGACGACGGCATCCCGGGCGGCAAGCACATTCGAAAACAAACGACGAAGAGACTCTCCCCGAACACTTCCCTGAATCTCCTACTTGCGCGTGGGTTTTGCACTAGGGCGTTAAAGAAAAGGAATTGCACAACTACTACTACTACTACTACTACTACTACTACTACTACTACCACTTGTACTAAGGAGTTGTACCAGGGAGATGCGCTAGGGAGCTGTACAATGGATATGAAGTGGTACTACCAGGGAGCCAGGGAGTTGTGCTAGGGAGTTGTGTTACTACTACTACTACTACTACCACTACTACCACTACTACTACTACTACTACTACTCCTACTACTACTTCTACTACTACTACTACTACTACTACTACTACTACGACTACTACTACGACTACTACTACTACTACTACTACTGCTACTTCTACGCCTACTACGACTACTATCACTACTACTTCTACTGCTACTGCTACTACTACTACTACGGCAACTACTACTACTACGACTACGACTACGACTACGACTACTACTACTACTACTACTACTACTACTACTACTACGACTACTACTACTACTACTACCACCTACCAACCGACCTACCTACCTACCTACCTACCTACCTACCTACCTACCTACCTACCTACTACTCCTCCTCCTCCTCCTCCTCCTACTACTACTACTACTACTACTAACTACTACTACTGCTACTACTACTACTACTACTACTACTACTACTACTACTACTACTACTACTACTACTTGTACTTGGGAGTCGTATGGCCAACATGGCGACCTGTCCATTGTCGACAACGCTGGAATCCTCACGCGGTGCGCGCGCACGCGCGCGGGGCGTCTGTAGTGGCCATGACAGAGAACGTACTGAAGAAGCCAGGTTACCTCCGAAACGCAATCATTCACCGCTAAGGGGTCACTTTAGTTTCCAGGCCAACATGGCGGCTCTTCCATTGTCGACACTAAGGAAAGCCTCACGCGGCGCGCGCGCTCGCGGGGAGTCTGTAGCGGCCATGACAGAGGTCGTGCGCAAGAAGCCATGTGACCTCGGAAATCACGGCGGTCACCGCTCAGGGCCCAGTTTAGTTTCCAGGCCCAAATCGCGACTTTTCCATTGTCGACAATGAGGAAATCCCCACGCGGTGCGCGCGCACGAGGGGAGTCTGTAAGTTAGTGGCCATGAAAGAGTACATGCGCAAGAAGCCAGGTTACTTCGGAAATGCAACCGGTCACTGCTAAGGGGCCACTTTAGTGTCCAGGCTAACATGGCGACTTGTCCATTGTCGACATAAGGAAAGTCCTGACGCGGCGCGCGCGCGCTGGGAGCCTGTGGAGGCCATGACAGAGAACATGCACAAGAAACCATGTCACCTCCCAAATCCAATCGGTCACCGCGAAGGGGCCACTATACTTTCCAGGGCAACATTGCGATTTTTCCATTGTCGACAATAAAAAATCCCCACGCGGCGCGCGCGCGTGGGGAATCAGCGGTGGCCATGGCAGAGAACATACACAATCAGCAACGTTGCCTCGGAAATCCCATCGGTAAGCGCTAAGGGCCACTTTAGTTTCCAGGCCAACATAGCGACATCTCCATTGGCGACAATAAGGAAAGCCTTACGCGGCGCGCGCGCGGGCAGCCTGCGGTGGCCATGACAGAGAGTATCTACAAGAAACCATGTCACCTCGGAAATCCAATCGGCCCCGCTACGGGGCCACCTTCGTATCCAATGATGGGGGTCCTCCCATGTCTTGATCTCCGTTCTGGTTTATTTTCAAAGAGCGTTCGCCGCCGCACCGTCGGTTTAGCTTGGCCGGCGCGGCACATCCATCTATCTGCGTATGCCCCCCGGGCGCCGTCGGACCGATGCGTCTGCGCAGTCTCTGTTGATCTGTCTGCCCCAACCCAGGCGCCGTCGCACCCTCGGCTTTGCTTCGCCGGCGGCGTCCATCCATGCATCTATCTGTGCCGCGCCCGGTCGCCGTCGCACGGGCGCAGACTTGCATGCGACCGCACCGGCGCATTCTATTGTGGACAATGCAGAACTCAGACGCGCGCGCGCGCGCGACAGAGTTCTGCATTGTCAATGCTAGAATCGGTGACATGTATTCCCAAAAACTGAATTCAAAATTTCTGTGGCTCTTTAAGGGGGCCGACGGACGCGTCGACCTTTCTATTGTGGACCATACAGAACTCAGACGCGCGCGCGCGACAGAGTTCTGTATTGTCCACATTAGCATAGTCGACATGTAATTCCAAAAGCTGAATTCAAAATTTCTGTGGCTCCTTAAGGGGGCAGACGGAAGCGTCGACTTTTCTGGTGTGGACATAACATCACTCAGACGCGCACGCGCTGACTTCTGCATCGCCACCTTGGCATAGTCGACATGTAACTCCAACAAATGAATTCAAAATTTCTGTGGCTCTTCAAGGAGGCCGACGGACGCGGCGACTTTTCTATAGTGGGAGATACAGAGCTCCGACGCGCGCGCGCGCGCGCAACAGAGTTCTGAATCGTCCACAATAGAGAAGTCGACATGTAATTCCAAAAACTGGAGACAAAATGTCTATGGCTTTTGAAAAGGGCGACGGACGCGTCGACTTTTCTATTGTGGGCAATACAGAACTCAGACGCGCGCGCGACAGAGTTCTGTATTGTCCACAATAGAAAAGCCGATGTGTAGTTCCAAAAACTGAATTCAAAATTTCTGTGGCTCTTTAAGGAGGCCGACGGACGCGTAACCCAGAGGCGCGCGCGACAGAGTCCTGTGTTTGTCCAGAATATGAAAGTCGACATGTGATTCCAAAAATGGGATTCAAAATTCCTGTGGCTCCTTAAGGGGGCCGACGGACGCGTCGACGTTTCTATTGTGGACAATGCAAAACTCAGACGCGCGCGCGCGCGACAGAGTTCTGTATTGTCCACAATAGAAAAGTCGACATGTAGCTCCAAAAACTGAATTCAAAATTTCTGTGGCTCTTTACGGAGGCCGACGGACGCGTCGACTTTTCTAGCGTGGACAATAAAGAACTCAGACGCGCGCGCGCGCGCGCGCGAGCGCGACAGAGTTCTGTATTGTCCAGAATAGAAAAGTCGACATGTAGTTCCAAATACTGAACTCAAAATTTCTGTTGCTCTTTAGGGGGGCCGACGGACGAGTCCGCTTTCTATTGTGGACAATGCAGAACTCAGACGCGCGCGCGCGACAGGGCTCTGTAGTGTCCATAATAGAAAAGGTGATATGTTCTCCAAAAACTGATTTCAAAATTTCTGCGGCTCTTTTAAGGGGGCCGACGGACACATCCATATTTCTAGCGTGGACAATACAGAACTCAGACGCGCGCGCCAAAGAGTTCTGAATCGTCCGCAATAGAGAAGTCGGCATGTAATTTTCAAAAACTGGATTCAACATGTCTGTGGCTTTTTAAGGGGGCCGACGGACGCGTCCACATTTCTAGCGTGGACAATACAGGACTCAGACGCGCGCGCGCGACAGAGTTCTGCATTGTCCACAATAGAAAAGTCGACATGTAGTTCCAAAAACTGAATTCAAAATTTCTGTGGCTCTTTAAGGAGGCCGACGGACGCGTCGACTTTTCTAGCGTGGACAATAAAGAACTCAGACGCGCGCGCGCGCGCGACATAGTTCTGTATTGTCCACAATAGAAAAATCTACATTTAGTTCCAAATACTGAACTCAAAATTTCTGTGGCTCCTTAAGGGGGCCGACGGACGCGTCGGCTTTTCTATTGTCGACAATACAGAACTCAGACGCGCGCGCGCGCGCGCGACAGAGTTCTGTATTGTCCACAATAGAATAGGTGACATGTACCTCCAAGAACTGAATTGAAAATCTCTGTTGCTTTTTAAGAAGGCAGACGGACTCCTCCACATTTCTAGCGTGAACAATACAGAACTCAGACGTGCGCGCGCTCGCGACAGAGTTCTGTATTGTCCACAATATAGAAGTCGACATGTGATTCCAAAAAACTGAATTCAAACTTTCTGTGGCTCTTTAAGGAGGCCGACGGACGCGTCGATTTTTGTAGTGTGGACAATACAGAAATCGGGCGCGCGCGCGCGACAGAGTTCTGTATTGCCCACAGTAGCATAGTCGACATGTAACTCAAAAAACTGAATTCAATTTTTCTGTTGCGCATTAAGGAGGCAGACGGACACGTCGCTTGTTTTCTAGTGTGGACATTACATAACTCAGACGCGCGCGCGACAGAGTTCTGTATTGTCCGCATAGGCGACATGTAATTCCAAATGCTGAATTCAACATATCTGTGGCTCTTAAATGAGGCCGACGGACGCGTCGACCTTTCTTTTGTGGACAATTCAGAACTCAGACGCGCGCGCGCACGCGCGACACAGTTGTGTACTGTCCACAATAGAGTAGGTGACATGCATTTCCAAAAACTGATTTCAACATTTCTGTGGCTCTTCAAGGAGGCCGACGGACGCGTCCACATTTCTAGTGTGGACAATACAAAACTCAGACGCGCGCGCGCGCGCGCGAACGCGACAGAGTTCTGTATTGTCCACAATAGAAAAGTCGACATGTAATTCCAAAAACTGAATTCAAAAATTCTGTGGCTCTTTAAGGAGGCTGGCGGACGCGTCGACCTTTCTAGTGTGGACAATACAGAATTCATGGCAACGATGGACCGCCGAGGCGCTCGGATTGCACTTCCGCGCGCCTGCGCGCCCTTGAATGCACCGCAGGGCCCCTTCGGTGGCCCGTAGGCTGCCGCGCGGCAGCGAAGGCTCGCATGTTGGCAAGTGTGTCGCTAGCCACGACGCAAGCGCACTCGCTGGAATCAGCGCCGCGCTGCCTCCAGCGAGTGCGCTTACGGCGTGGCTAGCGACACACCGGCCCGTGGCCGGCGTGCGCTGCCACGCGCACGCGCACTCGCTGGAATCAGGCCGCGCTGCCTTCCAGCGAAGTGCGCTTAAACTGCCGTGGTAAAAATAGAATAAAAAAAAAAAAAAAAAAAAAAAAAAAAATAAGACAAAGTCGAACACACCCCCGGGCCGGTGTGTAGCTAGCCACGCCGTAAGCGCACTCGCTGGAATCCGCGCCGCGCTGCCTCCAGGCGCCGCGCTGCCTCCGCACGAGTGCGCTTAGGCCGTTGCTAAGCGACACACCGGTCCCGGGCCGTGTTGTCGCTAGCCATCCGCAAGCGCACTTCGCTTGAAATCAGCGCCGCGCTGCCTCCAGCGAGTGCGCTTACGGCGTGGGGCTAGCCACACACGCCCGGGCCGGTGTGTCGCTAGCCACGACGCAAGCGCACTCGCTGGAATCAGCGCCGCGCTGCCTCCAGCGAGTGCGCTTGCGGCGTGGCTAGCGACACACCGGTCCGGGCCGGTGTGTCGCTAGCCACGCCGTAAGCGCACTCGCTGGAATCAGCCGCTGCATTCGCTAGCGCTGACACGGCGCATTCGCGCCAGTAGGGCGATTGTGGGCCATTGCGCAGCTGCGCCGATAGGCGGGCGCATTCGCTTGATTCAGCGCTCCAGGATGGCCAGCAAGAGCGATGACGTGTCGCTGGAGCGGGGGGGCTGCCCCCCCACCGTAGTGACACTCCGGTCCGGTACTGAGTGTCGCTCGGCCCTTCCCTGTTGCAGTGTTGGCGCGACACCCAATGGCGAGGGAAGATGAGAGGGGAGTCCACACTGCAGCGCGGGAGGGCCGAGCGACACTCAGCACCGGACCTGAGTGTCGCTACGGCGGGGGGGCCGCCCCCCTGCTCTAGCGACGCAATTTTTTGTTCAATCGACGTGGTTGGCTTGCTTGGGCCGCTGAATCGAACAAGTGCGCTTTGGCATGACCTGGCGGACATCAACCCAGCCCGCTCTCCGTCTCTTTCTTGCCCTGTTTCGCACCCTCCACTTCCCGGCCATTCACCCTATTTCCTCACGCAATGCTTGCACTTAGGGGTTCTTACTTCTGTTCTAAGGAACTGGGCCTGTGGGCCGGTCTGGCGGCTCCCTGCCGGCCGTCGCCGCCCCGTCGCCGCCTCGTCGCCGCCCGTCGTCTGGGCCGGTGTGCCGGCCTTGCGGTTCCGTGCCGGCCGTCGCCGCCCCGTCGCCGCCGGTTGCCTGGGCCTGTGCGTCGGTGTGGCGGCTCCAGGCCGGCCGTCGCCGCTCCGTCGCCACATCGTCGCCGCCCACAGAGATTGCACGACATAGACTTGCCCACATAGCTTGCCCACATAGATGGCACCACATAGGTTGCACCACATAGATTGCCCCACATAGAATGCACCACATAGCGTACACCGCGTAGAGTGCACCACAGATATTGCGCCACATGGATTGCACCACATAGGTTTTACCACATATCTTGTGCCACATGTATATATACATATATATATATATATATATATATATATTGCACCACGTAGACTGCACCACATAGACTGCACCACATAGTCTGCATCACATAGCTTACACCACATATATTGAACCGCGGATATTACACCACATAGCTTCCACCACGTATCGTGCACCACATAGATTGCATCACTTAGCTTACACCACATCGATTGCACCGCATAGAGCGCACGCACGATGTAGCTTACACCACGCAGATTGCACGACAGAGATTGCACGCACCACAAAGCCTACACCACATAGATTGCACAACATAGGGTGCACGAACCACGTATCTTACACCACATAGTTTGCACCACAAATATTGTACGCGTTACTTAACGTACACCACATCTATTGCACCACATAGAGTGCACGGAGCACATAGCTTACACCACAGATATTGCATGCACCACATAGCTTACACCACATATTTTTCACCACAACGATTACACGCAGCACATAGCGCTTACCACATATATTGCACAACAGAGAGTGCACGCACCACATAGCTTGCACTCATAGATTGCACCACAGGAAGTGCACGCACCACATAGCTTGCAGCACAGATATTGCACCACAGAGATTGCCCGCACCACAAAGCCTACACCACATAGATTGCACCACAGAGGTTGCACGCACCACGTAGCCTATACCACATATATTACACCACGCATATTGCACGCGCCACGTAGCTTACACCACATATATTGGACCGCATAGAGTGCACGCACCACATAGCTTACACCAAATAGATTGCATCACAGAGAATGCACGCACCACATAGCTTGAACCATATAGATTGCACCACAGAGGTTGCACGCACCACTAAGGTTACAGCACATATATTGCACCACATGGGGTGCACGCGCTACACACCTCACACCACATTCCAAAACGTTTCCAAGAGGACCCCAAGACGGTTCTAAGAGGGCCCATGTCCAACTCCGAGTTGGACATGGCCAAGGCCCTGGGAAGAGCCCAAGAGGGCCCCACGACGTTTCCAAGATGGCCCCAAGAGAATCCCAAGAGGGCCCCAGACCAACTCTATGGCATAGAATTGGTTTGGGGCCCTCTTGGGGGCCTCTTGGAGCCGTCCTGGGGCCTTCTTGGGCCCCTCTGACGGCCCCGGGAAGGGTCCCAAAAGGCCCCGAGCGGGTTCCAAGAAGCTCGAAGAGGGCCCCAAGAGGCTCCCATGAGGGCCTCGAGATCGGTCACGCGACAAAGGCGTCGCGTGACCGCTCTTGGGGACTTCTTGGGGCCGTCTTGGGGCCCTCCTGGGCCCTCCCGAGGGCCCTGGGAAGGGGCCAAGAAGGCCCCAAGAGCGCTCTAAGAGGGCCCTAAGAGGGTCCCAAGAAGGGCCCAAGAGCGCATGTCGTGTGCATGTCGTCGTCGTTCTGGGCCCCATGTCCACGACATGCGCACGACATGCGCGATAAGAGCCCTCTGGGGGCTCTCTCGGAACCTGCTTGGGGCTATATTGGGCCCCTCTTGGAGCCGTCTTGGGGTTCTCTTGGGCCCTTCCGAAGGCCCCGGGAAGGGTCCAAAAGGGCCCCGAGAGGGCTCCAAGGGGCTCCATGAGGGCCCCAAGAGGCCCCCAAGAGGGCCCCGAGATCGGTCACGCGAGAGAGGCTTCGCGTAAACGCTCTTGGGAGTTTCTTGGAACCGTTATGGGGCTCTCTTGGGCCCCTCCGACGGCCCTGGGAAGGGTCCAGGAGGGTCGACGGGGCCTGGGAAGGGCCATTTCTTTTATGTCATAGGGGCCGATGTGTCGCGGGCGGGTCGCGAGGCGGGTGGGTCGCGGGTGGGTCGCAGGCGCTGCGCCCGCCTGCCCGCGCCCTCACTGTTATCCGCAATTGCGGGGTGCTACGTATCCCCCCCGTGGCCATCTTGGGCCTTTCCTGGGGGCCCGCTTCGGGCCCTGTCGGGGGCCCTCTTGGAGCCCTCTTGGGGCACTTTTGGAGGCCTCGGCCCCCTCCAAGACGGCCTGGGAGGGCTCCAGGACGGCCCCAAGGATGCCCCAAGTGAATTCCAGAGGCCCCAAGTGCGGCGTGCAATTGCACACCTTCCTTGGGGCCATCTTCTTGGGGCCCTCGGGCCTCTTCAAGACGGCCTGGGAGGGCTCCAAGAGGGAGTTCGAATGTCACGGAGTGGGTGCAAGACGGCCTGGGAGGGCTCGGCTCCAAGAGGGCGTCCAAATATCACGGAGTCGGTGCAAGACGGCCTGGGAAGGACCCAAGAGTGAACTACAATGTCACGGAATCGGTGCAAGTCGGCCTGGGAGGGCTCCACGACGACGACGACGACGACGCAACGGGGGCAGCTCACGACGACGACGACAGCTCACGAAGACGACGACGACGACGACGACGACGACGAAGACGACGACGACAGCTTACGAACTTCTGGCAGTTGAGGGCGGCCAGTGTGGCCACGCCCGTCCACCACTCTGTCCCTCTTTCCGCCCTCCCCTCCCCTCATCCCCCATCACTTCGGCCTCTCCGTCCATCTGTCCCCTCCCTCCTCTCCTCCCCGGTCGGTTTTCTGGCCATGGCTCGGGCCTCCGGCGGCCGCTCGGGACGATTCCCGCACCCCCGGGACACAATTTTCCATCCCGGGTCATTTTGTGACGGCTCCGGGGTCTGGAAGCGGCCCCAGGGGGCCGAAAACGACAAACAACTGCCTCGAATCTCGAACTCTTCTTCCTCCTCCTCCTCCTCCTCCTCCTCTTCCATGACGGGGCGCTGCTGTTCAACCCTATCGATTAGCTACTTCTTCTCTGGTTTTCGGCGTAATGCCAGGGCTACCCTGAACTTACCCAAGCATTTCAAAGTGTTGTGAAACAACACTAAATACAACCTCATTATTCTGGGACCGGCCTGGGGCTTGAAAGTATAGGGTCACTTTGAATTTACCGACGAAGCATAAAAGCTTCGGCCACACTAGCATCGTCGACATGTAATTCCAAACACTGAATTCAAAATGTTGTTGCTCTTTTAAAAAAGCCGACGGACGCGTCGACTTTTCTTAATGTGTACGTTATATGACTCAGATGCGTGCGCGTGCGACAGAGTTCTGTATTGTCTGTCCACATTCGCCAAAATTGCATGGAATCCCACAAATTGAAATAAACATTTCTGTGGCTTTTTAAGGAGGCCGACGGACGCGTCGACTTTTCTGGCGTGGACAATACAGAACTCAGACGCGCGCGCGCGACAGAGTTCTGTATTGTCCACAATAGAATAGGTGACATGCATTTCCAAAGACTGAATTCAAAACTTCAGTGGCTCTTTAAGGAGGCCGACGGACGCGTCCACATTTCGAGTGTGGACAATACAGAACTCAGACGCGCGCGCGCGCGACAGAGTCTTGTGTTGTCCAGAATATAATAGTCGACATGTGGTTCCAAGAACTGAATCCAAAATTTCTATGGCCCTTTAGAGTGGCCGACGGGCGCGTCGACTTTTCTATTGTGAGTAAAACTCAGACGCGCGCTCGCGCGACAGAGTTCTGTATTGTCCACAAAAGCAAAGTCGACATGTAATTCCAAAAACAGAATTAAACAATTCTGTGGGTCTTTAAGGAGGCCGACGGACGCGTCCACCTCTTTCTAGTGTGGACAATACAGGACGCAGACGCGCGCGCGCGACAGAGTTCTGTATTGTCCACATTATCATCGTCGACATGCGATTGCGAGAACTGAATTCAAAATTTCTGTGGCCTTCTAAGGAGGCAAACGGACGCGTTCACCATTCTAGTGTGGACAATACAGAACTCAGACGCGCGCGCGCGCGACAGAGTTCTGTATTGTCCACAGTAGCAAAATCGACATGTGATCCCAAAAACTGAATTCAAAATTTCTGTGGCTCTTTAAAGAGGCCGACGGACGCGTCAATTGTTCTAGTGTAGACAAGGCAGAACTCAGACGCGCGCGCGCGACAGAGTTCTGTCTTGTCCTCACTAGCAAAGTCGACATGTGATTCCAAAACCTGAATTCAATTTTTTTGCGGCCCTTGAAGGAGGCCGACGGACGCGTCGTGTTTTCTGTTGTGGACAGTACAGAACTCAGACGCTCGCGCGCGCGCGACAGAGTTCTGTATTGTCCACAACAGAAACAGTCGACATGTAATTCCAAAAACGGAATTCAAAATGTCCGTGGCCATTTAAGGACGCCGACGGACGCGTCGTGTTTTCTATTGTGGAAAATGCAGAACTCAGACGCGCGCGCGCGCGCGACAGAGTTCAGTATAGTTCACGATAAAATAGGTGCCATGTATCTCCAAAAACTGAATTCAAAATTTATGTGGCTCTTTGAGGAGGCCGACGGACGCGTTCACATAGCTAGTGTGGACAATACAGAACTCAGAAGCGCGCGACAGAGTTCTGTATTGTCCACATTCGCATAGTCGACTTGTGATTGCAAGAACTGAATTCAAACTTTCTGTGGCTCTTTAAGGAGGCCGACGGACGCGTCGACACTTCTATTGTGGACAATACAAAACTCAGACGCGCGCGCGCGACAGAGTTCTGTATTGTCCACATTAGCATAGTCGACATGTAATTCCCAAACTGAATTCAAAATTTCTGTGGCTCTTAAGGAGGCCGACGGACACGTCGACTTATCTAGTGTGGACCATACAGAACTCAGACGCGCGCGCGGCAGAGTTCTGTATAGTCCACATTAGGAAAGTCGACGCGATTTCAAAAACTGAATTCAGAAGTTCGGCGGCTCTTTGAAGAGGCCGACGGACGCGTCCACCTCTTTCTAGTGTCGACAATACAAGACTCAGACGCGCGCGCGCGACAGAGTTCTGTATTGTGCACAATGGAAAAATCGACATGTGCTTTCAAAAAAGAATTCCAAATTCCGGTGGCTCTTTGAGGAGGCCGACGGACGCGTTCACCATTCTAGTGTGGACAATACAGAACTCAGACGCGCGCGCGCGCGACAGAGTTCTGTATTGTCCACAATAGCAAAGTCGACATGTGATTCCAAAACCTGAATTCAAAATGTGTTGTGGCTCTTTAAGGAGGCCGACGGACGCGCCCGCATTTCTAGTGAGGACGCTACAGAATTCAGACGCTCGCGCGACAGAGTTCTGTATTGTCCACAGTATAAAAGCCGACATGTGATTCCAAAAACTGAATTCAAAAATTCTGTGGCTCTTTGAGGAGGCCGGCGGTCGCGTCGACTTTTCTAGTGTGGACAATGCAGAACTCAGACGCGCGCGACAGAGTTCTGTATAGTCCACATTCGCACAGTTGACATGTGCTTTCAAAAAAGAATTCCAAATTCCCGTGGCTCTATGAAGAGGCCGACGGACGCGTCGACTTATTGTGGGCAATACAGAACTCAGACGCGCGCGCGAGACAGAGCTCTGTATTGTCCACAATAAGATAGGTGACATGAATCTCCAAAAACTGAGTTCAAAATTTCTGTGGCTCTTTAAGGAGGCCGACGAACGCGTCCGCATTACGAGCGTGGACAATACAGAACTCAGACGCGCGCGCGCGCGCGACAGAGTCCTTTGTTGTCAAGAATATAAAAGTCTGCATGTAATTCCAAAATCTAAATTCAAAAATTCGGTGGCTCTTTGAGGAGGCCGGCGGGCGCGTCGACTTTTCTAGTGCGTATAACTCAGACGCGCGCGCGCGACAGAGTTCTGAATTCTCCACAATAGCACAGTCGACATGTAATTCCAAAAACAGAATTCAAAATTTATGTGGCTCTTTAAGGAGGCCGACGGACGCGTCGACTTTTCTGTTGCGGACAATACAGAACTCAGACGCGCGCGCGCGCGACGGAGTTCTGCATTGTTCACAATAGACCAGGTGACATGTATCTCCAAAAACAGAATTCAAAATTTATGTGGCTCTTTGAGGAGGCCGGCGGACGCATCGACTTTTCTAGTGTGGGCAATGCAGAACTCCGACGCGCGCGCGCGCGACAGAGTTCTTGTATTGTCCCCATTAGCATGGTCGACATGTAATTCCAAAAACTGAATTCAAACTTTCTGTGGCTCTTCCAGGAGGCCGACGGACGCGTCGACTCTTCTATTCTGGACAGTACAGAACTCAGACGCGCGCGCGCGACAGACTTCTGAATCGTCCACATTAGCATAGTCGACATGTATTTCCAAACGCTGAATTCAAAATTTCTGTGGTTCTCTAAGGGGGCGGACGGACGCGTAGATTTTTCTCGAGTGTGGACAATGCAGAACTCAGACGCGCGCGCGAGAGTTCTGTACTGTCCACAATAGACTAGGTGACATGTAAAGCCAAAAACAGAATTCAAAATTTCTGTGGCTCTTCAAGGAGGCCGACTCCTCTTCAAGGAGGCCGGCGGACGCGTCGACTTTTCTAGCGTGGACAATACAGAACTCAGACGCGCGCGCGCGCGACAGAGTTCTGTATTGTCCACAATCGCAAAATCGGCATGTGATCCCAAAAACTGAATTCAAAATTTCTGTGGCTCTTTAAAGAGGCCGACGGACGCGTCGACTCTTCTATTGTGGACAATACAGAACTCAGACGCGCGCGCGCGCGACAGAGTTCTGCATTGTCCACATAAGCATAATCGACATGTAATTCCGAAAAAAATGAATTCAAAATTTCTGTGGCTCTCTAAGGAGGCCGACGGACGCGACGATTTTTCTAGTGTGGACAATACAGAACTCAGACGCGCGCGCGCGACAGAGTTCTGTATTGTCCACAATGATTTCCAAAAACTGAATTCAAAATGCCTGTGGCTTTTTGACGAGGCCGACGGACGCGTCCACTTGTCTAGTGTGGGCAATGCAAAAGTCAGAAGCGCGCGCGCGACAGAGTTTTTGCATTGTCCGCACTAGAACAGTCGACATGTAATTCCACAAACTGAATTCAAACATTCCATGTACAGGGCATCTGTCTGCCCCCCCCCCCGTCGCCGTCGCACCGCGCGGAGAGTTTCGGAAACAAGTGGAAGGTCCATCTGTCGCGGCCCCGCCGGTCGCTGTCGCACCGTTAGCCAACCTGCGTGATTTGTGCTGCGCATGTGTGTGCCCCCCCCCCCCGTCGCCGTCGCACCAAAAATATTGCGTGCCGCGCGTGCTTGAACTGAGCTGTCCACGGCGAGCATATCGCACATCGCACAGCTCATTTGACCGATTTAAAAATGGCCCGTGCGACGACAAATCGTTTTTGCGCATTTGTCCACGACGGGCCCGCTGCCGCCGCACTTGGGAGATCCCGTCGGGGGGGGCCCTTCATCAGTAGTGAGCACGCGCCACGCGCGCGCGCGCGTATGCGCGTCGTTGGAGGTGCCATCCGCTGATTGGAAGCGGCCCCAAGAGAGCGCCCATGAAGGAATCCTCCAGGATGGAGGGGTCGAAAGATCCTCCACAAACCAACAGAATCCGTCTGGGCCCCTGGGATTCCTGGGGGGTCCCGGGCGACGCAAAGGGGCATGCTTCAAATTTGGGGGCACGGCCGCAATTTGAAAATATTCTTCTCCGGGCGCCTCCGGCGGAGCCTGGAGGGATGGAGGGTTGGAGTTTAATTTGAACGAGATTCCCAATAATATCTGCGAAACACATTCGAACGAACCGGGTCAACTTACGGGGGCGCCCCGTCATTTCCAACCCTCGCCCTCCTCGTCTTCCTCGTCCTCCTCGTCCTCGTCGTCGTCCTCCCCCTCCCCCCCCCAAGATGACCGAAATCAAATTAAAATCGGCCCCTGGGCCCTTCCCAGGGCCCCCTCCGAAGCAGTTTTTCACCCTGGATCGATTTTCGACGATCCCGGGGCCCGACAGCGGCGTCCAGAGGCGTAAAACGACAAAACACTCATCAAACCTGGATCCTCGAGGTTCGAACCTCCCCTTCCGTTCCCAGCGCCGACGACGCCTCAAATCCTACGAAGACGCCTGCGCGGAAGCGGCGCGTGGGCTGAGCTCGGGAGGGCCGCGCTCACGCCCGCCGCCTGAAACCCGTGGAGTTGGGCTGCCGCCGCTGTGGTGGACGAGATGGCCGCGTCTCCGATGACGCCAGCTATTTTCGTCGACCCCTGAGGTTCGAAGTCCGAGGCGGGTTTCCGGCGTCGTAGCCTGTGGAGGCCACTTTCGGGGCCCAGGGCCGTCAGAAATCAATCCGGAACGACAAACTGCGCCCCGGGGGTGCCGGAGTCATGCCGAACGGCCACCAGAGTCCCCGAGACCGAATTATGGCCCGATAACCGACTGGGTCGGGTCGGCGTTCACGTCCAGGTTCGAGCCTCAAGCCTCGAAGACCGAGATCCTCTGGCCCTTGGTGGCTCTCCTCGTCGCCGCGGCCGGACGCGGCGCGGAAAACTGGTGCGCTCGGGCCCCGGGAGGGTTCCAGGGTCCCATTTCAATCGGGTTTTGGCCGACGGGGGCGGACGACGACGACGACGACGACGACGACGACGACGACGACGACGACGACAACGGGGCAGCAGTCAGCGCAACTTCCCGGCAACATGCGCGTAGGGGCACTCGCGCATGGCTGTTTTTTGGTGGGGGAAGATGGGGGCGGACAGCGCGATGGAACCCCCAGCTCGCTCACCCTACCGCGCGATGAAAGCATATGGTACACGCGCAGGGGCAAACATTTAGTGAGCAGCCCTCGGGGCAAGCATTCGGTCAACGGCCCTTGCGTTATGCATGTCAACCCTACGCGGGGGAAGGAGGAGAGGAATGGAGGGGGGGGGGAGGAGGAGGAGGAGGAGGAAGAGGACGACGAGGGACTTGATGCGAAAATGACACCCTCGAGCGACAACTGTCGGTATCGCACGGAATTGTAACAAAAATTGGATTGAATTTCGTCTTGCCGAGACAGGGTAAGCAGGGCAGAGAAAGGGAGGGAGGGGGGAACACGTGGCACCCAGAACGGGGTTCACAGGCGCGGCCTCGAAAATCTGCAATGGCCCTGGAGTCGGACTCGCGTTGGGGAAACATGTCCTCGGAAACACTGCGCAAACAGGTCGTCATGAACAGTGGACAGGAATCCGTTGAACCCCTTGCGAAGAGGGGGCGCCAGGCAGAAATTCCCCGCAAGCCTCTCAGAAGCATGCGATATCGAATGGGCCGGCACACCCTAACAGCAGCAACCAGGAATCAATTTGAGGGTAGCATCCGCGCGGCGGCGGGCGCTGAAAACCGGACGCAGCACGACTGCGAAGCAGAAGAGCAAAGCGCCCCGCGATCGCGAAGCAGAAGGAAGCGCCCCACGACTACGAGGTAGAATAACGAATCAAGTAGAAAACGAGGCAGGAAGGAGAAGCCAGCCCGAGGGTGGCACGGGAAGGGGAAGCAAACCTCGAACTTCTATTCAGCACGCGCAATGACGAAGCGCACTGGAAGCGCACTCGGTTGAATCAGCGCCAA
>CAUYUJ010003697.1:0-75000 GCA_963575745.1 Prorocentrum cordatum
GTTGGCTCGAAAAATCTCGACGGAACTTTTGATGACTTTTGCTCGGTTGAAAATTTGTTCTCGAAATTTGACCATTCGTTAGAGCTCTAGTATTTTTTCCCGTGATATTCGATCTTATTCCCGCTCGCCATCTTGATCTCAGCTCGATCGGGTAACTTTGAAGGCCAAAAAGCACAGTGGCGGGAACGGCCGTTTCGAGTCATCTAGATACGCGCTGACGGTTTTCTGAACATAACTCGAGCTCTAGGGCAGCTACAGAGCTGGTAAGCACAGCTAATGCATGCAGAATGATCAGGCGCGTTCGCCTGTTGAACCAGAGGTCTGAACTCGGTCTGCTAGCCGAGCTAGGTCCGCAAACCTGTTCGTATTATTCGAGTCCAACATAACGCTTTCGTATTTTCAAATAACTCTAGCTGTAGGGCACCTACAGTGCTAGTTGGCACAACCCACGCATGCAGAATTCATCAGGCGCGTTCGCCTGTTGAATCCATAGGTCTGAACTCGGTCTGCAAGCCGATCTAGGTCCGCAAACCTATTCGTATTATTCGAGTCAACTTGATACGCGTTGTCGGTATTTTCTACTTAACTCGAGCTGCAGGCCAGCTACAGTGCTGGTGAGCACACCTATCACACTCAGAATAATCAGGCGCGTTCGCCTGTTGAATCCAGAGCTCTGAACTCGGTCCGCTGCGTGATCCAGACACGAAACTGTTCGTATTCTCCCAGTCATCTTGACAGCTACTGTCGCCGTTCTGCACCTAACTCGGGCTGCAGGGGGGCTGCAGGGCGGTTAATCACATGAATCGATTCGGAGACATCAAACGCGTCTGTCTGTCGCATTCAGAGGTCCGAACTCGGTCTGATACTTGAGTGGGCTGAAAAATTATTCGTTCTCTGCAATTTTTTTTGACATTATGTGTTGTCAGGAAGCTCTACGAGTCCCCCGGCGGTAACAAAGGTTGACGGTTCACCGCCGGCGCCCAGTCTCGACGGACCTACTTTTGGTCGGTTGAACATTTTGTTCTCGAAATTTGACAATTCGTTAGAGCTCTAGTATTTTTTCTCATGATATTCGATCTTATTTCCGCTCGCCATCTTGATCTGAGCTCGATCGGGTAAAGGCCAAAAAGCACACGGGCGGGAACCGTTTCGAGTCATCTTGATACGCGTTGTCGGTATTTGGTACTTAACTCGAGCTGTAGTGCAGCTACAGTGCTGGTAAGCACAGCTATTGCACTCAGAATGATCAGGCGCGTTCGCCTGTTGAATCCATAGGTCTGAACTCGGTCTGCTAGCCGAGCTAGGTCCGGAAACCTATTCGTATTATTCGAGTCAACTTGATACGTGTTCGTTCTCTGAAATTCGTTTCCACATTATATATTGTCAGGAAGCTCTACGAGTCCCCCGGCGGTAAGAAAGGTTGACGGTGTACCGCCGGCGCCCAGTAATTCCGGCGCGCCCCACAGCTAGTTGGCTCGAAAAAAAAGAACTGAACTTTTCAGAACCTCGGTTGAAAATTATTTTCGAAATTTGACAATTCGTTAGAGCTCTAGTATTTTTTCCCGTGATATTCGATCTTATTCCCGCTCGCCATCTTGATCTCAGCTCGATCGGGTAACTTTGAAGGCCAAAAAGCACACTGGCGGGAACGGCCGTTTCGAGTCATCTTGATACGCGCTGTCGCTATTTTGTTCTTAACTCGAGCTTGAGGACAGCTACAGAGCTGGTAAGCACAGCTATCGCACTCAGAATCATCAGGCGCGTTCGCCTGTTAATCCAGAGGTCTGAACTCGGTCTGCCAGCCGAGCTAGGCCCGCAAACCTATTCGTATTCTTTGAGTCAACTTGATACGCGTTGTCGGTATTTTCTACTGAACTCGGCTGTAGGGCAGCTACAGTGCTGGTAAGCACACCTATCGCACTCAGAATTATCAGGCGCGTTCGCCTGTCGACTCCATAGGTCTGAACTCGGTCTGCTAGTCGAGCCAGGTCCGCAAACCTATTCGTATTATTCGAGTCAACCTGATACGTGTTGTCGGTGTTTTCTGCTTAACACGAGCTGTAGGGCAGCTACAGTGCTGGTTAGCACAGCTATCGCACTCAGAATCATCAGGCGCGTTCGCCTGACGAATACATAGGTTTGAACTCGGTCTGCTAGCCGAGCTACGTGCGCAAACCTATTCGTATTATCCGATTCAACTTGATACGCGTGGTGGGTATTTTGTACTTATTCCGAGCTGCAGGGCAGCTACAGTGCTGGTAAGCACGCCTATCGCACTCAGAATCATCAGGGGTGTTCGTCCGCCTGTTGGATCCAGAGCTCGGAACTCGGTCTGCTGTCCAAATTAGATCGGCACAACTTCTATATTGTTCGAGTCATTCTCAAAAGTGCTGTCGGTTTTCTGCACCTAACTCGGGCCTGTAGGGGGGCGGCAGGGCTGGTGACAGAAGTCGATTCGAAGACATCAGACGCGTCCACCTGTCGCATTCAGAGGTCAACAAATATTTACTATAAGTCGGAATGTTGGATGCGCGGTTTTCTCAACTAACATCAAGGTAGGAAGCTCTACGAGTCCCCGGCGGTAACAAAGGTTGACGGTTTACCGCCGGCGCCCAGTCGGGCGCAGGGTGGAGCTAGTTGGCCGACCCGACCAAAAGAGACAATGTGGTAACCTGGGGTCGGTTTTTGGAACATTGTGCAAGATTTGACAATTCGTTTTCATAAGTTGGATTTTTCCTACCTACAATAAGCTATGGCGCATCTGCTGGTAAAATTTTCAGGGCTCTAGAAGCAATATTACTATCAAAAGACTTGCGGGAACCGACTTTGCCCGCAGTACAGTTTGGCAGGTGACGGTGGTTGGCTTTACTTAACTCGAGCTGTCAGCAATCTACAGACCTCTCACGCACACCAGTCGATGCAGAATGATCTGACGCGTCACACTGGAAGCTCGAGAGTTCCTCGAAATGGCTGAGTCAGGAGTTATGATCGAAATACCGTCTCTATGTATGCGTGTTGCGAACGGTGTTTCGATGATAATTCGAGCTGAGTGCATGCTATGCATGCCAGGTGCATTCCAATCGAAGCAGCGACATGCGTGACATCGAATGAGCCTCGAGAGTGCCCAAATTGATTAGAATTTTCAAAATTAATGAAAAATATCGATTTGTACAATTTTATATTTTTTGTGTCGGATGATTTTTTTCTAATTTATATCGATCTATGGGTGACCTAGAGAGTTCTGGTGCATTTTTGTCGACGCAGAATGGTCTCGCGCTCTCACTGAGAGCGCGAGACTTCATATGAATAGCTTCGCTGGGAGTGAGAACTTTGGTCCAGCCGGCCGAGGCGGACAATGTGACAACTTTTGGGTGGTTTTGCAATTTTTTGAAAGATATTTGACAATTCATTTTGAAAAAGCAGATTTTTACTCCGAGCATTGAGATATAAACTTCGTTCCCTGATCAGCTCGGCCATCTAGAGTCATTTTCAGTACCAGTTCACTTGAAGGAACCGACTTCATGTTGACTCCGAAAAAATCTCAACTTGAAGTTTTGTAGAAAAGCTCCCAGAAGCTCCCGCTTTGATGCTGAGCTTTCTCACGGATTCAAGGAGCTCTACGAGGTTCCCGGCGGTGACCAGGTTGACGGTTCACCGCCGGCGCCAGTTATTCCCGGATAGCCCCTTGGAGAGCTAAGGGTTTAAGATTAGAAGCCGGACGGTGGTGGTGCCCGCCAGGAGCTCCTCCACGCCGGTCCACGTTACTCGCAGAAACTCGCCGGAACTTGCAGCGGGTCTGGGAGCGCGGCTTCCTAGCGTTTCCCAATACGCGTGGCTACAGGGTGCGCACAGCGCTTCCGTAGAGCTTCGAAAGAGCTTCGGCAGTTCTTCCAGGCTCCTAAGCAGATCTTCATTGCACGCTTTGCAGGGCCCCACGCATCGTAAACGACGCCCCTGCAAGCGTTTCCTGCGAGGTTTCCAGCGTCCCGCGCATCGTTTCAGGCTGCCTGGCAGAGATCCCCGTGCGGCGTTTCGCGCTTGCCTTCGCTATCCGGGTTTTGGATGCTTAGAAGTTGCTGGAAACTAAGATAATTCCGCCGCGCTCCAGAGCTAGTTAGCAAACAAAAATTCGACTGAATTTTTCACAACTTTTGGTCAATTCAACATCATCTTCTTTAAACTTGACAATTCGTTTGAGTCCTAGTTTTTTTTCCGTGATATTAGATCTTATTCCTGCTTGCCATCTCGACCTCAGCTCGATCGGATGAATATTACTATCGAAAAGCACTGTGGCGGGATCGACTCTTTTGAGTCATATTGATACGCGCTGACAGTTTTCTCAAGATAGCTCGAGCTTTCGGGAAACTAGAGAGCTGGTAAGCAGAGCTAATCGATGTAGAATGATTTCGCGCGTTCGCCTGTCGAATCCAGAGATCTCAAATCTGTCTGTTAGCCGAGCAAGGTCCGTAAACCTATTCGTATTATTCGAGTTGTCTTGACAGAAAATCTCGGGTTTCTGTACTTAACTTCAGCTGAAGGACAGCTACAGAGCTGATATTTACAGAACGTCATTCAGAAGCATCAGTGCGTTTGTCTCTGGAATGCAGCTCTGAACGCGGTCTGCTGCCCGATCCAGAATCGCAAAGTTATTCGTATTGGTCGAGTCATTTTGAGAAGTGCTCTCGGTTTGCTTCACTGAACTCGGGCTGAGGGATGCTACAGCTGGGAGTCACAGACATCGATTCGAACACATCAGGCGCGTCTGTCTGTCGAATTGGGAGCTCGATACGTGTCCAGGGGAGCTTCCGGCAAGCTTCCACGCGTGCCTGCACACGTGCAGGCACGCATGGAAGCGTTTCCGGCAGCGCTTCGGCAGCACTGCAGAGAGCTTCTCGGAGCTCCCCAGGAAAGATTTTCCGTCCCTCGAGGCTCTGCTCGCTCTCCGGGTTTTCAACTGAGCAAGCAAACTGGGAGCCGGCGGTAAAGAGTCAAGCAGGTCGCCGCCGGGCATCTCGTAGAGCTCTTTTCTTGCATAGCGCTGTCAGAACACATAACTCGTAGAGCTTCTCTCAGCAAGTTATTGCTGGAAGCTTAAGAGTAATTCCGGGTCACTGGAGAGCTAGTTGGCTCGAAAAAAAAGAACTGAACTTTTCACAACTTTTTGGTCGGTTGAAAATTTTGTTCTCGAAATTGAACAATTCGTTTGAGCTCTAGTATGTTTTTCCATGATATTCGATCTTATTCCCGCTCGCCATCTTCATCTCAGCTCGATCGGGTACCTTTTACTGCCAAAAAGCACACTGGCGGGATCGACCGTTTCGAGTCATCTTGATACGCGTTGTCGGTATTTTGTACTTAACTCGAGCTGCAGGGCAAAGCTGGTAAGCACACCTATCGCATTCAGAATTGTCAGGCGCGTTCGCCTGTTGAATCCAGAGGTCTGAACTCGGTCTGCTAGCCGAGCTAGGTCCGCAAACCTATTCGTATTATTCGAGTCATCTTGACAGACGTTCTCGGTTTTCTGCACTTAACTCGAGCTGTAGGGCAGCTACAGGGCTCTTTGTCAAAGACCTCGATGGTGAATCATCAGTCGCGTTCGTCTATTCAACCGAGAGCTCTGAACTCGGCCTGCTGCCCGAGCTAGGTTCGCGAAACTCTTCGTATTCTCTGAATCATCTTGAGAAGTGATCTCAATTTTCTGCACTCAACTCGTGCTGGGGGAGGGCTACAGTGCTGCGGGTCACAGATATCGATTTGCACACATCAGGCGCGTCTGTTGGTCGATTTCAGAGAACTAGGTCCACGAAACTATTCTATTATTCGAGTCGATACTGCCGGTTTTCTCCACTAACTCGGGCTGTAGGGGGGCTGCAGGGCTGGGAATCACATGAGTGGATTCGCAGACATCAGACGCGCCCGCCTGTCGTATTCAGAGGTCTGAACTCCAATGCTCGAAACTCGGTCTGCTGCCGAAACTAGATCCGCGAGACTTTTGTATTGTTCGAGCAATCCTGAGAGGTGTCGGTTTCTGCACTTAGCTCGGGATTTAGGCGGGCTGCAGGGCTGGTAATCACAGAAGTCGATTAGCAGACATGTCCGCCTGTCGCCTGTCGCAATCAGAGGTCTGACCTCGGTTTGATACTCGAGCTGGGTTGCCAAACTATTCGTTTTGTTAGAGTCATCTTCAGAGGTGCTGTCGATTCACGCACGTAACTCGGGCTGTAGGAGGGCAACAGAGCTCGTGCAGAAGAAATTCAGAAGCATCGGGGGCGTTCGGCTGTTGCATCGAGAGGTCTGAAATCGCTCCGGCTGAAAAACTATTCGTTCTCTGCCTTTCTTTCTTATATTATATATTGTCAGGAAGCTCTACGAGTCCCCCGGCGGTAACCAAGGTTGACGGTTTACCGCCGGCGCCCAGTGGAGAAAGCTTCTAAATGAGATTTTTCGCCTTCCATGCAAAATCAGGTAAATTTTCCGAGCCAACTAGTCCGCTAGTGCGTCCGAATGGCGCCGGCGATGAACCGTCGACCTGGTCACCGCCGGGAACCTCGCAAAGGTCATCTTACTGGTAAGAGTGCAGAGAATCGACATAGAGCGACAATCTTCAAATTCGATTGTTCGATGTTCATATTCGCTCAGTTCCTGCAGTGAACTCATGCAAAAATGCATCGAGAGAGCTGAGCTGCTGTCAGAGAGGAGTTTATATGCCAATGCGACGCGCAAAAATCTGCTTTCTGGAAACTGGCGCCGGCGGTCAACCGTCAATGGTCACCGCTGGGAACCTCGTAGGGCTCCTAGCACGCGTAAGAGTGCTCAGCATCAAAAGAGAGGGCTCCTGGAAGCATTTCCCGAAAAATAGAAAATATGATTTTTTTCCACATCGACATTAAGTTAGTTCTGCCAAGTGTTTTGACAGTACAAGTGCATCTAGAGAGCTCATATTGAGGCGCAGAACCCTCAGAGTGGTCTCCAGGTGCGAAAAATCTACTTTAAAAAACAAAATGGAATATCTTTCAAATTTCTACATTGCCCACACAGCCGGGTGTGCCAACTAGCTCCACTCCGCGCCGAAATTCCTCTAGCTCATCGATGCCGAAGAGCTCTACGAGTGCCAAAAGTCGCATGCGTTTTCTACACGAATTGTATGTTTTTGTTCGAAGAAGGTTTAATGTTTAAGACACTTGGAGGCGATCCGAGCGATCCATTAAGATAACATTTTTCGATTCCAGAGAGGGTACGCTAGAAAGTACGCATCGTCATGTTTTCAGGATGTAGAATTTATTCTTAAAATTGCAGTCATTCGAAAAAGGCATCTCGATCATTTTTTTTTTTTTTTTTTTTTTTTTTTTTTTTTTTTTTTTTTTTTATATAAAAAAAAAAAAAAATAAAAAAACAAGAAAAAAAAACGGCTTGGGGCGCGACACCAATGATATATCAATCACACATCTGTGCTTGTTTGACGAGCAAGCAGGTCGGTAGGAGAGGCGGGAGGAAGAAGAGAGTACAAATTGTCAAATTTTGGTAGCGTAAATTTTTGTTCTTAAAATTTCAACATTCGGTTAAGCTCTAGTATTTTTTACCGTGATATTCGATCTCATTCCCGCTCGCCATCTCGATCTCAGCTCGATCGGTAAATAATATCGAACAGCACTGTGGCGGGATCGGCCGTTTTGAGTTATCTTGATACGCGCTGACGGTTTTCTGAACTTGGTAGCGTCTAAAACCCGAAGAGCGAAGAGACCCTTTCGGGACGGAATATCTTTTCTCGAGATCTCTGGGAAGCCCCCCTGCAGCGCTGCCGCAGCGCTGCCAGAAACGCTTCCGCACGTGCCTGCACGCGTGCAAGCACGCGTGGAAGCTTGCCAGAATCTCTCCCGGACCCGTTGCAGGGGCGGGCGAGTTGCTGCGGGAAACGTGGACCGCCGTGGAAGAGCTCTTGGCGGGCACCACCAGCGTCCAGCTTCTAATCTTAAACTCTTTAGCTCTCAGCGAGCTCTCCAGGAAAACTTAATAGCGTCCAAAACCCGGAGAGCATTGAGAACACACACCGGTAAACCTTCCCGGCAAGCCCACGGAAGCACGGGTGAAGCTCTCCTGGGGCTCTGGGGGGCTCCCGGCCGCGCTTCCGAAGCGCTGCCAAAAACGCTTCCACGCGTGCCTGCATGCGTGCGGGCACGCGTGGAAGCTTGCCGGAAGCTCCCCCGGACACGTTGCCGGGTCGAACGAGCTGCTGCGAGAAATGCTCTGAGAAGCGGTCTGCTTTGAATCTGAGCATTCTTACCCGTGCAAGGAGCTCTACGAGGTTCCCGGCGGTGGCCAGGTTGACGGTTCACCGCCGGCGCCAGTCTTAAACCCTTTAGCTCTCAGCGAGCTCTCCGGGAAAAACCGCTTCCACGCGTGCCTGCATGCGTGCGGGCACGCGTGGAAGCTTGCCGGACTCTCTCCCGGACACGTTGCCGGGTCGAAAGAGCTGCTGCGAGAATTCTGGACCGGCGGAGATGGGCTGCTGGCGGGCACCATCACCGTCCGGCTTCTAATCTTAAGCCCTTCAGCTTTCAGCGAGTTCTCCGGGAATAACTCGAGCTTTAGGACAGCTACAGAGCTAGGAAGCACATCTAATGATGTAGAATAATTAGGCGCGTTCGCCTGTTGAATCCAAAGGTCTGAACTCGGTTTGTTAGTCGAGCTAGGTCCGCAAACCTATTCGTAGTATTCGAGTAATCTTGCCAGGAACTCTCGGTTTTCTGTACTTCTCGAGCTGTGGGACAGCTACAGAGCTGATATTTACAGAAACTGATGCAGAATCATTAGTTGCGCTTCTCTCTCGAATCCAGCGCTGAGAGCTAAAGAGTTTTCAGACTGGCACCGGCGGTGAAAAGTCAACTTGGTCTCCGCCGGGAACCTCGTAGAGCTCTTTTCACGCGTGAGAGTGCTAAGAGTCGAAGGAGAGAGCTTCTCGAGACATTTCTCGAAAAATTGAATCTTCAATTTTTTCATGTCGATAGAAAGTTGGTTGCGCCAAGCTGTTTGATAGTAAAAGTGCGCCTTCAGCGCTCATATTAAGACGGAGAGGCCCTCAAAGTTGTCTGCAGGTGCGAAAAATCTGCTTTCTCAAAATGCATTGTCGAATATCTTCTAAATATTTGCAAAACTACCAAAAGTTGCCACATTGTCCGCCTCGGCCGGCTGGGCCAACTAGCTCGACTCCGCGCCGGAATTCCTCTGGCTCATCGACGACGAAGAGCTCTACGAGGTATAAGAAACCGGACGGTGGTGGTGCCCGCCAGGAGATCCTCCACGGCAGTCCACGTTCCCCGCAGAAACTCCGGCGGCCCGGCAACGTGTCCGGGAGAGCTTCCGTCAAGCTTCTACGCGTGCCTGCAAGCGTGCAGGCACGCATGGAAGCGCTTCTGGCAGCGCTTTCGCAGCGCCCCAGGGGGATCCCCCAAGGCTCTCCAGGAAAGATACCTCGTAGAGCTCTTCGGCAAGATGAGCTTAGAGGAATTCGGGCGCGGGCGGAGCTAGTAACTCGTAGAGCTTCCCTTAGCAAGTTATTGCTGGAAGCTTAAAAGTAATTCCGGAGCGCTGGAGAGCTAGTTGGCAAGAAAAATCTCGACGGACCTTTTGGTGACTTTTGGTCGGTTGAAAATTTTGTTCTCGAAATTCAACAATTCGTTTGAGCTCTAGTATTTTTTCCCGTGATATTCGATCTTATTCCCGCTCGCCATCTTGATCTCAGCTCGATCGGGTACCTTTTACTGCCAAAAAGCGTCCCGTCGGGCGGGATCGGCCGTTTCGAGTCATCTTGATACGCGTTGTCGGTTTTTTGTACTTAACTCGAGCTGTAGGGCAGCTACAGAGCTGGTAAGCACACCCTATCGCATTCAGAATTATCAGGCGCGTTCGCCTGTTGAATCCAGAGGTCTGAACTCGGTCTGCTAGCCGAGCTAGGTCCGCAAACCTATTCGTATTATTCGAGTCATCTTGACAGACGCTCTCGGTTTTCTGTACTTAACTCGAGCTGTAGGGCAGCTACAGGGCTCATTGTCACAGAGATCGATGGGGAATCATCAGCCGCGTTCGTCTATCGAACCGAGAGCTCTCAACTCGGCCTGCTGCCCGAGCTAGGTTCGCGAAACTATTCGTATTGTCCGAATCATCTTGAGAAGTGCTCTCAATTTTCTGCACTCAACTCGTGCTGGGGGAGGGCTACAGTACTGCGGGTCACAGATATCGATTTGCACACATCAGGCGCGTCTGTCGGTCGATTCCAGAGCTCGGAACTCGGTCTGCTGCTCGAACTAGGTCCGCGAAACTATTCTATCATTCGAGTCGATACTGTCGGTTTTCTGCACTTAACTCGGGCTGTAGGGGGGCTGCAGGGCTGGGAATCACATGAGTGGATTCGCAGACATCAGACGCGCCGGCCTGTCGCATTCAGAGGTCTGAACTCGGTTGATACTCGAATTGGGTTGCGAAACTGTTTGTTTTTTGTTAGAGTCATCTTGTGAGGTCTGAAATCACTTGGGCTGAAAAACTAGTCGTTCTTTGCAGTTTTTTTCCACACTACATACTGTCAGGAAGCTCTACGAGTCCCCCGGCGGTAAGAAAGGTTGACGGTTTACCGCCGGCGCCGAGTTAGCCGACCCGACCTTAAGAGACAATGTGACGACTTGGTCGGTTTTTCAATCTTTGTGCAAAATTTCAAAATTTGTTTTGAATATTGGTATTTTTCCCATCTTGAGTGGTTTATTCCGCGCCTGCCAGTAAAATTTTCAGGTCTGTGGGTGCAGTATTACTATCAAAACACTTGGGGGAACCGACGTTGAATGAAAACAGAAAAACGTGATTTTTCAAGTTTTTTGTTTCTCGCTCCAGAAGCTTCCTCCATGTGTTCCGACGATCGATGTGCAAGAAAAGAGCTCTACGAGGTTCTCGGCGGTAACCAGGTTGACGGTTTACCGCCGGCTCCCAGTTTCCGGTCAGCGAGATTCTCTTACCTCGTAGAGCTCTTCGATATCGATGAGCTAGAGGAATAATAACTCGTAGAGCTTCCCTTAGCAAGCTTTTGCTGGAAGCTTTAGAGTAATTCCGGGTCGCTGGAGAGCTAGTTGGTAAGACAAATGTCGACGGACCTTTGATGACTTTTGGTCGGTTGAAAATTTTGTTCTCGGAATTCAACAATTCGTTTGAGCTCTAATTTTTTTTCCCGTGATATTTGATCTCATTCCCGCTCGCCATCTTGATCTCAGCTCGATCGGGTACCTTTTACTGCCAAAAAACACTCCGGCGGGATCGGCCATTTCAAGTCATCTTGATACGCGCTGTCGGCTTTCTCAAGATAACTCGAGCTTCAGGACAGCTACAGAGCTGGTAAGCACATCTAATCGATTCAGAATGATTAGGCGCGTTCGCCTGTTGAACCCAGAGGTCTGAACTCGGTCTGCTCGCCGAGCTAGGTCCGCAAATCTGTTCGTATTATTCGAGTCAACGTAGCAGACGCTCTCGGTTTTCTGGGCAGTTATAAAGCCCATAGTCACAGAAATCGATTGGAATCATCAGGCGCGTTCGTCTGTACAATCGCGAGCTCTGAACTCGGGCTGCTGCCCGAGCTAGGTCCGCGGAACTATTCGTATTGTTCGAGTCATCTTGAGAAGTGCTCTCGGTTTTCTGCACTTAACTCGTGCTGGGGGAGGGCTACAGTGCTGCTGGTCACAGAAATCGATTTAGAGACATCAGGCGCGTACGTCTGTCGAACCGAGAGCTCGGAACTCGGTCTGCTGCTCGAACTAGCTCCGCGAAACTATGATATTATTCAAGTTATCCTGAGAGCTGCTGTCGGTTTCTGCACTTAAGTCGGGCTCTAGGTGGGCTGCAGGGCTGGTAATCATAGGAGGCGATTCACAGACATCAGACACGTCCGTCTGTCGCATTCAGAGGTCTGAACTCGGTTGAGTCTCGAGCTGGGTTCCAAACTGTTCGTTTGTTTGCTAGAGTCATCTTGAGAGGTCTGGCTTAGGCGAAAATTCTGTGCATTTTTTCCACATTATATACTGTCTGGGAGCTCTACGAGTCCCCCGGCGGTAAGAAAGGTTGACGGTTTACCGCCGGCGCCCAGTTCCGGCGCGCTGGAGAGCTAGCTGGCAAGAAAAATCTCGACGGAACTTTTGGTGACTCGACTCGTAGAGCTTCCCTGAGAGCGCAGCGGCGAAGCTTAAGAGTAATTCGAAAACGCTGGCAGGCTAGTTGGCTCGAAAAATCTCGACTGAACTTTTCACAACTTTGGCTCGGTTAAAAATTATGTTCTCGAAATTCAACAAGTCGTTTGAGCTCTAGTATTTTTTCCCGTGATATTCGATCTTATTCCCGCTCGCCATCTTGATCTCAGCTCGATCGGGTACCTTTTACTGCCAAAAAGCGTCATGGCGGGATCGGCCGTTTTGAGTCATCTTGATATGCGCTGTCGGTTTTCTGAACATAACTCGAGCTTCAGGACAGTTACAGAGCTGGTAAGCACAGCTAATCGATGTAGAATGATCTGGCGCGTTCGTCTGTTGAACCCAGAGGCCTGAACTCGGTCTGCTAGCCGAGCTAGGTTGAAAAACCTATTCGTATTATCCGAGTCATCTTGACAGACGCTCTCGGTATTTTGTGCTTAACTCGAGCTCTAGGGCAGCTACAGAGCTCATAGTCTCAGAATTCGATTGGGAATCATGAGGCGCGTTCGTCTGTTGATTCCAGAGCTCTGAACTCGGTCTGCTGCCCGAGCTAGAATCGGGAAACTATTCGTATTGTTCGAATCATCGGAAGAGGTACTGTCGCTTTCTAAACTTAACTCGGGCTGTAGGGGGCTACAGTGCTGGTGGGGACAGCAATCGATTTGGAGACATCAGGCGCGTCCGCCTGTAGAAGCCAGAGCTCGGAACTCGGCCTGCTGCCTGAACTCGGTCCGCGAACCTGTTCGTATTGTTCGAGTCATCCTGAAAGATGCTGTCGGTTTTCTGCACTTAACTCGGGCTGTAGGGGAGCTGCAGGGCTGGTAATCACAGGAATCGATCCGGAGACATCAGACGCGTCCGCCTGTCGCATTCAGAGGCCTGAACTCGGTCTGATACTCGAGCTGGGTTTAGGAAACTATTCGTTTTGTTTGAGTTATCTTCATAGGTGCTGTTGATTAGCGCACGTAACTCGGGCTGTAGCAGAGCTACAGAGCTGGTACAGAAGACAATCCAGAAGCATCAGGGGGCGTTCAGCTGTTGCATCGAGAGGTCTGAAATCGCTTGGGCCGAAAAACTATTCGTTCTCTGCAATTTATTTTCTACATTATATATAGTCAGGAAGCTCTACGAGTCCCCCGGCGGTAAGAAAGGTTGACGGTTTACCGCCGGCGCCCAGTTCCGGCGCGGGGTGCATCTAGTAACTCGTAGAGCTTCCCTTAGCAAGTTATTGCTGGAAGCTAAGAGTAATTCCGGCGCGCTGGAGAGCTAGTTGGCAAGCAAAATCTCGACGGAACTTTTGGTGACTTTTGGTCGGTTGAAAATGTTGTTCTCGAAATTCAACAATTCGTTTGAGCTCTAGTATTTTTTCCCGTGATATTCGATCTCATCCCCGCTCGCCATCTTGATCTCAGCTCGATCGGGTGAATATTACTATCAAAAAGCACTGTGGCGGGATCGGCCGTTTTGAGTCATCTTGATACGCGCTGACGGTTTTCTGAACATAACTCGAGCTTTAGGACAGCTACAGAGCTGGTAAGCACAGCTAATCGATGTAGAATGATTAGGCGCGTTCGCCTGTTGAATCCAGAGGTCTGAACTCGGTCTGTCAGCCGAGCTAGGTTCGCACACCTATTCGTATTATTCGAGTCATCTTGACAGGAACTGTTGAATCAAGAGCTCTGAACTCGGTCTGCTGCCCGATCTAGAATCGCGAAGCTATTCGTATTGGTCGAGTTATCTTGAGAAGTGCTCTCGGTTTTTCACTCAACTCGCGCTGGGGGGGGGGCTACAGTGCTGGTGGTGACAGGAATCGATTTGAATACATCAGGCGCGTCCACCTGTCGAATCCAGAGCTCGGAACTCGGTCTGCTGCCCGAATTAGGTCTGCGAAACTACTGTATTGTTCGAGTCATGCTGAGAGGTGCTGTCGGTTTTCTGCACTTAACTTGGGCTGTAGGGGGGCTGCAGGGCTGGTAATGACAGGAGTCGATTTGCAGACATCAGACGCGTCCGCCTGTCGCATTGAGAGGTCAAAAAATATTCACTATGAGTTGGAATGTTGGTAGGTGCTGTCGGTTTTCTCAACTTAAGTCGAGCTAGGAAGCTCTACGAGTCTCCCGGCGGTAACCAAGGTTGACGGTTTACCGCCGGCGCCCATTGGCCAATCCGGGCCGGGCGGACAATGTGATGACCTGGGGTCGGTTTTTCGGAGATGGCGAGAGATTAACTCGTAGAGCTTCCCTTCGCAAGTTATTTCTGGAAGCTAAGAGTAATTCCGGCGCGCTGGAGAGCTAGTTGGCAAGAAAAATCTCGACGGAACTTTTGCTGACTTTTGGTCGGTTGAAAATTTTGTTCTCGAAATTCAACAATTCGTTAGAGCTCTAGTATTTTTTCCCGTGATATTCGATCTTATTCCCGCTCGCCATCTTGATCTCAGCTCGATCGGGTGAATATTACTATCGAAAAGCACTGTGGCGGGATCGGCCGTTTCGAGTCATCTTGATACGCGCTGACGGTTTTCTCAACATAACTCGAGCTTTAGGACAGCTACAGAGCTGGTAAGCACAGCTAATCGATGTAGAATGATTAGGCGCGTTCGCCTGTTGACTCCAGAGGTCTGAACTCGGTCTGTTAGCCGAGCTAGGTCCGCAAACCTATTCATATTGTTCGAGTCATCTTGACAGGAACTCTCGGTTTTCTGTACTTAACTCGAGCTGTAGGACAGCTACAGAGCCGATATTTACAGAAACCGATTCAGGATCATCAGTTGCGTTTGTCTGTTGAATCCAGAGCTCTGACCTCGGTCTGCTGCCCGATCTAGAATCGCGAAACTATTCGTATTGGTCGAGTCATCTTGAGAAGTGCTCTCGGTTTTCTTCACTCAACTCGCGCTGAGGGGAGCTACAGTGCTGGTGGTCACATGAATCGGTTTCAACACATCAGGCACGTCCGCGTGTCGAATCGAGAGCTCGGAACTCGGTCTGCTGCCGAATTAGGCCTGCGTAACTACTGTATTGTTCGAGTCATCCTGAGAGGTGCTGTCGGTTTCCTGCACTTAACTTGGCCTGTAGGGGGGCTGCAGGGCTGGTAATGACAGGAGTCGATGCGCAGACATCAGCTGCGTCCGCCTGTCGCATTCAGAGGTCAAAAAATATTCACTATGAGTCGGAATGTTGGTAGGTGCTGTCGGCTTTCTCAACTTAAGTCGAGCTAGGAAGCTCTACGAGTCTCCCGGCGGTAACCAAGGTTGAAGGTTTACCGCCGGCGCCCAGTTTGAAATTCCTTTTTGAATTTTGAATTTTTATTCTATGCAATAAATCATAACGCTTTCGATAGTGCAAATCTGAGGGCTCTAGCTGTAGTATTTCGATCAAAAGACTACGGGGAACCACCATTGTGTATGACCGAAAACAATATTCCTTCATTTTTCAAGCTGGTATTGAGCAGCGTTTTCTGCTCTCGAAACCGAATTCGCCTATTCGGAGCTCTACGAGGGTTTCGGCGGTAACCTTGTTGACGGTTTACCGCCGGCTCCCAGTTGCTCTCCGGGTTTTGGACGCTACCAATCAGTTGCGTTTCTCTCTCGAATCCAGAGCTGAACTCGGTCTGCTGCCCGATCCAGAATTGCGAAATTATTCGTTTTTGGTCAAGGCATCTTGAAAAGGGCTCTCGGTTTTCTTCTCAACTCGCGCTGAGGGTGGCTACAGTGCTGATGACAGGAACCGATTTGAAGACATCAGGCGCGTCCGCCTGTTGAATCCAGAGCTCGGAACTCGGTCTGCTGCCCGAGTTAGGTCTACGAAACTACTGTATTGTCATCCTGAGAGGTGCTGTCGGTTTTCTGCACTTAACTCGGTCTGTTGGGGGGCTGCAGGGCTGGTCAGGAGTCGACTCGCAGACATCAGACGCGTCCGCCTATCGCATTCAGAGGTCAAAACATATTTACTATAAGTCGGAGTGTTGGTAGGTGCTGTCGGTTTTCTCAACTTAAGTCGAGCTAGGAAGCTCTACGAGTCTCCCGGCGGTAACAAAGGTTGACGGTTTACCGCCGGCGCCCAGTAATACCTTGTAGAGCTCTTCGGCATCGATACCTCGTACAGCTTTCGGCATCGATGAGCTAGAGGAATTCTGGCGCGGGCTGGAGCTAGTAACTCGTAGAGCTTCCCTTAGCAAGTTGTTGCTGGAAGCTTTAGAGTACCTCGTAGAGCTCTTCGACATCGATCAGCTAGAGGAATTCCGGCGCGGGGTGGAGCTAGTAACTCGTAGAGCTTTCCTTAGCAAGTTGCTGGAAGCTTAAGAGTAATTCCGGCGCGCTGGAGAGCTAGTTGGCAAGAAAAATCTCGACGGACCTTTTGCTGACTTTGGGTTGGTTGAAAATTTTGTTCTCGAAATTCAACAATTCGTTTGAGCTCTCGTATTTTTTTGACCATATTCGATCTTATTCCCGCTCGCTATCTTGATCTCAGATCGATCGGGTAAATATTACTGCAAAAAAACATCGCGGCGGGATCGGCTGTTTCGAGTCATCTTGATACGCGTTGTGGTATTTTGTACTTAACTCGAGCTGTAGGGCAGCTGCAGAGCTGATTCTCACAGAAATCGATTAAGAATCATCAGGCGCGCTTTTCTGTTCCATCTAGAGGGCTGAACTCGGTCTGCTCCCTGAGCTAGGTTTGCGAAACTATTCGTGTTATTGGAGTCATCTTGAGAGATGCTCACAGTTTTTTGCACTGAACTCGGCTGTAGGGAGGCTACATTGCTGGTAATCACAGACATCGATTCGGAGAGATCAGACGCGTCCGCCTGTCGAATCCTGAGTTTGGAACTCGGTCTGCTGCGCGAACTAGGTCCGCGAAATTATTCGTATTGTTCGAGTCATCCTGAGGGGTCATGTCGGGTTTCTGCACTTAACTCGAGCTGTAAGGGGGCTGCAGGGCTGGTAACTACTGGAATCGATTGAGAGGTATCAGCAGCGTCCATCTGTCGCATTTAGAGCCCTGAACTCGGCCTGCTCCCCGAGCTAGATCCGCGAAACTATTCGTATCATTCAGAGGTGCTGTCGATTTTCTGCACTTAACTCGGGCTATAAGGGGGCTGCAGGGCTGGTGATCACAGGAATCGGTTCGGGAGACATCATACGCCCGCTTGTTGCATTGAGATGTCTTAACTCGGTCTGATTCTCAAGGTAGATTCGCGAAACTATTTGTATTGTTCGAGTGATCTTGAGAGGTGCTGTCGAGTTTCGCGCGTATCTCGCGCTTTAGGAGAGCTACGGAGCTCGTGCGCACAGAAAACGATCCAGAAGCATGAGGGGCGTTTAGCTGTTGCATCGAGAGTTGTGAAATCGTTTAGGCTCAAAAACGATTCGTTCTCTGCAATTTTTTTCGACATTATATATGCTCAGGAAGCTCTACGAGTTCCCCGGCGGTAAGGAAGGTTGACGGTTTACCGCCGGCGCCCAGTTGGCCGACCCGGCCAGAATGGACAAAGTGACAACTTTTGGGTGGTTTTGCAAAAAATTGAAGGATATTTGACAATTCATTTTGAGAAAGCAGATTTTTCGCACCTGTAGTGGGTTATGGCGCGCTCGCCAATAAAATTTTCAGGCCCATAGGTGTACATTTACGATTGAAACACTTGGAGGAACCGATTTTGCATGAAAACCGAAAAATCACGATTTTTCGAATTTTTCGGCTCTCGCTTCAGAAGCTTCCTTTATGTGTTTGGAGGAGCACTGTACAAGAAAAGAGCTCTACGAGGTGCCCGGCGGTAACCAGGTTGAGCAGAGCTTACCTCCTGCTCAGCCTGGCCTCACCGCTGGGGTCCCCTCGTCTCGAGCTGCATTGTGCAGTAGGGAGTCTTCGGTTCCACATACTGTACACGGAAGGCGGAAGCGCGGGAATCGAAATCTGGCGGGGCATTTTGTCCTTTTGTTCCTCTTACTGTACACGGTGCCTCAGTGTCGGTTTTGCCTGAGTGCCTTTGGATCCAGATTACACATTGACAGTCCAGATCGTTGGAGTACCGTTGACTTCTTGTGAGGACATCCATTTCTTGTGAGGACATCTGTACTTTCTTGTGAGGTCATCTGTACTTCTTGTGAGGACATCTGTTCGACACGACGACAGATTCTAAGCGTTCGCGTGAGGACATCAATTTCTTGGAACAGTGGGGGTTTCCAGAGGAGTTCAAGTATTCGAACACCGTCACTTTCGCAGCGATGTCTCAGCAAAACCCAGCAGGTGAGCCCTGTTGTAAGAAGAGTAAGGCTGAGGGTGAGGATGAGGATATGATTCAGGCAAGCAGTGGGGAGGAGGAGCAGTTCGGGGAATTTGATGACGGCAATCCTATGAAGCAACAGTTTGCTATGATGAAGGCTATGCTAGCTAAACAGAACACTCAGAAGAAAAGAATTTCACGGATTGAGCAGGATGTGAAACGGATCGACCAGCGTGGTGAGAAGAATGAGGCTGACATTGCTGCTATGCAGCAGCAGATCCGCTCGCTTCAGCAGAAGGGTCCACCCAGTGATGCAGGATCAGGGTCCACGGATGCTTGGAGTAACTATGCGGGCCCTGCGGGCTCCTCTGCTACGGCCACTGCTCCCAGGTATGGTAATCGTACGCCAATTCGCGAATGGAATCGAGTGCGGGAGGATTTTACACCGACCTTCATCCAACTCACAGGTTGGGCGCGAGGTGGAGTCGGCAATCTCAAGACTCGTTCATCGGATATGCTCTCCTGGGATCATGCCCTGCCTGTCATTCGTAAATTTGTCCGTGGCACAGGAAAGATGACTGAGGAGCATTTCGACATGAGTAGGATCGAGCGGGAGCACAAAAATAAACCATATGGTCTTTATCGTATACGATTCTATGTTATAAGTGGCAAGTTGACGAACGATGAAATTTGGGAGATACGCAACTCTTGGGCCGTCGAGCTTGAGAATGACACGCACGACTTGAAGCAAGTCACTCCCATCCTGGCCAACAAGCGTCTCGGCGTATCCTGTGAACCAGCACCCTGGAAGCAGCCACATGTTTCTGCCGTGGGTCGTTGTCAAGCTATCTTTGCTACTCTCAGGAGTGGATCCCAGTGGCTGAAGGGTGAGATGGGTCCTCCTGTCAGCTATGTGTGGGGCTACCCTTCGGCCACGACGCCGAAGACGGATGGAGTATGCATTGCCGTGTTTGATCCTAACTTGGGGTGGAAGGTTGACGCCGAGCTGCTGCGTAAGGTCGATGACAAGTTGGATTGCGAGGTCTTTCTGGCCAAGCTCAACTTTCGTACCTGGTGAAGGTGCCATGGCGCCATCGTGGGCACGTATAACGTGAGGCGCTGTGGCAGCATGAACAGCCACGACATGCTTGCTCAGATCAAGACCTCGAATTCGGAAGTTCTCGCTTTGCAGGAGTGCCAGTTCCTTGGAATAGGTAGGTGCTCTGAGCATGGTTTCACCTTAACTCTTTCTAATGATGGGAAGGCCGGGGTTCTCTACAAGAGGGTGTGGAGAGCCTCCATACGTGAATGCATCAGGGGTAATCGTTATGTCATTCTCGTGTTTCAATCGTTGATTGTTGCCAGCTTGTACTTACCACATGCGCCAAAAAAAGGGGATCACAATATCTTATTCACACAAACATTGCAGTCGTTTCGAAAGGATTTGGATACGCTCCGAGTTAGGTTTCCCAAGGAAGGGTGGGACTTGTTCATCGGGATGGATGCTAACGTTGAGCTTCTGCCTCACACGGTATTTGGAGATGTTGCTTTGACTGGTTCTGCAGTGCAGGGTGAGAGATTTGAAGAAGGGGACAATGCAGGAGGAGGTGGACGTGGAGGTTTCCAGCAGGGTAGGAGGAGGATGCAACAATACATGTGTGACGAGCTCTGTGAATGTATGTGGCATTATGATTTGGTTTTCTCGAATTCTTTTGGGACCCGTCGTACGACCTGGAAGGCCAGGGAGGAGACGGAGGAGGAGGACAAGGTTCTTGATTACCTGTGTATTCCGAGCTCCTGGGAAAGGCCTCAGTGGGAGGTGTCGTGGTTAAGGCCAACACTCAGGGGCTCCGTGGACCCCAGAAAGACCCGCCTGTCGGACCATGCCCTGCTCACCTTGCTTGTCCCCGAATCGGCCGCTCCGACTCGACGTTGGAGAACGAAGCCGCGACAAACGTTCACTCATTGGTGCTGCGACGAAGCCTCGGAATTGCAAGTTTCGGCTAACCTTGATCGTCGTTTGCATGCTGCAGCTCGTTACCCATCTGGTCTCTGCCCGGATGAATTGGCTCCTGTTATCTTGAATGCATGTACACAGGACAAGGAGTCATACACCAATGTCCCAAAGAAAATGCAGATCCCCAAAAAGACAGATCGTCATAAGGAACTTGATGATGAATATCGCCGACTGCGTCGTGAAGGAGGGGAGGAGGAGGAGCTCATCAGGGTTAAGAAAGAGAGAAGGAAGGAGATGCGTGCACACACTCGTCGTCGACTCGAATACGATCATCGTGACGGGAAGCTCGCTCGGACGGTGGTGGACAAATTGAGTTATGACGATGTGCTCACGGAGGATAGGGAGTTGTGGGAGAAGGCGCTCTATGCTCACGGGTTCGCCAAGTACCACTGTGCTGCGCAAGGGATACGTAACGTGGAGTGTATTGAGGAGAGGAGGAGGAGGAGGTTGCAGGACACGAACACAGTGGACGTCTCCCCCATTTCCATGTCCGTATTGTTACAGGCACGATCACGCTTAAAGTGTGGTAAGGCGGTGGGTAAGGACGGAGTTTCTCCTTCTATGTTGAAACGTATCACGTGGGTAGGTTTGCGTCATATTCTTCGGTTATTCCAAGACCTGTATCTTCAACGGTATCCTACTCCTCGGATTTGGTCTGAGTTGCTTGTGGTGTTGATGCCGAAAGCTAAAGATATCACTAAGTTGTCTGATACTCGTGCTCTCGTCTTACTTAGCAGCCTAAGCAAATGGTATACTTCATGTTTGGTTGAGATTGCTGAAGGTTATCTGAAAAGGGTCCCACAATATTTACATAACTACGGATTTTGCAAGGGAAGGCGCACGCACGAGATCACTGCCATGCTTAAGCATGCCACCACACACGCTCTGGAGTGGGGGAAAGATGAGACCCTGCACCTCGCGTCATTAGATGTGCAGACTGCCTTTGATAACGTCACGGTTGAGAAGGCCAGTCGGGCCTTGGATGCCATCCCTGGGTTCCCCAATGACCTTGCGTTGGCGCTACTCGCTCCCAGTATCCTGGACACAGCGGACTTTACCTTTCAGGACTCCACGGCGACGGGTATTCCCTGGGATGCATGTGTACGTACTGGTAGTGTGGAGGCCCCCTTCCTGTGGAAGTGTGTGACACTACTGATGTGGGATAGGATTGTACTGAATTGGGAGGAGGAGAAGTTGGGGTACGATTTGGGGGTGGAGGCTGGTGGGAGGTATCTTACTCATGCGCTCTGGGCCGATAACATTTTGCTTTTCTCGAAATCAAAGACTGAGCTCACACGTATGGTGGGGGACTTCTCGGCTCAGCTGTATACGCACGGTTTCAGATGGAAAGATTCCTCACTACACTATCTTGCCTTTGGGGAGGACTCTGAAGGCGCCTCGACGGGGAACCTCGTTGTCCAGGTGAACGATCTCGGTACCCTGTGTCTTCCGCGATGCTCTGAAATGGAGTGCCTGGGTTGCCTGGTCACGACCAAGACTGACAAACACCATGATGTGGCTTGGAAATTGGCTCGGGGTTGGAAGCGATTTAACCAGTTCCGCAAGTTTTATACGAATCGTGCTGTACCCTTCCAGAAGAAAATCAAGCATTATGAATCTAGGTTGCGTAGTTTTGTACTTTTCGGTGTTGAAGGCATGCCAGCGGACCACCACACTTTGAAACAGTTGCACACGTGGGAAGGTAAAATATTGTGTTCTATGGTACGCCGCCCGAAACCTGCCGACATGGATTGGAGTATATACTTATGCAACTTGTACAAACGTGGGCGGCGTATGCTCCTGGAATTGGGACGGCCGTCTCTTGTGCAGCTATTCTTGTTTCGTCAGTGGCAGTGGGCTCAGGACTGTACGTTTACTGTGAAACGCCTGAACCCAACACCCGCACAGATTCCTCCAGGTACTTTTGATTCTTCAGGCAAGCCTGGCCCCAACGTCTTTGCTGCGTGTGAGCCACCGCCGGCCAAGAGACAACGTCAGGATGAACCCATGTATGTGCTACCAAGTATTGCGTGCTCGACATCAATGGGATGTCATCCTGACGTGTGTGAGACGATGCATGCTGTTGATTCCTTTGAGCTCCCTGGTTCTCAGACACAATTACCCGCGCATCGGCGCAATCTGATTTCCCAGATGCATAAGCGTGCAAAGACATTCCATCCATCTCAGGATTCTCTGTCGCAAAAGCGTTCCTCTGTTGAGTTGCCGTCGCAGGAAATCGCTGCAAACAAGCGGCGACGGGTGGCTCCACCTCAGCATCGTAGTACAGGGGACTCGCATATGCAGGCTAGAGAATGTATTTTTGCATGGTCGGGGGAGTGGACTGACCGACGGCAGGCCTTCATTGCATCGCTGCCTTGGAAAGAACGCCCATTAATGACGCGTCGGCATGAGGGGGGGAGACCACTGGCGTTGAGAAACTTCCATTACATTTTCGAGTTGGTATCAGGGAAGGATTGGTATCACACGTTATCCTTTTCACGTCAGGGATGGAAAGAATTTCTGAAGCGGGCACTGGATGTTACTAACATGGAGGAGGCGTGGGGGTACTGTTACTTTAAACATGCACAACCTGCGGGATATGCTAGGGAGGAGGAGGAGAGGGAGAAGACGGAGGAGCAGCAAAGGAAGGAGGACGAGAAGATGGAGAAACGACTTGCGTACATTAATGAACATGCATCGGAGTGGAATGCGGAGCCTCGGGACTCGATACCGATGGAATTGATTGGGGACTCCGCCACAGGGGTGAATTGGATTAACGGTCTCTGGGCAACATCCAATATTATCTACAAGCACATTCTTGGCGACATTCAAAATAGGCTGGAGCATATCTCTGTGTTGTATGGTATGAGGCCTCCGAGTTGGGGCCACAATATGTTCAAGTGGATCTATCGAGAAGGAAACGAAAGAGCTGACAGGCTGACATGGTTGGCCAGAACCAAAAATAGTTACGTTACGTTCCATACCTCACTTATTGAACATGCGAGTAAAACAAAACTAGACGGCCTCCGTGGATTCTTCGACGGAGGTCGCTCTGTGGAGGGATGTGCTGCAGGATGGTGTATAGATTTGTGTGTACACGGGACGTGGCAGTTGGTGGCGGAGGAAGCTGTCTCGCTTGATGCCTCTGCTTCTGTCATGTTTTGTGAGATGATTGCAGCACAACGGCTCTGTATGGCCGTGGAGCACATTTTGGGTAGCATCTTTCATCCAAGCAGCTGACTCACTTCATCTTGCTTGGAGCTCTCCAACACCTTTACATTTTCACATGTTGTATTGCATCCTTTTCCTTGTTCCTGCATCCTATTCCGTTGCCTATGCCTCAGTGGCTCGGCAGTGTGATGATAAGAGTTGCCCTCTCCAGCTACCCTGTGCTCCGTTTGGGAGTCTTAGGGCTCAGCTGTCACAGCTGTCCGCGCCCTGACTCAAACTCAAACTCAAAATCTGGTTGACGGTTTACCGCCAGTTCCCAGTAATTCCGGGGCGCTGGAGAGCTAGTTGACAAGGAAAATCTCGACGGACGTTTTGACGACTTTTGCTCGTTGAAAATACCTCGTAGAGCTTCCCTTAGCAAGTTATTGCTGGAAGCCAAGAGTAATTCCGGGGCGCGCGTAACTCGGGCTCTAGGAGAGCTACAGAGCTCGCACAGAAGACAATCCAGAAGCATCGGGGACGTTCGACTGTTGCATCCGAGAGGTCTGAAATTCTTGGGCTGATTTTTTTTTTCGGTGTAATTTTTTTCGACATTATATGTTGTTAGAAAGCTCTACGAGTCCCCCGGCGGTCACAAAGGTTGACGGTTTACCGCCGGCGCCCAGTTATTGCTGGAAGCTAAGAGTAATTCCGGGGCGCTGGACAGCTAGTTGGCAAGAAAAAATCGGACATTTTGATGACTTTTGGTCGGTTGAAAATTATATTCTCGAAATTCCTCAATTCGTTTGAGCTACAATATTTTTTCCCGTGATAGTAGATCTTATTCCCGCTCGCCGTCCTGATCTCAGCTCGGTCGGGTACCCCTTACTGCCAAAAACGTCCAGGCGGGATCGGCCGTTTCGAGTCATCTTGATACGCGTTCTCGGCATTTTGTACTTAACTCGAGCTCTAGGGCAGCTACAGAGCTGATAAGCACACCTATTCCATTCAGAATGATCAGGCGCGTTCGTCTGGTGCATCCAGAGGTCTGAACGCGGTCTGCTAGTCAAGCTAGGTCCGTAAACCTATGTCTATTATTCGAGTCGTCTTGAGAGGCGCTCTCCGTTCTCTGCACTCAACTCGAGCTATATGACATACACAGAGTTAAAACTTACAGAAACTGATTCAGAATTAGTAGTCGCGTTCGTCTGTTGAATTCAGAGCTCTGAACCTGCTCTGCTGCCCATCTAGATCGCGAAACTATTCGTATTGTTCGAGTCAGCTTGAGAGGTGCTGTCGGGTCTGTACTCATCCGGACTGTAGGGTTGCTCGGGCTGTATGAGGGCTACGGAGCTCGTACAGAAGACAATCCAGAAACATCGGGGGCGTTCGGCTGTTGCATCGAGATGGGCTGAAAAATTATTCGTTCAACAATTTTTTTGTATATCGTCAGGAAGCTCTACGAGTCCCCGGTGGTAAGAAAGGTTGACGGTTTACCGCCGGCGCCCAGTTTTGTTCTCGAAATTCAACCATTCGTTAGAGCTCTAGTATTCTTTTCCGTGATATTCGATCTTATTCCCGCTCGCCATCTTGATCTCAGCTCGATCGGGTACCTTTTACTGCCAAAAAGCGTCCGGGCGGGATCGGCCGTTTCGGGTCATCTTGTCACGCGGTAGGTTTTCTCAAGATAACTCGAGCTTCAGGACAGCTGCAGAGCTGGTAAGCACAACTAATCGATTCAGAATGATCAGGCGCGTTCGCCTGTAACTCGTAGAGCTTCCCTTCGCAAGCTATTGCTGGAAGCTTAAGAGTAATTCTGGGGCGCTGGAGAGCTAGTTGGCAAGAAAAATCTCGATGGACGTTTTGACGACTTTTGCTCGGTTGAAAACTTTGTTCTCGAAATTCAACCATTCGTTAGAGCTCTAGTATTTTTTCCCGTGATATTCGATCTTATTCCCGCTCGCCATCTTGATCTCAGCTCGATTGGGTATTTTTCACTGCCAAAAAACACACGGGCGGGATTGGCCGTTTCGTGGACGAAACTTTTGGTGAACTCGACGGAACTTTTGGTGACAGTTGAAAATTATGTTCTCAAAATTTGAACATTCGTTAGAGCTCTAGTATTTTGCCCCGTGATATTTGATCTTATTCCCGCTCGCCATCTTGATGTCAGCTCGATCGGGTGAATATTACTATCGAAAAGCACTGTGGCGGGATCGGCCGTTTCGAGTCATCGTGATACGCGCTGACGATTTTCTGAACATAACTCGAGCTTTAGGACAGCTACAGAGCTGGTAAGCACAGCTAATCGATGCAGAATGATTAGGCGCGTTCGCCTGTTGAATCCAGAGGTCTGAACTCGGTCTGTTAGCCGAGCTAGGTCCGCAAACCTATTCGTATTATTCGAGTCATCTTGACAGGAACTCTCGGTTTTCTGTACTTAACTCGAGCTGTAGGACAGCTACAGAGCTGATATTTACAGAAACCGATTCAGAATCATCAGTTGCGTTTGTCTGTTGAATCCAGAGCTCTGAACTCGGTCTGCTGCCCGATCTAGAATCGCGAAACTATCCGTATTGGTCGAGTCATCTTGAGAAGTGCTCTCAGTTTTCTTCACTCAACTCGCGCTGAGGGGGGCTACAGTGCTGGTGGTCACAGGAATCGATTTGAAGACATCAGGCGCGTCCGCCTGTCGAATCCAGAGCTCGGAGCTCGGTCTGCTGCCCTTGTTCGAGTCATCCTGAGAGGTGCTGTCGGTTTTCTGCACTTAACTCGGGCTGTAGGGGGGCTGCAGGGCTGGTAATGACAGGAGTCGATTCGCAGACATCAGACGCGTCCGCCTGTCGCATTCAGAGGTCAAAAAATATTCACTATGAGTCGGAATGTTGGTAGGTGCTGTCGGTTTTCTCAACTTAAGTCGAGCTAGGAAGCTCTACGAGTCTCCCGGCTCAAGCCATTTCGGCTCAAGGATCTCGGCTCAAGAACGTCTCTGCCTGGGTAACCTCCAGACGTTCTAGCGAGCCTTCGCCTCGGGGTGTGAGCCTGGGCGAGCCTGGGTTCCCCCGAGGTTTTTGTCTGCTTACCCTGCATCTCGTGTATTGTACGCTGAATTCTTCTTCGTGGTATTGAGATACTTTCTGGTGTGCTGCACTGCTGTCTATTGTCTGTCTGCATATAGTATCTCTTATTGAACGAGTGGCAGTTTCTTGTGTGCTGGATCGTTGTTGACACAACGTCGTACGACAGTCCTGAGGCCCAGCTGGCCTTGAGGAGAGAGATCGGTCTGGAGCATTGGGGTGAAAGTACTGAGGAGTGGTTTCGTCGTCAAAAGAATCTGGACATACCCACTGAGGACTACCAGGACGATAGGGTCAACTTCGATTACCTTGAGGAATACCAGCCGTGGGATCAGAAAGACTTGCAGGCACTGGAGGCAGCATCAAACGAGCGTCAACGTGAGGACGATAAGAATTGGTTAGATAATACGGATTGGACGGTAACATTATTGATAATATGACTCATGTTGCTGTAGCGGCGGATGCCGCAATGACGGGGGAGAGTGAGATTCGATCTAAACGTGCACGTGGCCCAGAGATAGAGGAGGAGAGGAAATTGATGTTAGCGCAGGAGAAGGATCCTTTCAAACAGATGATGATGAAGCATGTTTGGAAAACGGAGGATGCACATGAGGATCTCATCCATGTTGTTCAATCGACGAAGACGGACATTAAAAGAGTTGATGACACACTTAAGTTGCATACGGAGCGCATGGGCAAATCAGATGCACGGACAGATATTCTGGAGAAACAGGTTAAGCAAATCTTGGCAGGATCCCCTGCCGCATCGGTTTCGACTAGTGTGGGCCCTGGCGGGTCCTCTGGTGGAGGTGTAGGTTCGGCCCCTCACGTGCAACAAGGGCGATCGAGCCAGTTTACGCCAACTTATCTTGAACTCAAAGGGTGGGTTACAGGTTGGTCAAACCAAGTAAATCGGGGAAATCAAATGATACCCTGGGCGGATGCGTCACAGCTTATATCGAATATGATTGGAACACTTCAGGGGGAGGAAAGGAATGCTTACGACAAAGATAAAACTGAACGATTAAACGGAGGAAGATATATGTACGGCAGCGTGAAGGTCGGTTTCAAGGAAGGGACAGCACGGGACACCCTTTTGAGAATAAAGAAATGGATGGGTATGGTCTGTAAGGAACCAGCCGATCGTATTGCTCCGCCTCCAGGTTATACATATCCAAATGCCGATGTTCTCATTCAAGATATGGACACGCCTATCGATCCCTGAAAGATTCGTACGCTTGTGGAGTGTGCACCCTGGAAGCGTGATCATGTGAAAGCGGTTGCTCGTTTCTGTGGGACTTGGCGAAGTATGACATCGGCTCATGTTCAAATCGAGATCCGTGGGGAGGTGAGGCCACCTAGGAGTCAGATTTGGACTTAAGCTGTTCCGAATCTCCGACCCGTCTGTTTTGCGACGTATACGAACACCACAGGGGCTTGGGTTCTTCATGCTGACGCATGGTCTCGTATTGAATCTATCTATCCTGCGCTGACGGTCCCCATGAATGAGATACTTCAGGAAGTGAATCGTAGGCAGTGACGTTTGCGGCGCCTCGTCCGAGGCATACGTTTGGCGAGCTTGAACCTGAACAAAGCAGGTGAGGCTCATTTTAAATGTGCTGAGATTCTTCATCATATGAGGGCATGTGGTGGGCTCTTTGCATGTCAGGAAACTCAATACCTTGTGCATGGCGAATTTGAACGCTTGGGGTGGCGCATCAAAACTAGTTCGCGTAGCAAGGCAGCTCTCATCTTCGACAGATCTTGGGCGGCTGCCGTCCGCATGTTCTTTACTTGTTTCACGAGGTTCGTTATCGGCGTCTTTGGGTCAGAAAAGTCACCACTTATTATTGTGTCAGCGTATTTGCCAGACCCTCATGTGGAGGATTGTGTAGAGATAGCTGCGGAGGTCTATGAGCAGATCAGTCGTGCTCGTAGTGTACTCCGCACTAAGTTTCCTCAGGCCAGCTTTTGTGTTCTGCTCGATGCAAATGTGGAGATTCCGCCTGGATGCAAGTTTACGTATAATGGGGAGGAGTATGGGGCTACTGGAGAGGAGGGTACTCGTACGGACAGAAGGTGGGAGGGAGGAGGAGACGGTACACAGCAGATTGAGAGGAGGAATCGGAGGAGGAGGCTGAAGGAGCTGCTCTTAGAGTTCATGGAATCACATGGACTGAAGGCCGCCAACACTTTCAATACTAGGAAGCATACCTGGGAGTCGTGGGGGGAGAACAAGTTTCTGACATCGAAGAGGGTCCTGGATTACCTACTGGTCCCTCATCGTTGGGAGTTCTCGGATCTGGAGGTGAAGTGGTGTTTCAAGAGGGGTGGTAAGAAGCAGTTCAGTAGATTATCCGATCACGCTATCATCACGGCGAGTTTCACGGACCCTGGGAATGTGATTGTTCGTCGCCCTGACCCCCAGCCTGGTCAGAAGTCTAGGCCGTCCCTGGTCGGATACAAGTGTTCGACTTGGGCTGATGAGCATCAGGCTCGGCAGCATGTGGATTTGAATCTAGGCGGTGCGGCCTTCGCTCGTTCGAGGTGTCCGTCTGTGACCTGTCCGCAGTGTTTGCAGAGTACTATGCTGGAGGCGTACTTGTCACCGACGGTGGTCTACTCCACCACGGGTGCGAGAAGACCAAGAGAGCCGTCCAGGCCGGTGCAGCTCACGAGGGCCGAGGAGGAGGTTAAGATGTGTCCGAAGGAGGATGTGGAGAGGTTGAGGAGGTTAAAGAATGAGGCCAATCGTCTACGCAGAAGTTATCGACGTGATATGATTATGTGCAGATGTCCCCCAACAAAGCGTAAGGTCAGATATACTATCAAACATTTAGTGGTGGATGGGAGGGAGACGGAGGACCGTGAGGAGTGGAAGGAGGAGCTCGACAAGTTCGTTCGTTTCAAGGTGTCGTCCGAGGAGGTACGCAATTCCACCAACAGTATGATGGAGGAGATCAGGATGAGGGCTGTACATGAGGTACGATCCACATCAGTTGTGGGAATTAGTATGGCGCTGCTTCTCAGAGCACGGGCTCGGCTGAAGACCCAGAGGGTTACTGGGCCAGATGGGATACCGTGCGAGATTCTTAGGAGCTTGCCGTGGTGTGCTCTCAGAGCGATCCAGAAGATGTTCGATAAAATCATCAAGCTCACGACTCCGTATCCTCAGTCGTGGCGTGAGATCCTCTTCTCTTTTATGCCCAAAATTCCAGGGATTACTAAGTTAAAAGACGGTCGTTTGCTGTGTATGCAGAATGCTGTTTCGAGATGGTTCAGTTCCTGTATTGTTCTCCTGGTTGAGGGCCATATTGAAAGAAACGGAGTGTTTCGTCATATTGGGTTGTATGGTTTCCAGGAACATCGTCGTACACACGAAATCACGGCTAGCATCAAACACATAGGTCAACATGCTGCACAATGGGGAAAAGGGGAAACGGCACACTTGGCGAACGCTGATGTCCTCCAGGCGTTCGATCACTGCACGGTGGCCAATGTCAGGCGCGGGTTGGATCATGCGAGTGTGCCCCTGTACCTACAGTATGCTCTACTTAACCCCTTGTGTGAATGTGTCGGCACTGTCTATTATGATGGGATTGAGGTTTTGGAGGTAAGGTGGGACAAATGTATTCGGACGGGGGGGCCTGAGGGCCCATTGGCTTTCAATCTTATTGTTGCTGCTATGTGGAGTTCCACGATTCGAGAATGGGACGTACTAGGACTAGGTTATCGTATTGAGTTTGCGACTGGCTCGACTAGCTGTGTTTCGATTATTGATCACTTCCTTTGGGCGGAGAACTGTTATGTTCTGGCTCGGAGTCGGGGGGAACTCACGCGCATGCTACACGGTCTAACTACACAGTTACATGACTATGGTATGAAATGGAAAGAGTCCAGTCTATTGTGCATGGTGTTCGGGGTTGGTCCTCCGCGAGATGCGGAAGGGGAAATATTACGCACTGCTGATCTTGTTCTCTCGATGGGGTCGGAGGATTCGGGAGTATATCGATTTAGAATAGCGACGGAGATGGAGTTGCTTGGGGCTCATATTTGTTCTGAACTACATGTGAATGAGCATCCAGATTTGGATGCTAGTATTGACTCTGCTCGCAGGGCTTTCTGGGGGCAGGCGACCTTCCTCCGTTCCACGGCCATCCCGTTGAAAGATAAGTATGAGAGGTATGCACAGAGGGTTCAGAGTATTGTTCTCTACGCGGCGGAAGGATGTACGGTCGACTCTAGTTCATTGAGTGCCCTTCATATCTTTGAGGGTAAGTGCCTGGCTGTCATGTCTCGTTGTATACGGAGGGAAGGGGAAAGTTATCAAGGATGGAATACCAGGAGGTATGAACGTGCGAGACAAAAATTATCCCGGCAACGCAACCTAACAGCGATGTGTAGGAGCATATCTGGAAGCATTCCCCTTAAGATTCAGATGAGAATCCAGTTGTAGAATTGTGCTGTTCTCGCAGTCGTAGTCGCATTCGCGATGACAGTCGCAGTGGCAACGGCAGTCACAGACACAGCCTCAGCCTCAGCCTCAGCCTGCCTCAGCCTCAGCCTCAGCCTGCCTCAGCCTCACAGCCTCAGCCTCAGCCTGCTTCAGCCTCAGCCTCAGCCTCAGCCTCGCGTCAGCCTCAGGCCTCAGCCTCAGCCTGCATCAGCCTCAGCCTGCCTCAGCATCAGCCTGCCTCAGCCTCAGCCTGCCTGCATTCAAAATGTGGCCCGGGAATGGAGTTCTGGGAACTCGAAGAACACGAAGTGGCCTACAGTTGGCTCCGGGCATTCAAAATCATGCCCAGGAATGGAGTTCTGGGAACTCGAAGACACGAAGTGGCCTACAGTTGGCTCCGGGCATCCAAAATGTGGCCCGGGAATGGAGTTCTGGGAACTCGAAGAGCACGAAGTGGCCTACAGTTGGCTCCGGGCATTCAAAATGTGGCCCGGGAATGGAGTTCTGGGAACTCGAAGAGCACGAAGTGGCTTACAGTTGGCTCCGGGCATTAAAATGTGGCCCGGGAATGGAGTTCTGGGAAGTCGAAGAGCACGAAGTGGCCTACAGTTGGCTCCGGGCATCGGGGCATTCAGAATGTGGGCCCGGGAATGGAATGTTCTGGGAGGTCGAAGAGCACGAAGTGTGTGACTGTTGGCTTAAAACGACTTCTGCGGCACCCTGTCCGGCACCCGCCCAGACCCCCCTGTGGAGTCATCTGCTGCTCTCTTTCGACCCCACTAGAAACCTATCAGTCTTCGTTGTTAGGTAATTTCATGATGCACACTATGCGGGTATTGTACAGAAGTTTCTCAGAGTGCACTGGATGTGGGCAATCGATGTCCATGACTTTGCCCATAGGTTGATCACAGATCAGGAGGCGCTGAAGGCAAACTCGACAAGAGCTTGGAGAGATTCTCGTTTCTCATGCCTGGCGTTTGGCCGACTGTGGGATAGAATGAGGACAGATCCAAGCGAGGCTCTCAGATGTTGGGGGAAATGGAAGGAGGCCAGCTCAATGAAACGACATCGTGGGGGACAGGAGAGTGTAGGACTTCGTCCGTGGTACTATTTATGGGAATCGTTTTATGGTTTATCCTGGTGGGAGTTCTTTGCTGGAAGTTTTGAACATTTCATGGATTTCGCTGCACATGTTTGTTCTAGTACTATGTTGAAGTATTTCCAAAAGAAATGCAAAGGTTTGGCGTCCTCAGGAGTGCCTGTGTTCTTGAACTTGGATGAGGATGGAGGGGTTCATACAGGTCAGGCTCGGGGGGATACACCAGCATATAGGGATCGTCTCAGCAAACGTATCGCGTTGCATAACATGCGTTGCACACAGTGGGACCTCGAAACGGATGGGATAACACTGGATATCCAGGGGGATTCACTGCTTGTGATTAACTGGCTCTGTGGGAAATGGAAAGTATTAGCTCAGGTACATCAGAAAAGGGTGGATACTCTGATTAATAAGTTGGACGAGATGCAGGACACATACTCGGTGAGGCCTCCAGAGGCTGGCCGTGACTTCTTCTCTCATTCTTTTCGGGAATGGAACCAGAGAGCTGACTTACTGACCCATCAGGCCCGCCAGGGCCACGTGTACGCCGATTTCACTTACCTCAGCGATTTTGAATCTCAGTGTTCTATTCCTTGCCTCATCACAGCCGGCTTTGATGGGGGCGTTTGTAGCCGCGGAAGTGCCTGTGGAGTGTGGATGCAGACAGGTCTGCGAAACAAATATATCTTCTCGCGGACCGACATCATTTTCAAGGATGTGTATCTTGCGGCTTGGTGTCTGCCACCAAGCGCCACTGTCACAGATACGGAACTTTCAGCGGCGGAGCGCATATGCGATGTGCTCCCACAGGTTGTGCAGACCTTCTTTGATCATTCGCAGTGATAAGTCACACATTGTTTCATCTTTATATTTGTTCTTGTTTATTCCAACAGCTTCGCTGTTCATTACTCATTCGTTTGTCTTTGTGTGCTTTGCGTTTGATTGTGTCATTGCGGGCATGTGATTCTCTTTATTCCATCAGCTTCGCTGTTGTGTTGTAAGAGCTGACTGCTTGCGTGATAAATAAGAGGCTCTGTCTCGCCTGATACTTTGTTGGACCTGGCCTTAGTGGCCAAGACGGTCCCAGCAAAGACGCAGAAAAAAACAAGGTTGACGGTTTAACGCCGGCGCCCAGTTGGACGCTGCCAAGTTGGCCGACCCGACCAGAAAGGACAAAGTGGTGACTTTGGGTCGGTTTTGCGCAGATTTGAGAGATATTTGACCATTCATTTTGAGAAAGCAGATTTTTACGCCGAGCATTGGCATATGAACTCCTCTCTGACAGCAGCTCAGCTCTGCCGATGCATCTTCTTGAGAGTTGACTTCCCGGAACTGAGCGAATATGAACATCGAAAAAATCGAAAATCAAGATTTTCGAAAAATATATATTTCATGCCTCTACTTTGATTCTCAGCAGTCTTATCAGTGTACGGAGCTCTACGAGGTTCTCGGCGGTGACTAGGTTGACGCTTCACCGCCGGCGCCAGTTCCGGCGCGGGGTGGAGCTAGATGGTCGTCCCGACCAGAAAGGACAAAGTGTTGACTTTGGGTCGGTTTGGTCAGATTTGAAAGATATTTGACCATGTATTTTGAGAAAGCAGACTTTTACGCCGAGCATTGGCATATAAGTTTTGTTCCCTGAGCAGCTCAGCTCTCTCGAGCCGTTTTTAGTATTAGTTGACTTCCCGGGACCGACTTCATCTTCACTCCGAAAATCTCAATTTGACGAATTTCCAGAAAAACTCCCAGAAGCTCTCCCCTTCGATCCTGAGCTTTCTTACGGGTGCAAGGAGCTCCACGAGGTTCCCGGCGGTGATCAGGTTGACGGTTCACCGCCGGCGCCAGTTCCGGGGCGCTGGAGAGCTAGTTGGCAAGAAAAATCTCGACGGACGTTTTGACGACTTTTTCTCGGTTGGAAATACCTCGTAGAGCTCTTCGTTATCGATGAGCTAGAGGAATTCCGGCGCGGGGTGGAGCTAGTTGGTCGACCCGACCAGAAAGGACAAAGTGGTGACTTTGGGTCGGTTTTGCGAGATTTGAAAGATATTTGACCATTCATTTTGAGGAAGCAGATTTTTACGCCGAGCATTGGCATATGAACTCCTCTCTGACAGCAGCTCAGCTCTGCCGATGCATTTTCTTGAGATTTGACTTCCCGGGACTGAGCGAATATGAACATCGAAAAAATCGAAAATGAAGATTTCCGAAAAATCTTTATTTTTTGACTCTACTTCGATTCTCAGCACTCTTACCAGTGTAAGGAGCTCTACGAGGTTCGCGGCGGTGACTAGGTTGACGGTTCACCGCCGGCGCCAGTTCGCCGACCTGGGCCCGACGCACAAAGTGACAACTTTTGGGTGGTTTTGCGAATGTTTGAAAGATTTTTGACCATTCATTTTGAGAAAGCAGATTTTTCGCACCTGTAGACGACTATGAGGGCCTCTGCGTCTTGATATGAGCTCTCTAGATGCACTTTTACTGTCAAAACATTTGGCGAAACCAGCTTGATGTCGACATGGAATAAATCATGTTTTCTGATTTTCGAGAAATGCTTCCAGAAGCCCTCTCTTTTGATGCTAAGCACTCTTACGCGTGCTAGGAGCTCTACGAGGTTCCCCGCGGTGATCAGGTTGACGGTTCACCGCCGGCGCCAGTTGTTGCTGGAAGCTCAAGAGTAATTCCGGGGCGCTGGAGAGTTGGCAAGAAAAATCTCGACGGGCGTTTTGACGATTTTTGCTCGGTTGAAAATTTTGTTCTCGAAATTCAACCATTCGTTAGAGCTCTAGTATTTTTTCCCGTGATATTTGATCTTATTCCCGCTCGCCATCTTGATCTCAGCTCGATCGAGTACCTTTTACTGCCAAAAAGCGTCCAGGCGGGATCGGCCGTTTCGGGTCATCTTGTCACGCGCTGCCGGTTTTCTCAAGACAACTCGAGCTTTAGGACAGCTACAGAGCTGGTAAGCACAGCTAATCGATTCAGAATGATCAGCTGCGTTTGCCTGTTGAACCCAGAGGTCTGAACTTGGTCTGCTAGCCGAGCTAGGTCCGCAAACCTATTCGTATTATTCGAGTCATCTTGACAGGCGCTGTCGGTTTTCTGTACTTAACTCGAGCTACAGGACAGCTTCAGGGCTGATACGTACAGAATCTGATTCAGAATCATCAGTGGCCGTTGTCTGTTGAATCCAGAGCTCTGAACTCGGTCTGCTGCCCGATCTAGAATCGCGAAACTATTCGTATTGTTCGAGTCATTTTGAGAGATGCTGTCGGTTCTCTGCACTCAACTCGGGCTGTGGGGGGGCTGCATGGCTGGTAATCACTGGAATCGATTCGGAGACATCAGGTGCGTCCGCCTTTCGAATCCAGAGCTCCGAACTCTGTCTGCTGCCCGAACTAGGTCCGCGAAACTATTCGTATTGTTCGAGTCATCCTGAGAGGTGCTGTCGGTTTCCTGCACTTAACTCGGGCTGTAGGGGGGCTGCAGGGCTGGTAATCACAGGAATCGATACAGAGACATCAGACGCGTCCGCCTGTCGCATGCAGAGGTCTGAACTCGGTCTGATACTCGAGCTAGGTTTGCGAAACTCTTCGTATTGTTCGAGTCATCTTGAGAGGTGCTGTCGATTTACGCACGTAGCTCGGGCTGTAGGAGAGCCACAGAGCTCGTACAGAAGACAATCCAGAAGCATCGGGGGCGTTCGGCTGTTACATCGGAAAGGTCTGAAATTGCTTGGGCTGAAAAACTATTTTTTCAGTGTAATTTTTTTCGACATTATATGTTGTCAGGAAGCTCTACGAGTCCCCCGGCGGTAACGAAGGTTGACGGTTTACCGCCGGCGCCCAGTCGGCCCACCCGGCCGGGGCGGACAATGTGTCAACTTTTTGCTGGTTTTGCGAATATTTGAAAGATATTGGACCATTTTTTTTGAGAAAGTAGATTTTTCGCACCTGTGGACGACTATGAGGGCCTCTGCGTCTTAATATGAGCTCTCTAGGTGCACTTTTACTATCAAAACACTTGGCGAAACCAACTTTATGTCGACCTGAAAAGAATCATGTTTTCTCTTTTTCGAGAAATGCTTCCAGAAGCCCTCTCTTTCGATGCTGAGCACTCTTACGTGTGCAAGGAGCTCTGCGAGGTTTCCGGCGGTGACCAGGTTGACGGTTCACCGCTGGCCCCAGTTGCTCTCCGGGTTTTGGACGCTACCGAGTGCTGGAAGCTTAAGAGTAATTCCGGTGCTGCGGAGAGCTAGTTGGCAAGACAAATCTCGACGGACCTTTTGATGACTTTTGGTCGGTTCAAATTTTGTTCTCGAAATTCAACGATTCGCCGGCGGTAACCTGGTTGACGGTTTACCTCCGGCTCCCAGTTCCGGCGCAGGGTAGAGCTAGTTGGCCGGCCCGACCAAAATAGTGTTTTTTTTTTTTTTTTTTTTTTTTTTTTTTTTTTTTTTTTTTTTTTTTTTTTTTTTTTTTTTTTTTTTTTTTTTTTTTTTTTTTTTAAAAAAAAAAAAAAATATATATATATCATGTATATGTGTATATATATAACCTTTGTGCAAAATTTTGAAATTCGTTTTGAGAACCAGTATTTTTCTCACGTGTAGTAGGTTATGTCGCGTCTGCCAGTTTCTCAGGTCCGTAGCTGCTATACTACTATCAAAAGACTTGAGGGAACTGTCAGCGGTTTCAGTCATCTCGACACGCGTTGACGGTTTTATATACGTAATTCGATTCGAGATCACGGACAGCTATAGTGCTCATATTGGCATACAACGATTCAGAATCATGAGGCACGCTTGTTCAAGAGGTCTAAACAGTCTGCTACTCGAAAGAAAACTATTTGTACTTTCTCGTTGCGCTCTCTTGAGAAGCTTTCCTCACGTTTTCGAGCAGTCTGCTACTCAAGCTAGGTCCGCAAACCTATTGGTATTATACAAGTGATCTTCATAGGTGCCCTTGGTTTTCTTCACTTGACTCGGCTGTAGAAGAGCTACTGGTCTGGAACCGAGAGACATCCATTAATACCTCGTAGAGCTCTTCGGCATGGATGAGCTAGAGGAATTCCGGCGCGGGGTGGAGCTAGTTGGCCGACCCGGCCTTAAGAGACAATGTGATGACCTGGGGTCGGTTGTGCGAATATTTGAATGATATTCAACAATTCATTTTGAGAACCGGTGTTTTCCGTGCAGTGGGTTATGCCGCGTCTGCCAGTTAAATTCTTAGGCCCGTAGGTGCAATATTACTATCAAAAGACTTCCAGGAACTGACGTTTGAAAAAAACAGAAAAATGCAATTTTTCGATTTTTTCGTTTCTCGCTCCAGAAGCTGTTCCGACGATCGCCGTGCAAGAAAAGAGCTCTACGAGGTTCCCGGCGGTAAGCAGGTTGACAGTTTACCGCCGGTTCCCAGTTCCGGGGCGCTGGAGAGCTAGTTGGCAAGAAAAATCTCGACGGACCTTTTGGTGACTTTTGGTCGGTTGAAAATTTTCTTCTCGAAATTCAAAAATTCGTTTGAGCTCTAGTATTTTTTCCCATGAAATTCGATCTTATTCCCGCTTGCCATCTTGATCCCAGCTCGATCGGGTACTTTTTACTGCCAAAAAGCAGGCAGGAGGGATCGGCCGTTTCAAGTCATCTTCACACGCGATGACGGTTTTCTGAACATAACTCGAGCTTTATTTAAGCTACAGAGCTGGTAAGCACAGCTAATCGATTCAGAATGATCAGGCGCGTTCGCCTGTTGAATCTAGAGGTCTGAACTCGGTCTGCTAGCCGAGCTAGGTCCGCAAACCTATTCGTATTATTCGGGTCATCTTGAGAGACACTCTGGGTTTTCTGTACTTAACTCGAGCTATATGACAGCTACAGAGCTGATGCTTACAGTAACCGATTCAGAATCATCAGTCACATTTGACTGTTGAATCCAGAGCTCTGAACTCGGTCTGCTGGTTCGATCTAGAATCGCGAAACTATTCGTATTGTTCGAGTCATCCTGAGAAGTGCTCTCGGTTTTCTGCACTCAAATCGGGCTGGGAGGGGGGGCTACAGTGCTGGTGGTCACAGGAATCGATTTGAAGACATCAGGCGCGTTCGCCTGTCGAATCCAGAGCTTGGAACTCGGTCTGCTGCCCGAACTAGTCCGCGAAACTATTTCTATTGTTCGAGTCATCCTGAGAGGTGCTGTCGGTTTTCTGCACTTAACTTGGGCTGTAGGGGGGCTGCAGGGCTGGTAATCACAGGAGTCGATTCGCAGACATCAGACGCGTCCGCCTGTCGCATTTAGAGGTCTGAACTCGGTTTGATACTCGAGCTGGGTTGCCAAACTATTCGTTTTGTTAGGGTCCTCTTGAGGGGTGTTGTCGATTTACGCACGTAATTCGGGCTGTAGGAGAGCTACAGAGCTCATAAAGAAGACAATCCAGAAGCATCGGGGGCGTCCGGCTGATGCATCGAGAGGTCTGAAATCACTTGGGCTGAAAACTATTCGTTCTCTGCATTTTTCACATTATATACTGTCAGGAAGCTTTACGAGTCCCCCGGCGGTAAGAAAAGTTGACGGTTTACCGCCGGCGCCCAGTTGGTCGATCCGGCCAGAAAAGAAGATGTGACAACTTTTGGTTGGTTTTCCTAAGATTTGAATTATATTTGACAATTTATTGTGAAAAAACCAGATTTTTCGCACCTGTGGACGACTGTGAGGGCCTCTCTCTCTCTCTCTTAATATGAGCTCTGGAGGCGCACTTTTACTATCAAAACACTTGGCGAAACCAACTTGATGTCGACATGAAGAAAATGAATATTCACTTCTTTAAGAAAAGCCTCCAGAAGCTCTCTCCTTCGACTCTGAGCACTCTTACGCGTGAAAGGAGCTCTACGAGGTTTCCGGCGGTGGCCAGGTTTGGGCGGTGCCAGTAATTCCGGCGCGCTGGAGAGCTAGTTGGCAAGAAAAATCTCGACGGACCTTTTGCTGACTTCTGGTCGGTTGAAAATTTTGTTCTCGAAATTCAACAATTCGTTTGAGCTCTAGTATTTTTTCTGACCATATTCGATCTTTTTCCCGGTCGCCGTCTTAATCTCAGCCCGATCGGGTAAATATTTCTGCAAAAAAGCGTCGCGGCGGGATCGGCTGTTTCGAGTCATCTTGATACGCGTTGTCGGTATTTTGTACTTAACTCGAGCTGTAGGGCAGCTACGGAGCTCATTTTCACAGAAATCGATTGCGAATCATCAGGCGCGTTCGCCTGTTCCATCTAGAGGTCTGAACTCGGTCTGCTGCCTGAGCTAGGTTCGCGAAACTATTCGTATTGTTCGAGTCATCTTGAGAGGTGCTGTCAGTTTTCTGCACTTAACTCGGTCTGTAGGGGGGACCACAGGGCTTGTACTCACAGGAATCGATTTGGGGACATCAGGCGTGTCCGCCTGCCAAATCCAGAGCTCATAACTCGGTGTGCTGCCCGAGCTAGGTCCGCAAAACTATTTGTATTCTTCGATTCATCTTGAGAGATGCTGTCCGTTTTCTGCACTGAACTCGAGCTGTAAGGGGGCTGCAGCGCTGGTAATCACTGGAATCGATTCGGAGACATCAGTCGCGTCCGCCTGTCGCATTCAGAGCTCTGAACGCGTCTGCTGCCCGAGCTAGGTCCGCGAAACTATTCGTATTCTTCGAGTCATCTTCAGAGGTGCTATCGGTTTTCTGCACTTAACTCGGGCTGTAAGGGGGCTGCAGGGCTGGTAATCACAGGAATCGATTTGGAGACATCAGGCGCGTCCGCCTGTTGCATTCAGAGGTCTGAACTCGGTCTGATACTCGAGCTAGATTCGCGAAACTATTTGTATTGTTCGAGTGATCTTGAGAGGTGCTGTCGATTTTCGCACGTAACTCGGGCTATAGGAGAGCAGCGGAGTACGTGCGCACAGAAAACGATCCAGAAGCATGAGGGGCGTTCGGCTGTTGCATCGAGAGGTCTGAAATCGTTTAGGCTGAAAAACTCTCTGCAGGTTTTTTCGACATTATATATGGTCAGGAAGCTCTACGAGTCCCCCGGCGGTAAGAAAGGTTGACGGTTTACCGTCGGCGCCCAGTTATTGCTGGCAGCTTAAGAGTAATTCTGGGGCGCTGGAGAGCTAGTTGGCAAGAGAAATAACTCGTAGAGCTTCCCTTAGCAAGTTATTGCTGTAAGCTTTAGAGTAATTCCGGGGCGCTGGAGAGCTAGTTGGCAAGAAAAATCTCGACGGACCTTTTGGTGACTTTTGGTCGGTTGAAAATTTTGTTCTCGAAATTCAACAAGTCGTTAGAGCTCTAGTATTTTTTCCCGTGATATTCGATCTTATTCCCGCTCGCCATCTTGATCTCAGCTCGATCGGGTACCTTTTACTGCCAAAAAGCAGGCAGGCGGGATCGGCCGTTTTCAAGTCATCTTGATGCGCGATGACGGTTTTCTGAACATAACTCGAGCTTTAGGACAGCTACAGAGCTGGTAAGCACAGCTAATCGATTCAGAATGGTCAGGCGCGTTCGCCTGTTGAATCCAGAGGTCTGAACTCGGTCTGCTAGCCGAGCTAGGTCCGTAAACCTATTCGTATTATTCGAGTCATCTTGACAGACACTCTCGATTTTCTGTACGTAAGAGCTATAGGACAGCTGCAGAGCTGATACTTACAGAAACCGATTCAGAATCATCAGTCGCATTTGTCTGTTGAATTCAGAGCTCTGAACTCGATCTGCTGCCCGATCTAGAATCGCGAAACTATTCGTATTGTTCGAATCATCTTGAGAAGTGCTCTCGGTTTTCCGCACTCAACTCGGGCTGGGGGGGCTACAGTGCTGGTAGTCACAGGCATTGATTTGAAGACATCAGGCGCGTCCGCCTGTCGAATCCAGAGCTTGGAACTCGGTCTGCTGCCCGAACTAGGTCCGCGAAACTATTGTATTGTTCGAGTGATCCTGAGGGGTGCTGTCGATTTTCTGCACTTAACTCGGGCTGTAGGGGGGGCTGCAGGGCTGGTAATCACAGGAGTCGATTCGCAGACATCAGACGCGTCCGCCTGTCGCATTCAGAGGTCTGAACTCGGTTTGATACTCGAGCTGGGTTGCCAAACTATTCGTATTGTTCGAGTCATCTTGAGAGGTGCTGTCGATTTACGCACGTAACTCGGGCTGTAGGAGAGCTACAGAGCTCGCAAAGAAGACAATCCAGAAGCATCGGGGGCGTTCGGCTGTTGCATCGAGAGGTCTGATTCGTTCTCTGCATTTTTTCCACATGATATATGTTGTCAGGAAGCTCTACGAGTCCCCCGGCGGTAAGGAAGTTTGACGGTTTACCGCCGGCGCCCAGTCTCGACTGACCTTTTGCTGACTTTTGCTCGGTTGAAAAATTTGTTCTCGAAATTCAACCATTCCTTTGAGCTCTAGTATTTTTTCCCGTGATATTCGATCTTATTCCCGCTCGCCATCTTGATCTCAGCTCGATCGGGTACCTTTTACTGCCAAAATGCACACGGGCGGGATCGACCGTTTCGAGTCATCTTGATACGCGCTGTCGGTATATTGGACTTAAGCTCGAGATACAGGACTGCTACAGAGCTGGTAAGCACACCTTATCGATTCAGAATGATCAGGCGCGTTCGTCTGTTGCATTCCGAGGTCTGAACTCGGTCTGCTAGCCGAGCTAGGTCCGCAAACCTATTCGTATTATTCGATCAACCTTTATAGGCGCTCTCGGTTTTCTGTATTTAACTCGAGCTATATGACAGCTACAGAGCTGATGTTTACAGAAACCGATTCAGAGTCACCAGCCGCGTCTGTCTGTTGAATCCAGAGCTCTGGACTCGGTCTGCTGCCCGCTCTAGAATGGCGCAACTATTCGTATTGTTCGAGTCATCTTGAGAGGTGCTGTCGGTTTTCTGTACTTAGCTCAAGTTCTGGGGTAGCCACAGTGCTGGTAGTCACAGGAATTGATTTGGAGACATCAGGCGCGTTCGACTGTCGAATCCAGAGCTCGGAACTCGGTCTGCTGCCCGAATTAGGTCCGCGAAGCTCTTCGTATTGTTCGAGTCATCCTGAGATGCTGTCGGTTTTCTGCGGGCTGTAGGGGGGCTGTAGGGCTGGTAATTGCAGAAATCGATCCGGAGACATCAGACGCGTCCGCCTGTCGCATTCAGAGGCCTGAACTTGGTCTGAAACTCGAGCTAGGTTTGCCAGACTATTCGTATTGTTCGAGTCATCTTCAGGGTTGCTGTCGATTTACGCACGTAACTCGGGCTTTAGGAGAGCTACAGAGCTCGTGCAGAAGATAATTCAGAAGCATCGGGGGCGTTCAGCTATGCATCGAGAGGTTTGAAATCGCTTGGGCTGAACAACTATTCGTTCTCTGCAATTTTTTTCGACATTATGTATTGTCAGGAAGCTCTACGAGTCTCCCGGCTCAAGTCTCCCTGGCTCAAGGCTCCAGGATCCCACTGGGGCTCAGGGGGTGTCGGCGTCGCGGGAGACGGCGCGGCAGCCATCGCTGCCATCGACGGGTACGGCATCTTCGAGGTCAGCTAGGCTGCTTCCTTTGTTTGCTGCGCTTGTTGTCTTTTGTTGTACGTGTGTGAAAACGGACGGATGCGACTTTTCGGTTCTCGCGAGAAGGTTTCAGCTGGAGGATATATCACCGACAGTGCCATATTTGCAGTACTCACAGGATTACGGTCAGAAGCCAGATACTGCTGTCGAGAGAGCTTCTCGTAAAAGACAACTTCAGGATATTGAGAAGACCCCAGGTGACTACCCATTGGACGGAAGATTGAATACTGCCGACTCCACTCCAGATAGTGAATCTGTTGTACCTCTCTGTGAACGGACGGTGACACGACAGTGGTTGCACTCGTGGGGATACGGACCTCAGTGTATTGACACAATGCCCGAGCATGCAGATAACATGACGGTGGATGGCGGAGCCCCCCCTGTGAAGCGTAATCGTGAGGAGGTTCTTGCTGAAAGGAAGGCCGCCTTGGAGGGGAAGGATGGTATGCAGAGTTTACTATTGCAGATGATGCACAAGATGGATGATAACACTGAAAGGATCCAGGATGCCATAGGAGTTCAGGGGACCAAAATCGACAACGTTCAGGCCCAGGTCCAGAAGCAGGGTGTTACGATTTCTAATCTGGAGACGAGCGTTCAGGGGCTTGAGACTAAACATAATCGACTCGAGACGATCGTCCAGGGACTCCAGGGACAGGTTCGTGCGGGTTCAGTTGCCAGTGACGCGTCGACGAGGCCTGATAATACCAGGACGGGAAGATACCAGGCTCCTGGAACCACCTACTTCTCTCCAACGTATGTCGAACTCAAGGGATGGGTCACCAACTGGAGTGACAGGGATAGGAGGTCTCAGGAGATGCTCATGTGGGAGGATGTGAAGGTGCTCATAGATAACATTACAAATCATTGTCTTTCGGAGGATGATCGTGTGCACGTGTGTGTTGACGGTACTGAGCGCATTAACGCTGGCCGTTACATGTTCGGATCGGCCAAAATCAAATTCAAGCCAGGGACCGACAGGGATATTATTTGGAGGGTCAAACGGTGCATCGACCTTGTGACGGTACCCCCTGCTAAACGCCCCGCGCCTCCTCCAGGAATCCAGATCGCTGCACCACAGTGCCTCATTGAGAATATGAAGCAGGTTATCAACCCTGAGTCGATCAAAGTCAGTGTCGAGTGCCCAGAGTGGAAGAGGGACCACGTTAAGGCGGTGGGGAGATTCTGCGGCACTATTCGGAGCATGTGTACACATATTGGTATCGAGGTTATTGCTGTGCGAGGGGAAATGGGACCGCCCAAATCGACTATATGGACAGTGCCCACGACGGCCGCTCCGAGGCCAATGCTTCTGGCTGAGTTTACCATGGGAGGTATCGAGTGAGACTGTCGACAGGTTGCATCAACTCATACCTGCGTTTACTAAGACGAAGGCTGATATCGAGACGGAAGTCAACAGGAGGGTGTGACGACGACGACGCCGAACACCGTTCAAGGGGATCCGGCTGGGTAGCTAGAACCTCAATCGGGCGGGGTCGGCCAATTTCAAGGGGAGTGAGATTCTGAGGTGCCTTTCAATGCGAGATTGCATATGGGGTGTTCAGGAATGCCAGAATCTTTTTGGAGGCAAATTCGATGCATATATCAGACGGTGTGGCCTTTCATATCGTGTGAGTTGTGACGGTAAGTGTGGGTTATTATTTACTAAAGAGTGGAGTACGTGTGTGCGTGAATCACTATGTCAATATGAACGGTTCTGTGTGGTGGTCTTTGGTAGTGGAAGTGCCCCTGTGATAGTTGCCTCTGCGTATCTTCCCGACCCCGGCGTCGAGAACGCCGTAGATGTGCAGTGCGTGGTGTTGGACGTGCTCGAGTCAGTTATTCTCACTCCGCGCAGCCGCTGGAAGGGAGCGACTGTCTCTGTGCTGCTCGATGCCAACGTTGAGCTATCCCCATCAACTCAGCTGCAGTGCTCACGCACTGGGACTGTCTATGAGGCGGTGGGAAGTGCTACCAAGGAGGAGAGGAGGACTTGCGAGGAGGGTGGTGCACAGCGGGTGAGGAGGGACGTACGACAACAGTTGCGCGAGCGTGTTCTGTGCTTTCTAGGGCGCCTGGGGATGAAGGCTGCCAATTCGTTCTTGCCACGACGACTACACACATGGGAGAGCTACGGAGTATCTCGGTGGGGGACGTGTAAGAAGGTTCTTGATTACATTTTTGTTCCCAGGACGTGGGTGATCGATGAGATGACGGTCGAAAATATCATGAGTAATGGGGGGAAGACAAATCGTAGTCGTCTCAGCGACCATGGCCTGCTTCAGGGGACTTTTAGTGACACAGGCGCTGAGCTGGTCAAACGTAGTATCCCGACGGCAGCTCGTGAAAAGAGTTTGGTAGGTTATAAGACGGTGAATTGGGGGGACCTCAATATGGCGCGAAAGGAAATCGATCGGGTCTTGGGAGATGCCAATACTACTTGTTCTCCAGGGGACCTTGTGTCGACCACTATTCGGGCCTGTACTGAGCAGGAGGAAATCAAATTCACGACTGCCACCACGGGACGGGGACTACCGCCAATTAGGCCTGCAGGGCTCACGGCCTGCCAGGGGATTTCGCGACGGAAGCCTCTGCCAGCGTCAGTGGATGTGCCCAGCTTGCGCAGACGTGCCAACGGACTGCGGAGGGAGTATCGTGCGGCGTTGGCCGCGTGGACCTCCCCTGCCTCCAGGCGCAAAGAGCGTCATGGTATCAAGCACCGCATTGTGCAGGGACGGATATCTGAGGACAGGGAGGAGTGGGTGGAGGAGATCAGAGCACATACCAGACAGAGGTATACTTCGGAGGAGGTCAGAGGACGGGATATGGCGATGTTGGAGGAGTTGAGGAGGGATGCACAACAGAACCTATGTGACGGGTACTGCACTGAGGGACTGACAATGGCGGTGGTATGCCAGGCACGGTCACGTCTCAAGTCCAAGCGTGCCACTGGCCCCGACAGGCTGCCTTGTGAAATGCTCAAGGCATTGCCGTGGGCGACTTTGCGTGGCGTTGCTCGGATGTTTGATGAGATATTTCGCTTGGCACGGCAGTATCCGCAGGACTGGAGGCAAATTTTGATCGCCTTCATGCCCAAGCTGCCGAGCTTGACATCGCTGACAGATGCACGGTACCCCTGTCTGCAAAACAGTCTCAGCCGTTGGTATTCTGCTTGTGTGGTGATCTTGGTCGAACAATTTGTGTCTCGGGCTGGCCTCATGGGACCCCTGGGCATCTACGGCTTCCAGGAGGGACGTAAGACGGTGGAAATTGTGGGGGCCCTCAAGGCTCTGGCTCAACATGGGGACATCTGGGGAAAGGATCAGACGGTCCATATCGCTAACGCCGATATCAAACAAGCGTTCGACCACTGCAGCCTTCAAAACGCCAAGCGAGCTATGTGCCATGCCAATATTCCTGCCTATCTCCAGTATGCTCTTGCTTTCACCGCTGGTTTGCACTACGGGGTCGTTAGTTGTCGAGGGTATGGCCATTCACGACATCAACTGGGACGTCTGCATACGGACGGGCGGCCCTGAGGGGCCTCTTCTCTTTAATCTTATCATATGTGCCATGTGGGGACCTATATTTCGGGATTGGGACAGTAGAGGAGTGGGGTATGTGCTGGAGGGCGTCTGTGGCGAGTATGGGCGACGGACAATAGTGAACCACTTTGTGTGGGTGGACAACTGCTACCTTGTCTCTGCCTCCTCAACTGTGTTGGCTCAGATGATGCACGATCTAACACTACCACTACATGACTGGGGGATGAGATGGAAGGATCGCAGCTTGTTGTACATGACATGTGGGGAAAATGCAAAAGTGGACGGTGACGGACATATACTTACCAGCGAGGATTTGTGTATACCTGCGTGCTCGAGATATCAGGACTTTAGACTTCGACGTGTTTGCAGAATGAAAGTATTGGGTCATGAGATTTTCTCCACCTACTTAGTGCCCGCTCATCCTGATGTGGAATATCGCATCAAGGAGGCTCGTGCTTGTTTCATTGGACAGTCGAATTTCTTTCGTAACAGAGCGGTAGCTGTTCGTGATAAGTTTTGTCGTTATCAAGACAAGGTGCAGAGTATGGCGTTGTATTGTCTAGAGACATGTACTGCTGATACTTCCTCGCTGCACATGCTCAATGCCTTCGAGGGATGGTGTTTGTGCCGAATGTTTCGACGGCCGAGGAGAGAGGAGGAGACTATGGCGGACTGGAACCGACGACGGTACCACGAGGCCAGAGAGCAATTTCGATCTTATGGATTTGCGAGTTTGGTGCAGCGATTTCTTCGTATGGTGTGGAACTCCGCTAAGGATGCTGCTGATTTCATTTCTATGTTGTGTACTGCTTCTCATGAGGAAATATCTTCGACGCAACGTACGTGGAGAGATCACCACATGACTACGGTTGCGTATGGCCCACTGTGGGACAGACTCAGGACGGATGCGTCTGAGTGCTTGCGGGGTATGTTTCACTTCCAAGAGGCTTCGCAGCTAAAAAGGAGACACGTTAGTTCAGGTCGAGCTGTCGGCCAGAGATGCTGGCTATTTTCTTTTTGCGAATTCTACGGACTCAAATGGTGGGAGTCCTGTGTGCCGACAGATGCTGCGTATGTCCAGTTCTGCGAGCACATGTGTACACGGACGATGCTGAGTTATTTTCAGAAAAGAAAAGGGTACGGTACAACAGGTGGGGCCCCGCAGGAGGTACTTACCATCACACAAAACGACCTACGCACCTATGGGGCCCAAGAGGGCACTGCGGCGTTCAACGACAAACTGGCCAAACGTATTGCGTTACAAAATATGAAGGAGGTTGAGTACGACCTCGACTCATTTGGGATCCCTGTGTACATTTCTGGGGACAGTCTTCTGGTGGTGTCTTGGCTGCAGCGTGTCTGGAGGGTGCTTAATCGTACGTATCAGGATAGGATCAGCAGAATGATAAACCAACTCGACAACATGTGTCAAACGTATGGAATTAGGCCTGCCTGTCATGGGAGGGAAATTGTTGACCACACATATAGGGAATGGAACACGCGTGCAGATGTACTCACTCATACGGCCCGTGTCGGGCCACCAGTGATTCGAGATAGGATGGGGCTTCACGCCCCTCAGTTACAACAGGTGTTTCGCGTTTGTGCCATCAGAGCTGGATTCGATGGTGGTGTCTCTTGCGACGGCGGGGGGGTCGGGTGCTGGATAGATGTTGGACGGGTATCGAGGCTCTCAAGGCAGCCGCTCAGCCATGAGATTATTTGGACGGAGGTGTACAGTGCGGCACTCTCGATTGATCCAACTTCAACAGTGACTGATGCCGAGGTCTCGGCCGTTGAGCATACGATTAGGATCTTGCCGCGGGTTGTACAAGCGTATTTCGGACAGGATATGATGTGATTTTGATTGTGCTCACTCACGCCATGCCTCTGTTTGTCGTGTGTGTGTGCTTGACCTCTCATCCTCCTAATAAGAGTTGGCTTTCGCCTCTGATCGTTTGGATCGGTGAGGCTTCCGCCTACTCCCGATGCGCCCGCTCCTTGCTTCCGACTAGGCTGGAAAGCCTGCACAGTCGACCGCAAAGTCCGCAAAAAAGAAAGGTTGACGGTTTACCGCCGGCGCCCAGTGGAGGAGCTGCTGGCGGGCACCACCACCGTCCGGCTTCTTAATACCTCGTTCAGCTCTTCGGCAACGATGAGCTAGAGGAATTCTGGCGCGGGGTGGAGCTAGTTGGCCGACCCGAGCAGAAGAGACAATGTGACAACTTTGGGTCGGTTTTCCGAATATTTGAAAGATATTTGACAATTCATTTGGAGAGCGGGTATTTTTCTCACGTGTAGTGGGTTATGCCGCGTCTGCCAGTTAAATTGTCAGGTTCGTAGCTGCAATATTTCTGTGAAAAGAGTTGAGGGAACCGTCGGCCGTTTCAGGAAGGACAATGTGGCAACTTTTTGTCGGTTTTGCTAAGATTTGAGAGATATTTCAATATTGATTGTGAGAAAGCAGATTCTTTGCACCTGTAAACGACTATGAGGGCCTCTGCGTCTTAATATGAGCTCTGTAGACGCAAATTTACTATCAAAACACTTGGAGCAACCAACTCAATCTCGACAGGAAAAACATCAACGTTCAATTTTTCGAGAAATGCCTCCAGAAGCTCTTTCTCTCGACTCTGAGCACTTTACGCGTGGGAGGAGCTCCACGAGATTCCCGGCTCAAGTATCAAGAAAATCTCGGCTCAAGGCGCGTGACATTTGATCCCCTCTGCCTGGGTAACCTCCAGTGGGATCGAGTGCGCGTCAGGGAGTCACACGTTTGTCGCCTAGAGTGATATTGCACTGCCATTCTTCTGACACGTTTGATCGCCTTGAGTGGTCTTCAATTGATTTGTTTCACACGTTTGTCGCCTAGAGTGATATTGCACTGCCATTCATTTGACACGTTTGATCGCCTTGAGTGGTCTTCAATTGATTTGTTTTGCTGGGGCTTCCGAGGCAGTCTCTGCAATCTTTCGCTATGCCACACGTACGGAGTGCAAGTGCTCGCATCATGCGTCGGGCGCTGGCTGTTCAAAACGGATACTGTGTGCATTTACCTATTCGTTTGCCTCTGGATGGTTTGGTGCCACCTACGTGTCTCCCACCACCAGGGCTGGAGCGGGCGACTGCCGATTTGGTTCTAGATTATCTCTTCTTGCGCGATCCACCTGTTGTTAAACGCAGTTTGGAGGAGGAGGCTGACATTACGACTGTTTCGGAGAATCTTTCTTGCCGTATGCAGGCTTCTGAGTCGCTGGTTGATGTAGGTATTGGAGTGCAGGCTTCTGAATCGCTGGTTGATGTTGGAGTGCAGACGGTTGATACACGCTTGGCGGAGGAGGAGGTGGAGGCTACCGTTGCGACTATCTCGGAGACTCTTTCTTGTCGTTCCCTTGTTGACTCAGGAGTGCAGACGGATGATGCTTGCCTGAGTGTGCTACCCAAGGAGGAGGCGGCCGTTACGACACATTCTGAGATTTCTTGTGCGGATGTTGTGGACTTTCATTGTGAAGTCGGCTGTCAGACAGAGATTGTCGCTGGGATGGAGAGAGGAGCTTCAGGGGTTCTTCTTGGGAAAGTGACTGTGGAGGCTGAGGAGGAGTTTTCTCCGAATGTGCAGGCTGATCCTGATAGCCACGCCTTGTCAGGAGCGTCCCAGGGGTGTCTGAATCGTCCCGTCACGCTCAATGGGATATCGAATCCGGGATCTGATGCGTTTGTCCGTGTCCGGATGGACGTCTCCAAGACTGTGCGTCAGTCGGAGGGGGAGTTCCAAGCTGTTCCTCCAGATTCCAAGCGTTCTGATGGAAAAGGGGATGTACGAGGGCACCGCAAGGGCAGAGGCAAAGGCCAACGATATCATAGCAGTGCCAAGCCTGCTAAGAGCTCTAAAGGCGCCAACATCGTGTTTGACGAAGTGTATAGGTTCGGTAGGACGTTGACGGACTGTGAACGAAGGTGTAAATCTCAGGTTCGGCCTCTGTGGTAGTTATTCGTTTTTCTTCGTGTGCTTCCTTTCATTCCGAACTTTTTGTATTGGATTGTTGATTGTGATTGCATTGTCTCTTTTGTTTGTGCTCTAAGAATTCTGTGTGTGCATGTTCAGTTCTTGGCCAGGTCTCCTGGCTCTCACGTCGTAACATTATCCTTGCCTTATCAAAGCCAGCTTTGATGGGGGTGTTTGTAGCCGCGGAAGTGCCTGTGGTGGGTGTGGATACTGATTGGTCTGCGGTACTAATATATCTTCTCGCAGACCGACATCATTTTCATGGATGTGTATCTTGAGGCTTGGTGTCTGCCACCAAGCGCCACTGTTGCAGTTACGGAACTATCTGCGGCGGAGCGCGTATGCGATGTGCTCACACAGGTAGTGCAGACCTTCTTTGATCATTCGCAGGGATATGTCACACATTGTTTCTTCTTTATCTGTGTTCTTGTTTAATCCATCAGCCCCGCTGTTCACTGACTCATTCGTTTTATCTTTGTGTGCTTTGCGTTTGATTGTGTCATTGCGGCATGCGTTTCTCTTTATTCCTTCAGCTTCGCTGTGTGGTATAAGAGCTGACTGCTTGCGTGATAAATAAGAGGCTCTGTTTCGCCTGATACTTTGTTGGACCTGGCCTTAGTGGCCAAGACGGTCCCAGCAAAGACGCAAAAAGACGCAAAGACCAGGTTGCCAGTTCACCGCCGGCGCCAGTTTTGTTCTCGAATTTCAACTCTTCGTTAGAGCTCTAGTATTTTTTCCCGTGATATTCGATTTCATTCCCGCTCGATCGGGTACCTTTTACTGCCAAAAAGCACACGGGCGGAATCGGCCGTTTCGAGTCATCATGATACGCGCTGTCAGTTTATTGGACTTAACTCGAGATAGAGGACAGCTACACCTGGTAAGCACGCCCTATCGATTCAGAATGAATCAGTCGCGTCCGTCTGTTGCATCTAGAGGTCTGAGCTCGGTCTGCTAGCCGAGCTAGGTCTGCAAACCTATTCGTATCATTCGAGTCATCTTGACAGGTGCTCTTGGTTGTCTGCACCAAACTCGAGTTTCAGGACAGCAGCAGAGCTGATATTTACAGAAACCGATCCAGAATCATCAGTCGCGTTTGTCTGTTGGATGCAGAGCTCTGAACTCTGTCTGCTGCCCGATCTAGAATCGCGAAACTGTTCGTATTGTTCGAGTCATCTTGAGAGGTGCTGTCGGTTTTCTGCATTAACTCGGGCTGTAGGGGGGCTACAGTGCAGGTGGTCACAGGCATCGATTTGAAGAGATCAGGCGCGTCCGGCTGTCGAATCCAGAGCTCGGAACTCCGTCTGCTGCCCGAACTAGGTCCGCGAAGCTATTTATATTGTTCGAGTCATCCTGAGAGGTGCTCTCGGTTTTCTGCACTTAACTCGGGCTGCACGGGGGCTGCAGGGCTGGTAATCACAGGAATCGATTCGAAGACATCAGACGCGTCCACCTGTCGCATTCAGAGGAGGTCTGAACTCGGTCTGATACCCAAGCTGGGTTTACCAAACCATTTGTCTTGTTCGAGTCATCTTGAGAGGTGCTATCGATTGACGCACGTAACTCGGGCTGTAGGAGAGCTATAGAGCTCGTGTTCGGCTGTTGCATCGAGAGGTATGAAGACGCTTGGGCTGAAAAACTATTCGTTCTCTGCATTTTTTTCGACATTATATATTGTCAGGAAGCTCTACGAGTCCCCCGGCGGTAAGAAAGGTTGACGGTTTACCGCCGGCGCCCAGTTCGGCCACCCGGCCAGGGCGGACAAAGTGTCATTTTTTGGGTGGTTTTGCGAATATTTAAAAGATATTTGGCCATTAATTTTGAGAAAGCAGATTTTTCGCACCTGTAGACGACTATGAGGGCCTCTGCGTCTTGATATGAGCTCTCTAGGTGCACTTACACCATCAAAACACTTGGCGGAGACAACTTCATGTCGACATGAAAAAATCATGTTTTCTCTTCTTCGAGAAATGCTTCCAGAAGCCCTCTCTTTGCATGCTGAGCACTCTTACGCGTGCAAGGAGCTCTACGAGGTTCGTCGGGGTCCAAGAGAGCCAGTTCTTACACGACTTGGATCTTGCAGATGCGGGTTGGGATATACATCGCTCGGCAGATGAAGGGGAGAACGTGGGGAGACGGGCTGCCATCTTGTGCCGAGGTGTATGGAGACATCTGCTTATCGATGTTGTGTGGTCGCCGCTGGGTCATTGCAATCTTTCGCAAGCTCATCTTCGTTTCTGTCTATCTCCCTCATAAGGAGTCTGAGCGGGGTGCACAGGGTGAAGCACGCCGTTCTCCTGAAGGGTTTCTTGCTAGTTTCAAGCTCTATACGGACGTGTTATCGGATCTTGTTGCACATGTCTCTGCGGCCAAAAAGCGATTTCACATTGAGGAGGTTGTTATCTCGGCTGACGCCAACGTGGAGGTTTTCCCGCACCACAGGATCAATGGGGTGGAGGTTACGGGGGAGGCGGTGAATGGGCCTATACGTAAGAGGGGGAGGTCTAGTGGAGGTGACGAAAGTAGAGCCAACAGGATGAGGGAGATGTACTCGGGGGCCTTTCTGAAGACCATGGGGGCCCTCAAGTTGCAGCTAGCCAACACTTTTGGGACTCGTCAGCCTACTTGGAGACACAATTCGAGCACATACGAGCACGTCTATGATTATCTTGCGGTCCCAGCTTCTTGGATGACTCCAGAGGTGACTTGTTCTTGGGTTGTGCCGTCCCAGGTCCCACGGTCGGAGGCGACGGAAAGGACGTTTAGCGATCACAAGCTCTTGTGTGCCGATATGCCCGCCCAGCATGCTCAGTTGAGGTATCGACGTCGGCCTCAGCTCAAGACCTGGAAGCTTCAGCCAGGGTTCGAGCTCCAGCAGACAGCCGGCTTGGAGAGAGCGATTTGCCAGCCCGAGCTCGTGAATCAGATCCACACGGATGTAGGTTTTGAGGTCATGACACAGAGTATACTTGAGGGTGCCAGTGAGACTTTGGATATCTCCCGTTCCCGTGGTCAGCCTGTTTCAGACTATCCCAGATATTCGGAGGAGGATTTACTGATAAAGGAGGAGTTCTTTAAGGTCAGGAAGAGGTGGAGGGTGGCACGATATGGCGGGGCTAGCGTGGGACAGGAGGAGTACGAGAGAGTCCAGGAGGAGTACAGGGGGACAGCAAGGAGGTGGCGTCGAGTACGTAAGCGTCATGATCGTGCATGTGAGCTTTACCGTATTCGTGATGGTGTCCGTCGTAGGCCTGTTATTACGCACATGTATGTTGACGGGGTCCTCACGCGTGACCAGGAGAAGTGGATTGAGGGCCTTCGGCGGCGTGGGCTCCTGAGGTACTCCAGCGATCCCCACCGACAGGACACCAACGCGTGCTTGGATGAGCTTAAGAACCAGTGTAAGGCCCTGCGAGACTCTGGAGAGCCCCACCGCAACCCGATCAACATGGGTCTCTTGCTGGAGGCACGGTCTAGACTCAGGGAAGGACGGGCAACAGGTGCAGACGGGGTGACGTCATCGGTGCTCAAAGCATTGCCATGGGAAGCCCTCCGACACATACTTACCTTATTCCGTTTGCTGTACGATCAGAAACATGTTTCACCGAAGTCCTGGAGAGAGATCTTGGTATGCTTGATGCCTAAGAATCCCAAGGCTCGTGATTTTGAAGAAACGCGGGCCCTCTCACTTCTTTCTCATTTTGGTAAGTGGTATAGCAGTTGTCTATGTGTACTTCTAGAGCACCGCGTTCGGCAGGCTGCACCGCCAGGTTGCAACTTATATGGCTTTATTGCGGGGCACAAATGTTATGAGGTCACGGCCCCCCTCAAACGTCTTGCTCAACACGGCGTTGTGTGGGGGAAGGAGGAGAGTCTTTATCTTGCAAGTGCTGACATTGAAAAGGCGTTTGATAATTTCACGGTGAGATGTGCAGCAGAGGCGCTTTTATTCCATCATGTCCATCCTGCCCTTGTGTATGCTGTCTTTGAGAGTTATGCTTGTAATACGGCAGAGATCAGCTTCCAACAGTGTTCTACGACCATCTCGTGGGATACTTGCATACGTACAGGCTCCTTGGAGGCGCCTTTGCTGTTTGTTGCCCAGACACTTCGTATGCTTGCACCAGTGACGGCAGGTTGGAGGCAGTCTGGATACGGCGTCAGGCTCACTGATGAGGCATCCAATCTCTTGGTCAACCACTGGCTGTGGGCAGACAATATTTTGCTGGCAGCAGCTTCCAGGCGAGAACTGACTCATATGCTCGAGGACTTGACTGGGGTCCTCCACCGCTTCGGTTTCAACTGGAAAGCATCTTCGATGGAGTTCTTGGCTTGTGGCGTTCAAGGTCCATTGCAGGATATCCGCCTGCCTGTGCCGGGGCTCCTGCCTGCTGAGATGGGTAGGAAGCGTTCTCGTGGGGCTTCCCAGAGCGCCGCAGGCCCTTCGGAGGAGATGATAGTGAGACAGGTGGAGAGGATGGAGGTTCTCGGCACGCTATTGGATGTACGATTTCAGGATCATGACGACATTAAGCACCGACTGGAGAAGGCACGGAGGGTCTTCATGAGTGAGATTTCTTTTTACTCGTCGCCCGTGGTTCCGCTTCGTTGTAAGTTTCAGCGTTATGATAGCAGGGTCAGAAGTTGCTTTCTGTACGGCTTGGAGGGTACGACTCTGGATTCGAGTAGTCTCCAACAGATACATGCAGCTGAAGGCAACTTCTTGTCCACCATGAGACGTCTCAAAAAGAAGATCACGGAGTCCTGGGGAGAGTACTGGGGCAGGAGGATTAAGGGTGGCCGTCGCTTATTGAAGTGGGCCCGTAAGCCTTCGATGGTCCAGCTCGCCCTTCATCGCCAGTGGCTCTTCGCCAAACATGTTGTGAGCACAATCCATGAGGAACATAGTCGGGTGGATGAGGACGCACTCAGTCAGGGCATTCTTTATCATGAGCCACGAGATCCTGATATTTTTGGTGGTTCGCAGCGTTTCTTGGAGTTATCGGTTCCCTCGCCTACCCCGAATGCCAGACAGCTCAACAGTTCGTGTAGGAGAAAGGCACAGAGCGCATCTTCCTTGGAAAGTAGATCAGTTCGCAGACGTATATCGGAGAACACGGCATATGAGCATCACGATTCACAACATGTACATGAGCCTGTTCGTAAGCGGGTACGCCATACCTATGCACGGGAGGAGGAAGGAGGATTGCCCACTGCCAGTATGCAGAGCGCCTTGACGATGATGCACGCGTCGGGGGAGTGGACTGAGCAGCGTGACGTACATGTTAGAGCTCTCCCTGGGGGCCGAAGGTTTACTAGAGCCTGTCGTCATCGAGTCTTGACGGGACTCAGGCCTTGGTTCGAGGTCTTCGAGCACACGCGCGGGGTTCATTGGGATCGCACGATGGTCTGGAATGAAACTGGCTGGCGTTCTTTCCTGGTGGGTACCCTGGCCGCCCTGGACTTGGATGATCTTCTCGAGTTCTGCCTTCTTCGGGATCCCTTCACGGGTGAGTTCAAGCAGGAGGAGGAGGGGGAGGAGAAGTCTGAGGAGCAGCAACGACGGGAAAATGAACGGGTGGCGAAACGACTGGCCGCGATAAATGATGATGAAACCACTTGGCGTGGGGAAGGGGGTGGATATGGCTTGGAGCTCCGTGGGGATAGCCAGTGTGTTGTGCGCTGGCTTAATGGAAGATATCGCTGTCATAATGAAGTATACCGCCGCACGATCAAGGGTATGCAGAACCGCCTCCACAGAATGAGTGAGGACCATCATCTTGTCACGGCTGAAGTGGGAAGGGATATGTGGAAATGGGTGTATAGGGAGGGCAACGATGAGGCGGACTATGAGACACATCTTGCACGTGAGGGTAAAGTAACTTCTGATGTTCGTTGGAATCATAACACTCTTTATCATATTAGATCGGGTCATTATATTGTTCGTGCACTTAGAGGAGCTTTTGACGGTGGGCGGTGTGAGCGTGGCACCTCGTGTGGCTGGGTTATTGATGTTTATCTTGTTCCCTCTCTTCCTCCTCACCAGCTTCCCCCTGGACTTGTGCAGGGTGGATGGCACCCTGGAGTTGGCCGCAGAGGTTTCATGATCCCTAGCCATTGCACGATCACACAGGCTGAGTTGGCAGCTGCACATTCTCTTCTCAATGGCATTGCCGAGATGTGTATACACGTACAACTTGGCAGGTGACTGTTTGTGTATAATATCTGCATAGCTCCGCTGTTGTAAGATACATGCTTAGCCCCACTGTTTCTTGATGTGTGTATATTCCTGTGCAGCTACGCTGTTGTATCATATATGCACAGCTACGCTGACTTGTATATCGCACAGCTCCGCTGTTAGTGCTTAGGTTGCCTGTAGGTAATCCTACCGCTGGCCCTGCCCCCTAAGGGGGCTCGAATCGGGCCCCGCAGACCGCAGACCAGGTTGACGGTTCACCGCCGGCGCCAGTCGATGAGCTAGAGGAATTCCGGCGCGGGGTGGAGCTAGTTGGTCGACCCGACCAGAAGGGACAAAGTGGTGACTGTGGGTCGGTTTCGCTTAGATTTGAAAGATATTTGACAATTCATTTTAAGAAAGCAGATTTTTACGCCGAGCATTGGCATATAAACTTTGTTCCCTAGCAGCTCAGCTCTGTAGAGCCAGTTTCAGTATGAGTTGACTTCCCGGAACCGACTTTATCTTCACTCCGAAAATCTCAATTTGACGTTTTTCTAGAAAAGCTCCAAGATGCTCTCCGCTTCGATCCTGAGCTTTCTTACGGATGCAAGGAGCTCTACGAGGTTCCCGGCGGTGACCAGGTTGACGGTTCACCGCCGGCGCCAGTTGCTGGAAGCTTAAGAGTAATTCCGGGCGCTGGAGAGCTAGTGTCTCGCAGAGCTCTTCGTTGTCGATGAGCTAGAGGAATTCCGGCGCGGGGTGGAGCTAGTTGGTCGACCCGGCCAGAAAAGAAGATGTGATAACTTTGGGTCGGTTTTGCTGAGATTTGAAAGATATTTGTCAATTCATTTTAAGAAAGCAGATTTTTCGCACCTGTAGACGACTATGAGAGCCTCTGCGTCTTAATATGAGCTCTGTAGGCACACTTTTACTATCAAAACACTTGGCGCAACCAACTTAGCGCCAACATGATTTTTTTTTTTTTTTTTTTTTTTTTTTTTTTTTTGAGAAATGATTCGAGAAGCTCTCTCTTTCGATTCTCAGCAATCTCACGCGTGCAAGGAGCTCTACGAGGTTCCCGGCGGTGACCGGGTTGCGGTTCACCGCCGGCGCCAGTTGGCAAGAAAAATCTCGACGGACCTTTTGCTGACTTTTGGTCGGTTGAAAATTTTGTTTTCGAAATTCAACCATTCGTTACAGCTCTAGTATTTTTCCCGTGATATTCGATCTTATTACCGCTTGCCATCCTGATCTCAGCTCGATCGGGTACCTTTCACTGCCAAAAAGCACACGGGCGGGATCGGCCGTTTCGAGTCATCTTGATACGCGCTGTCAGTGTATTGGACTTAACTCGAGATACAGGACAACTACACAGCTGGTAAGCACACCTTATCGATTCAGAATGATCAGGCGCGTCCGTCTGTTGCATCTAGAGGTCTGAACTCGGTCTGCTAGCTGGGTTTGCCAAACTATTTGTTTTCTTCAAGTCATCTTGAGAGGTGCCATCGATTTACGCAAGCAGCTCGGGCTGTAGGAGAGCTACAGAGCTCGTGCAGAAGACAATCCAGAAGCATGGGGGGCGTTCGGCTGTTGCATCGAGAGGTGTGAAATCGCTTGGGCTGAAGAACTATTCGTTCCCTGCAATGTTTTTCGACATTATATATTCTCAGGAAGCTCTACGAGTCCTCCGGCGGTAAGAAAGGTTGACGGTTTACCGCCGGCGCCCAGTCCCAAAGGAGTTTGAGAAAACCAAATCTTAGTACCAAATACATTCACAGAGCTTGTCGCACATGTGCTGTTGCATCTTCCTCCTACCCTGCCGAAAACCTCCACGTCCACCTTCTCCTGCATTGTGCTCTTCTTGAACTCTCTCACCCTGAACAGCAAAACAAGTCAGAGAAACATCTCCAAAGACCGTGTTTGGCAGAAGCTCAACGTTGGCCTCCATCCCAACCAACAAGTCCCACCTCTCCTTGGCAAACCTGGCTTGGAGTGCGTCCAAATCTTTTCGAAGCAACAGAGTTTGTGTGAGCAAGATGTTGTGATCCACTTTTTTTCGGCGCATGTGGTAAGTACAAGCTGGCAACAATCAACGACTGAAACACGATAATGACATTTCGAGTACCCCTGACGCATTCACATATGGAGGCTCTCCACACCCTCTTGTAGAGAAGCCCCGCCTTCCCATCATTTGAAAGAGTTGAAGTGGAACCATGTTGAGAGCACCTACCTATTCCAAGGAATTGGCATTCGTGCAAAGCGAGAACTTCCGAATTCGAAGTCGTGATCTGAGGAAGCAAGTCGTGGCTAAAACTCCTCTAGCTATGTGACCGTCAGAGCTCTAAGAGGTACTAGCTGCATCCCGCGCCGGAATTCCCAGCTCATCCATGCCGAAGAGCTCTACGAGGTACTCTTAAGCTTCCAGCAACTAGCTAAGGGAAGCTCTACGAGCCCCGCGCCGGAATTCCTCCAGCTCATCGGTGCCGAAGAGCGCTACGAGGTTCAAGCTCCACCCCGCGCCGGAATTCCTCTAGCTCATCGATAACGAAGAGCTCTACGAGGTACTTGGTAGCGTCCACTTGGTAGCGTCCAAAACTTGGAGAGCGAGGAGATCTTTCGGGAGAGGAAATCTTTTCTAGAGAGCTCCCTGGGGCCCCCCTGAAGCGCTTCGAAAGCACTGCCAGGCACGCCCCCATGTGTGCCTGCACGCGTGCAGGCACCGCGTGGACGCGTGCCTTCCTGCAATGCTCTGTCAAACCCTCCTGGGACGCCTGCAGAGCTCTGTCAAACCCTTCTCAAGCGATCCTGCATTGCTGCGGGCCCGCTGCCGGCTCGGACGAGGCGCTGCGAGGATCGTGGGGAGGCGGAGGCGGGCTGCTGGCGGCTTCTGATACCTCGTAGAGCTGTAAGCCACAATCTGATCAGGTGGGTCTATCGAGAAGGAAATGAAAGAGATGACAGGCTGACATGGTTGGCTAGAACCAGAAACAGTTACGTTACGTTCCATACCGCTCTTATTGAACATGCGAGTAGAACAGAACTAGACGGCCTCCGTGGATTCTTCGACGGAGGTCGCTATGTGGAGGGATGTGCTGCAGGATCGTGTGTGGATTTGTGTGTGCCCGGTGCGTGGCAGCTGGTGGTGGAGGAAGCTTTCTCGCTCGATACCTCTGCTTCCGTCATTTACCTCGTAGAGCTCTTCGTACGTCGTAGAGCTCTTCGTCATCGATGAGCTGGAGGAATTCCGACGCGGCGCGGAGCTAGTACCTCGTGGAGCTCTTCGGAATACTTCGTAGAGCTCTGATGGTAACAGAGCTAGAGCAATTCGGAAACAGGCTTGAGCTAGTTGACGAAATTTCGAAAAGGGACGCAATCATACCTTCTGCGGCCTGGCTCAGCCGATTTCGCAGTTCTAATCATTCGTTTGAGCTGATAATTATGCAGATCAAAGCTTTGCATTATAGAAGTTATCTTTCAAATTCTTAGCTCATTGCGTCGACAAATTCTCCCGAGCGAAGCCAAAACCTGACGTCAAATTCAAATGGAAAAATAAAAATAAAGATTTATGAGAAACTCTGCTGCGAAGTTCGCGTGCACGGAGCTCCACGAGATTTCCGGCGGGGGCCAGGTTGACGGTTCACCGCCGGCGCCAGTGTCTCGTGGAGCTCTTCGGCACCGATGAGCTGGAGGAATTCCGGCGCGGGGTGCAGCTATTGACCCACCCGGCCCGGGCGGACAATGTGTGAACTTTGCGTCGTTTGGACGAACTTTCTGAAAGATTTGAACATTTGTTTCGAGAGCCGGTATTTTTCGCACCTGTAGTGGGTTATGCCGCGTCCGCCAGTAAAATTTTCAGGTCCGTAGCTACAGTATTATTGTCAAAGCACTTGAAGGAACCGTCTTTGGATAAAAACTTTAAGCGTTTTTTTCTCGAGTTTTCAGCTCACGTGTGAGGAAGATCCCCCCGCGTGTAACGAACGGCGCCGTGCGAGGGAAGAGCTCTACGAGGCTCCCGGCGGTAACCTGGTTCCCGGCTCAAGGCTCAAGGCGCTTGACATTTGATCCCCTCTGCCTGGGTAACCTCCAGTGGGATCGAGTGCGCGTCAGGGAGTCACACGTTTGTCGCCTAGAGTGATATTGCACTGCCACTCATTTGACACGTTTGATCGCCTTGAGTGGTCTTCAATTGATTTGTTTCACACGTTTGTCGCCTAGAGTGATATTGCGCTGTCATTCATTTGACACGTTTGATCGCCTTGAGTTGTCTTCAATTGATTTGTTTTGCTGGGTGCTTCCGAGGCAGTCTCTGCAATCTTTCGTTATGCCACACGTACGGAGTGCAAGTGCTCGCATTATGCGTCGGGCGCTGGCTGTTCAAAACGGATACTGTGTGCATTTACCTATTCGTTTGCCTCTGGATGGTTTGGTGCCACCTACGTGTCTCCCACCACCAGGGCTGGAGCGGGCGACTGCCGATTTGGTTCTAGATTATCTCTTGTTGCGCGATGCACCTGTTGTTAAACGCAGTTTGGAGGAGGAGGGGGAGGCTGACATTGCGACTGTTTCGGATAATCTTTCTTGCCGTTTGCAGGCTTCTGAATCGCTGGTTGATGTAGATATTGGAGTGCAGGCTTCTGAATCGCTGGTTGATGTTGGAGTGCAGACGGTTGATGTTGCGGACTTTCATTGTGAAGTCGGCTGTCAGACAGATAGTGTCGTTGGGATGGAGGGAGGAGCTTCAGGAGTTCTTCTTGGGAAAGTGACTGTGGCGGCGGAGGAGGAGCTGGAGGCACCCTCGAGTGCGGAGTCTTCTCCGAACGTGCAGTCTGATTCTGATAGCCGCGCCTTGTCAGGAGCGTCCCAGGGGTGTCTGAATCGCCCCGTCACGCTCAATGAGGTATCGAAGGAGTCGCGCCAGAGGACTCGAGGGAGAGATCGTGACAAGGTCAAGGGGACATCGACGTGCTCTCAGGCCACCATTGCCGATGTCAAAGCGTGGATTGACGCTGTTGCCAGCATCAACGAGTTGAATGCGATCCAGTATTTAAAGAACGGAATGGATTTGTTTGATAAGCTGGTGACAGAACGTGGGTTCCCTACAAAGAAGGCCCAAAAAGATTATGCTCGGAAACTGTATGAGATGCTCCAGAATGTGCAAGCGACGCTGGAGGATCTTCTAGGATTCTTCGAGGTGCACAGGTTCTTGACAGGACAAATGAACCGCGCCGAGATGGCCAAGTTCCTTGAGGTTTCCAAGTGCAGCGATTACCGAACAATATTCTTTGGACGCCCGAGGAGTTTCGACAAGTTGGGATGAAGCTATTCGTGCGCACTTGTATGCAACTTTCGGTTTAGAACAGCGAAGGCTGTAATTCTTGTAACTCACCTGTTCTTGTTTTCCTCACTTCATCTCTCTGTTTGACCTCTCGCTGGAGCCATGATGGCTCTACGGCCCGCTGTGGGCCCCACTAAGCGCTTCAGGTGTGTAAAGGGCAGGTGCCCCTCATATTCTTCAGGTGACGTTCTTCCACGGGTTGTTTCCCCGTCTAATTCGTTGATTACTTCACATGTGACGTTGAGCATGCGCCTCTTGTCATACGGCGGGTTGAACATGCGTATTTCGGACTGGTTTGATGTGAATAAGAGTTTGTGCTCACTCACGCCTTGCCTGTTTGGATGCGTCCGCTCCTTGCTCCGACTAGGCTGGAAAGCCTGCGCAGTCGACCGCAAAGTCCGCAAAAAAAAACCTGGTTGACGGTTTACCGCCGGCTCCCAGTAACTCGTAGAGCTTCCCTTAGCAAGTTGTTGCTGGAAGCTTAAGAGTAATTTCGGGGCGCTGGACAGCCAGTTGGCAAGAAAAATCTCGACGGACGTTTTGGTGACTTTTGGTCGGTTGAAAATTTTGTTCTCAAAATTCAACCATTCGTTAGAGCTCTAGTATTTTTTCCCGTGATATTCGATCTTATTCCCGCTCGCCGTCTTAATCTCAGCTCGATCGGGTACCTTTTACTGCCAAAAAGCACACGGGCGGGATCGGCTGTTTCGAGTCATCTTGATACGGGTTGTCGGTATTTTGTACTCAACACGAGCTGCAGGGCAGCTACAGAGCTCATACTCACAGAAATCGATTCAGAGTCATCAGGCGCGTTCGTCAGTTGCATCTAGAGGTCTGAACTCGGTCTGCTGCCCGAGCTAGGTCCGCGAAACTATTCGTATTGTTCGAGTCATCTTGAAAACTGCTGTCGGTTTTCTGTACTTAACTCGGTCTGTATGGGAGCTACAGGGCTGGTAATTGCAGTCACGGATTTGGCGACATCAGGCGCGCCTGTCTGTTGCATGCAGAGGTTTGAAATCGGTCTGCTACTCGAGCTAGGTCCACAAAGCTATTCGTATCGCTCGGATCATCTCGAGAGGGATTGTTGGTTTTTGTACTGAACTCGAGCTCGAGATGGCAAATAATCAGGCGCGTTTGTCTGTTGCATCAAGAGCTCTGCACTCGGTCTACTACTCGAGCTAGGTCCGCGAAACTATTCGTATCGTTCGAGTCATCTTGAGAGGTGCTGTCCGTTTTCGCACGTAACTCGGGCTGTGGGAGAGCTACAGAGCTCATGCGCAGGGAACCTGATTTGGAATCATCAGGCCCGTTTGTCTGTTGCATCCAGGGGTCTGAACTGGGTCATCTTGACAGATGTTGTCCATTTTCTGTATCGAATTGGGGCTGTAGGGCAGCTAGAGAGCTGGTACGCAGAGAACCCGATACATAAGCATAGCGTTCGTCTGTTGCACCGATAGGTCTGAACTCGGTCTGCTACCCGAGCTAGGTTCACAAAACTATTTGTATTCGACCGACAATTTTTTTGCAAATGATGGTGAATTAAAAACTATTCGTTCTCTGCTGTTTCTTTGGACATAAAATATTGTCAGGAAGCTCTGCGAGTCCCCCGGCGGTGAGAAAGGTTGACGGTTTACCGCCGGCGCCCAGTTGATCGACCGGGCCAGAAAGGACAATGTGATAACTTTGGGTCGGTTTTGCTAAGATTTGAAAGACATTTGACTATTTATTTTAAGAAAACAGATTTTTCGCACCTGTAGTGGGTTATGCCGCGTCTGCCAGTGAAATTCTCAGGTCCGTAGCTGCAGTATTACTATCAAAACACTTGGGGGAGCCGACGTTGGATAAAAACAGAAAAACATGATTTTTCGAGTTGTTCAGGTCTTGCTCCAGACGCTTTCTTCATGTCTACCGAGGAGCGCCGTGTGAGAAAAGAGCTCTGCGAGGTGCCCGGCGGAACACGTTTTGGGTAGCCTCTTTCTTCTCTAACCTGTCCTACACCTTTGCAATTTCACATGTCGTGCTGCATCCTTTTCCTTGTTCCTGCATCCTATTCCGATGCCTATGCCTCAGTGGCTCGGCAGTGTGATGATAAGAGATGCCTTCTCTAGCTACCCTGTGCTCCGTTTGGGAGTCTTAGGGCTCAGCTGTCACAGCTGTCCGCGCCCTGACTCAAACTCGAAAACCTGGTTGACGGTTTACCGCCGGTTCCCAGTCGATGAGCTAGAGGAATTCCGGCGCGGAGTGGAGCTAGTTGGTCGATCCGACCAGTTGCGAATATTTGAAACATATTTGACCATTCATTTTGAGAAACCAGATTTTTCGCACCTGTAGACGACTATAAGGGCCTCTGTATCTTGACATGAGCTCTGTAGGCGCACTTTTACTATCGAAACACTCGGGGGAACCAACTTCTTCTCGACATGAAAAAAAGAATATTGATTTTTTCGAGACATGCCTCCAGAAGCTCTATCTTCCGACTCTGAGCACTGATGCGTGGAAGGAGCTGTACGAGGTTTCGGGCGGTGATTAGGTTGACGGTTCACCGCCGGCGCCAGTGTGTGTGTGTGTGCGTGTGTGTGTGTGTGTGTGTGTGTGTGTGTGTGTGTGTGCGTGCTGGTCTGTGTGTGTGTGCGTGTGTGTGTGTGTGTGTGTGTGTGTGTGCGCGCGTGTCTGCCTGCGTTTTGCTGCTTCTTTGCGCGTGCGGCTTTGCGATCCGGGTTTTTCCCGGAGATCTCGCTGAGAGCTAGAGGGTTTAAGATTGGAAGCCGGGCGGTGGTTGTGCCCGCCAGGAGCTCCTCCACGGCGGTCCACATTCCCCGCAGCGCCTCGCCTGGGCCGGCAACGTGTCCGGGAAAGCTTCCGGCAAGCTTCCACGCGTGCCTGCGCGCGTGCAGGCGCGCATGGAAGCGTTTCTGGCGGCGCTTCAGCAGCGCTGCAGGGGAGCTCGCTTTACGAAAGCGTTTGAGGGCTCGCCAGGAAGCTTTCTGGTGTGTGTGCCCTTTGCTCTCTGGGTTTCGGACGCTGCCAAGTGGGCGCTTCCAAGTGTTGTGTGTTGCTTTCGCTCTCCGGTCTCTCCGGGTTTTGGACGCTGCCAAGTCGCTCTCCGGTCTCTCCGAGTTTTGGCCCCACCATTGCTGAGATTTGAGAGATATTTGACCATTACACCTCGTAGAGCTCTTGGACATCGATGAGATAGAGGAATTCAGGCGCGGGGTGGAGCTAGTTGGTCGACCCGGCCAGAAAGGACAATGTGACAACTTTGGGTTGGTTTTGCTAAGATTCCAAAGATTTATGTCGCGTCTGCCAGTGAAATTCTCAGGTTCGCAGCTGCAGTATTATTATCAGAACACTTGGGGAACCGACGTTGTATAAAAACAGAAAAACTTGATTTTTCGAGTTTTTCAGGTCTTGCTCCAGACGCTTTCTACCGAGGAGCGCCGTGTGAGAGAGGAGCTCTACGAGGGCCCCGGCGGTCCTGGTTGACGGTTCACCGCCGGTTTCCAGTTGATCGACCCGGCCAGAAAAGAAGATGTGGTCTTTCGGTCGGTTTTGCTAAGATTTGAAAGATGTTTGACCATTCATTTTAAGAAACCAGATTTTTCGCACCTGTAGACGACTATGAGAGCCCCTGCGTCTAATTGTAGTGGGTTATGCCGCGTCTGCCAGTTAAATTCTCAGGTCCGTAGGTGCCGTATTGCTATCAAAACACTTGGCGGAACCGCTTTTGGATGAAAACCCAAAAATCGTGATGTTTCGAGTTTGGCTCTCGCTTCAGAAGATTTCTTCATGTGTTTCGAGGAGCGTGTGCCAGAAAAGAGCTCTACGAGGTGTCCGGGGGTAAGCTGGTTGACAGTGAACCGCCGGTTCCCAGTTCTGTGAGATGATTACAGCACAACGGCTCTGTATGGCCGTGGAACACGTTTTGGGTAGCCTCTTTCATCAAAGCAGCATCTTTGCTGGGATTTGTTTCTTCACTCTAATAATAGTGCATCTTATTCCAATGCCTACGCCTCCGTGGCTCGGCAGTGTGGATAAGAGATGCTTCTTTCTTTCTTGCTGTATCCTTTTCCGATCCCTATGCCTCCGTGGCTCGGCAGTATGATGAGAGAGATGCTCGCACTTGCTACCCTGTGCTCCGTTTGGGTACGGTTCAGCTGGCACAGCTGTCCGCGGCCTGACTCAAACTCAAAAACCAACTTTGGTCTGGTGCCGTCGGGAACTCCTTCTTGCCCCCCCCGCCGCGCTCCCCCGCCCTCGGCCGCCCGTCTTTCCCCCTTCTCCTCGGGCCTCGGTATCCTTCGCGATAGCGGCCGCTTCTCGGACGAGTCCTGCGACGTCTCCGTCAGGAAGCTCTACGAGTTCTGACACCCGCTTGCTCTTCCGGTGAGCAGGTGCCTGCGTGTGCTTGTGTGGTTTGTTTGCTGGATCGGGCCAGTTTACAGTGCAGCTGCTGCCACATCTCGCGGAGGCGTTTTTTGCTGTGGCTTGCCTCGTTGTTGTTCTGGTCCGCATTGAGTATGAATCCTGTGGCTTGAGCATCCGTTTCGTTGAACCCTACGAGTACGAATCCTATGCTTTCTGTTTCCATTTCGTAACTTCTGATTTTGTTTCAGAGCGCACGGATTGCATGGCATCTGATTTTGTCTCTTCACGTTTGTCTGTGCTCGAAGTGTGTGTGAATGACCTGTATGCTCGTGTTGGGACCCTGACATGTGAGCAGATGGGGAGGCCCGCCGCCCTCGCAGCGGCGTCGTTCAGTGCAGGACAGGTGAAGCGCCGTTTCTGGTTGTGTTCCACGTCTTCGTCGTGTCAGGTGGGGGATTTTACTGGCCTCTGTAGTGCCGGTATCGTCGCACTTCGTTACTGTCGTAACCGCGGCCCTGCTGGGGCGGCTCCGTGGAGGCGTGCGAGCTTCTTCGACACCAGGTGTGGGGCCTTCTTCCCCGATGTATGTTTCTCCTGCATCGACAGCGGGCGTTGCTACGATTTCCCATTATTTTCCGAATGTGCTTGAGAGTGATGTTGCCGTGGTGGAGGATGCTCGAGTGGCCATTGTTGATCCCGTCCCTGATGCCGTTCCCGATGTATCAGTTTCAGATGCGAGTGCCTCGGCCCAGCTGGCGGCAACGGGCGCTACGGCGACTTCTCATCATTTCCGAATGTGTCTTAGAGTGGAATTGCTGTGGAGGTGGAGGATGCTCGAGTGACTTTTGTTGAGCCTGTACCGGACGTCGTTCCCGATGCCTTAGTCGGATGCGAGCGCCTCAGTCAATTTTGCGACAATGGGCGCTACGATGCCTTCACCGTCTTCTCCAGTGTGCATGAGAATGGTGCTGCTGTGGCGGCGGAAGGTGCTAGAGCGAGCGGTGCCGATCCCACCCCTGATGCCGTTCCCGCTGTACCCGCTTCGGACGCGAGTTGCTCGGTCCATCCTCCTGCTCTTTGCGAGTGACCCCCGAGCCATGCGTATCAAATCGTAGTGTTTCCGACGAGAGGTGCCTGTTGCGGAGACCCCGCCAGTGCTTGCATCCACGGCGGATCATGTGGTTCATTCTCTCCTGCCGCGGCCGTATGTGGACTCAAGCGTGCTGCGTGCATACTTGGGCTTGTTTCCGAAAGAAGACGATGACGACTCGAGTGATGAGGAGTCCGTGAATGCACAGAGAATTTGGGTTGTTGACTTTTTAGGAGAGTGGCATAGGAGCGGGGTGCTTTCTTGCAAGCCTGGGCGGAACCCCTGGTGTATGGTCACTTCCCTGACATGTGCCAATGCCTACATCACATTTCCACTGAGGAGCGAGTCGATATTGCCCATCGGCGTAAGGCCTCCGTACTTGTTCAAGCTCTCTTGGATATCGTGGGGCCGGTGTGGCACTCCGTGTTGTAACCCGACTTCGTGCCCTGTGGTCTGTGATGGGCGCTGTGAGTACGGCGTCAGGTCGCACGGTGTTGCCCCACAGTTCCATGAGTGCGGCTACAGAGTGTGTCGACTGCTTCGATGGGAACGGAGAGTGAGAGAGAAAAGGAAAACCGACCACTTTCAGTCCAAAGTGGTCGGTCATTGTTCGGCGGCGTTTTATGAGTATGCTTGTGATTGAGTCCCTGCTGTTCTTCGCTCCTCTTTCCCCCTCGCTGCTTTTGCCCCTGGGCTCACTGTGTCTCTTTGGGCCCCCCCGCTCTCCCGCCGGCTTTCCTTCGCTCCCCGCTTGCAGGGCTTATGAGAGACATGTGCAGTGTTATTTTGCACAGGTATGTGTGCACTCGTAGGTTGATTTTAGTCTCATGCCATTGCCTGCCTGTTCACTGGCGCGACGTCGGTGGCGCTGGTTTCGGGGCAGCGCGGGCAACCCCAGCTACATTTTATCAACGATGAATGCTTCGAATGTTCTCGGAGTGCGAGGCTTCTTTGATGGAGGCCCTTCCTCTGGTGGTTGCGGCGGCGGCTCGGTTCTCGATCTGTGCATTCTTCCAACGCTTCCTTTTCATCTTAGTCATCTGGATGGCCCCGCATCTCCGAACGGTTTCTGGTGGTGCAGTGTTGCCCCAGAAGCCTTCCGTCTTCCGCCCTCGTGTACAGTGACCCAGGCTGAACTTCTTGCTGCAAAGCACCTCCTGAAAGGTGTGGCGGCGGTCCTTCAGGCGCTTGGCCTGTTTCGCACCATCTGCGTTAGGCTGTGACCCGAGCGGGCCTGTACTCAAAAATCTCGACGGAAGTTTTGCATAATTTTGGTCGGTTTAAATTCGATGTCTCGAAATTTGACCATTTGTTAGGGCTCTAGTATTTTTTCTTCTCATATTCGATCTTATTCCCGTTCGCCATCTTAATCTCAGGTCGATCGGGTACATATCACTGCCAAAAAGCATCCAGGCGGGATCGGCTGTTCAGTGTGATCTTGACAGATGCTGTCGGTTCTCTGAACTTAATTTGAGTTGTAGAAAAGCGAGCTGGCAGGCACACCTAATCGATCTAGGATGTTCAGGCGCGTTAGTCTCAAGTATCTAGATGTCCGAACTCAGTCTGCTGCCAGAGCTGGGTCCGAAAACCTATTCGTACTCTGCTATTTTTTCCAGAGATGATGATGCGTTTCTTGATGTAGCTCGAGCTGCAGATGGGCTACAGAGCGGGTTGGCAAATCAATCGACATATAATCATCAGGAGCGCTAATCTGAAGGATCCAGATGTCCGAACTCGGTCTGCTACCAGAGCTGGCTCCGAACAACTATTCGTACTCTGCTAATTTTCAGAGATAGTGATGAGTTTATGGATGCAACTCGAGCTGCAGATGATGCGCAGAGCTGTCTGGCACAGCAATCGAAAGAAAATGATCAGACGCGCTAGTCTCGAGCATCTAGATGCCCGAACTCGTCTGCTACCAGTGCTGCATTAGAAAAATTAGCCTGGCGAAGGACCCAACCATATGCAGTTGTGAATGCCGCAATTGTGCTGGGTGATGGCGGACGCATGCGGGCGGTGCCACTGGGACCTTCGGTGGAGCTCCCTATGGGGCCACGAAGCGCTGTACTGGGTGGGTGAGACGAGGTCAGCAAGGGCTGTGCTGCGTGGTGGCGGACGCTTTGAGCGGTGCCACTGGGACCTTCGGTGGGGCTCCCTATGGGGCCACGAAACGCTGTACTGGGTGGGTGAAACGCAGGCAGGGAGCAAGGGCTGTGCAGGGTGGTGGTGGACGCATGCGGGCGGTGCCGCTGGGACCTTTGGTGGAGCTCCCTATAGGGCTACGAAGCGCTGTTCTGGGTGGGGCAAGCGCAGGGAACAAGGGCTGTGCTGGGTGGTGGTGGACGCAAGCGGGCAGTGCCACTGGGACCTTTGGTGGAGCCCCCTATGGGGCCACGAAGCGTGCGAGGGGTGTGCCAGAACGGGGAGCCACTGAGACCTTCGGTGGAGCTCCCTATGGAGCCACGAAACGTGTGAGGGGTGTGCCGAAATGGGGGGTGGAACCGCATGCGAGCGCAGCCACTGCGGCGTTCGGTGGAGCTCCCTATGGGGCCACGAGACGTGTGAAGGGCGTGCCGCAAAAGGGGGTGGAACCGCATGCGAGCGCAGCCACTGGGGCCTTCGGTGGAGCTCTCTATGGGGCCACGAAGCGTGTGAGGGGTGTGCCGAAATGGGGTGGGAAGGGGGGGAACCACATGCGAGCGCAGCCACTGGGGCGTTCGGTGGAGCTCCCCATGGAGCCACCCACGAAGCGTGTGAGGGGTGTGTCGAAATGGGGGGGTGGGACCGCATGCGGGCGCAGCCACTGGGGCCTTCGGTGGAGCTCCCTATGGGGCCACGAAACGTGTGAGGGGTGTGCCAGAATGGGGGGTGGAACCGCATGCGGGCGCAGCCACTGGGGCCTTCGGTGGAGCTCCCTATGGGGCCACGAAACGTGTGAGGGGTGTGCCAGAATGGGGGGTGGAACCGCATGCGGGCGCAGCCACTGGGGCCTTCGGTGGAGCTCCCTATGGGGCCACGAAACGTGTGAGGGGTGTGCCAGAATGGGGGGTGGAACCGCATGCGGGCGCAGCCACTGGGGCCTTCGGTGGAGCTCCCTATGGGGCCACGAAACGTGTGAGGGGTGTGCCAGAATGGGGGGTGGAACCGCATGCGGGCGCAGCCACTGGGGCCTTCGGTGGAGCTCCCTATGGGGCCACGAAACGTGTGAGGGGTGTGCCAGAATGGGGGGTGGAACCGCATGCGGGCGCAGCCACTGGGGCCTTCGGTGGAGCTCCCTATGGGGCCACGAAACGTGTGAGGGGTGTGCCAGAATGGGGGGTGGAACCGCATGCGGGCGCAGCCACTGGGGCCTTCGGTGGAGCTCCCTATGGGGCCACGAAACGTGTGAGGGGTGTGCCAGAATGGGGGGGGGGAACCGCATGCGGGCGCAGCCACTGGGGCCTTCGGTGGAGCTCCCTATGGGGCCACGAAACGTGTGAGGGGTGTGCCAGAATGGGGGGTGGAACCGCATGCGGGCGCAGCCACTGGGGCCTTCGGTGGAGCTCCCTATGGGGCCACGAAACGTGTGAGGGGTGTGCCAGAATGGGGGGTGGAACCGCATGCGGGCGCAGCCACTGGGGCCTTCGGTGGAGCTCCCTATGGGGCCACGAAACGTGTGAGGGGTGTGCCAGAATGGGGGGTGGAACCGCATGCGGGCGCAGCCACTGGGGCCTTCGGTGGAGCTCCCTATGGGGCCACGAAACGTGTGAGGGGTGTGCCAGAATGGGGGGTGGAACCGCATGCGGGCGCAGCCACTGGGGCCTTCGGTGGAGCTCCCTATGGGGCCACGAAACGTGTGAGGGGTGTGCCAGAATGGGGGGTGGAACCGCATGCGGGCGCAGCCACTGGGGCCTTCGGTGGAGCTCCCTATGGGGCCACGAAACGTGTGAGGGGTGTGCCAGAATGGGGGTGGAACCGCATGCGGGCGCAGCCACTGGGGCCTTCGGTGGAGCTCCCTATGGGGCCACGAAACGTGTGAGGGGTGTGCCAGAATGGGGGGTGGAACCGCATGCGGGCGCAGCCGCTGGGGCCTTCGGTGGAGCTCCCTATGGGGCCACGAAACGTGTGAGGGGTGTGCCAGAATGGGTGTGGGAGGGGGAGGAGGGGGGAGGGGGGGGAAGGAGGAGGAAGGAACGCGGGGCGACGTCTCTTCAAAACGAGGACCCAACACCACAGGATGGTTGGGAACTATTCGTACGCTGCTATTTTTTACAATGTTATGATGACTTTCTTGAGATAACTCGAGCTGCAGATGAGTGCAGAGCTGTTAGGCACAACAATCGAAATGAGATCACCGGGAGCGCTAGTCTCAAGTATCTAGATGCCCGAACTCGGCTTGCTCCCAGAGTTGGAGCCAACAGTCGTACTCAAGTTTTTTTTTTTTTTTTTTTTTTTTTTTTTTTTTTTTTTTTTTTTTTTTTTTTTTTGTTGTCTTTTCTTTCTCAGAGATAACGATGCCTTTCTTCATGTAGCTCGAGCTGCAGATGAGGTTAGAGCTGTTCGGCACAGCAATTCGAGGAATCATCGGGGGCGCTCGTTGCAAGTATCCACATGTTTGAAACTGGTCTGCAACCAGAGCTGGAACCAAACAACTATTCGTACTCCTTCTCCTCGTCCTCTTCCTTCTCCTCCTTCTCCTCCTCCTCGTCCTTCTTCATCTGCTTCCTCTTTCTCTTCCCGCTCCTTCTCCATTTCCACATCCTCTTCTTTCTTCTCTCCATCGTCATCATCGTCCCTCCTCTCTCCCTCTCCACCCTTCCCCCTCTTGTTCGTCATTCTCCTCTTCCTCGTCCCCTCCTTCTCCTCCGCCTGCTTCCTTTTTCCCTCCTCCTTCTCGTCCTCAGCCTTCTCCATCCTTCTTCTCCTCACTCCTTCTTCTCCTCCACGTCCTCCTCCATGACCCTCGCGCGCGCGGAATGCGAGATTGCCGCGCCCGCGTTCCACGAGGAAGCTCTACGAGTTCCCGGCGGTAGCCAAGGTTGACGGCTTACCGCCGGCTCCCAGTTGGCCAAACAATATCGACGGAAGCTTTGTCCTTCTTCGACCCATTTAATTTGAATTTCTCGATATTTGAACATTCGTTAGAGCTCTAGTATTTCCCCTCCACATTCGATCTTATTCCCGCTCTCCATGTTGATCTCTGGTCGATCGGGTACCTATTACTGTCAAAAAGCATTCAGGTGGGATTGGCTGTTTAGTGTCATCTTGACAGGTGCTGTCGGTTTTCTTCCCTTAACTCGAGCTTCAGGAGAGCTACAGGGCTGGCAGGCGCACCTAATCCATTTAGAATCATCAGGCGCGTTAGTCTGAAGTGTCCAGATGTCCGAACTCGGTCTGCTAGAAGAGCTGGGTCTGAAACACTCTTCGTACTCTGCTGATTTTCTTGGAAAGGATGAGGAGTTTTTTGATGTAACTCGAGCTGCAGATGAGCTACAGAGGCACGACAATCGTAAGGAAACCAGCAGAAGCGCTAGTGTCGAGTATCTAGATGCGCGAACTCGGTCTGCTACCAGAGCTGGATCAGGAAACAAATGTCAACTCTGGTATTTGTTCGGAGATAATGATAGTTTTTGTGCAAATTCGAGCTGCATATTATAATTACAGAGCTGTTCGGCACAGAAATCGACGGGCAATTATCAGAGACGCTAGTCTCAAGTATGTCGATGCCCGACTTCGATCTGCTACCATAACTAGGTCCAACAACTTCTATTCGTACTCTGATATTGTCTAGAGATGACGAAGAGTTTCTAGGTGTCCCTTGAGCTGCATATGAGCTGAAGAGCTGCTTGGCACAGCAATCGAAATAAGATCATCAGCCGCGCTACTCTGAAGTACTTAGATGCCCGAATTCGGTCTGCTACCAGAGCTGGATCCGAACAATTATTTGTAGGCTGCTAATTTTTTACGAGATGGTGTTGAGTTTCTTGACTCAACGAGCTGAATATGAGCCACAGAGCTGTTTGGCACGGCAATTGGAAGAGCATCCCCAGAAGCCCTAGTCTGAAGTATCTAGATGTCCGAACTCGGTCTGCTTCCAGAGTTGGAGCCGAAACAACTATTCGCACTCCTTATTAATTCTTCCAGAGACGACGATGCCTTTCCTCGTGTAGCTCGAGCTGCAGATGAGATCAGAGCTGTTTGGCACAGTAATTGGACGACGATCGTCAGGAGCGCTCGTTGCTAGTATCCACATGTTTGAAATTGGTCTGCTATCAGAGCTGGATCCAACAAACTTTTCGTACTCCTTCTCCTCGTCCTCTTCCTTCTCCTCCTTCTCCTCCTCCTCGTCCTTCTTCATCTGCTTCCTCTTTCCCTTCCCGCTCCTCCTCCTTCTCCTTATCCTCTTCCTTTCTTCTCTCCATCATCATCGTCGTTTCTCTTCTCCCTCTCCACCCTGTCCCCTTTCTGCTCGTCATCCTGCTCTTCCCCCCCCCCCTCCTTCTCCTCCGTCTGCTCCTTTTTCTCCTCCTTCTTCTCTTCTTCAGCTTCTTCTTTCTCCTCCTCGCTCCGTCTTCTTCTCGACGCTTTCCTCCATGAAACTGCGCCCTCGCGCGCGCGGAATGCGAGATTGCCGCGCCCGCATTCCACGAGGAAGCTCTAAGAGTTCCCGGCGGTAACCAAGGTTTTACTTGAAGCAGGCGGCTCTGCAACGTTTCTGTGAGGCTTTGCGCCGTGATGGGGAGGAGGACGCGGACATCCAGAGAACCTGTGGGCTGTGTCGGTTGAACAAGATAAGGATGCACCGTCTTGCAGGGTGCTGCTTCGGACATTGGCGGTGCTTGACATTCTACTCAAGTGGTGCTCAACGGTTGATGGAACAACGCTTGCAGAGCCACATTCGGAACCTTTGTGTAACCTTTTGGCCTTAACTGTGGCCTTCACCTTTGTTTCACTCTGCTTCGCCTGTGATGCACAACGTAAACATGAACTAGTCGGCCTCCACGGTTTCTTCGTTGGAGGGCGGTCTGTCGAAGGATATGCTGCTGATCGGCTGTTGCTTTGATCAATGCAGTAAAACGGCATTGTATGGCCGTGGAACACGTTTTGGGTAGCGTTTCAACCAGCTCTTACACCATTCTCTAACCTGTTCCTACACCTTTGCATTCTCACATGTTGTGCTGCATCCTTTTCCTTGTTCCTGCATCCTATTCCGATGCCTATGTCTCAGTGGCTCGGCAGCGTGATGATAAGAGGTGCCTTCTCTAGCTACCCTGTGCTCCGTTTGGGAGTCTTAGGGCTCAGCTGTCACAGCTGTCCGCGCCCTGACTCAAACTCAAAAAACCAAGGTTGACGGTTTACCGCCGGCTCTCAGTTTTGCAGAATTTTGCTTGGTTTGGATTCGGATTCTCGAACGTTGAAAATTCGTCAGAGATTTTTTTCATATTCAAGATTATGCCCGCTCGCCATATTATTCTCAGGTTGATCGGGTACTTATGACTCGTAGAGCTTCCCTAAGAGCGTTAGCGGCGGAGTACTTCCGGCGCGCTGGTTTTGCATAACTGCGCTCGGTTTAAATTCGTTTTCTCGAAATTTGAAACTTTCTCTGCGCTCTAGTATTTTTCCCCCGGATTCGATCTTATTCCCGGTCGCCGTGTTAATCTCAGGTCGATCGCGTACATAGTGCTGCCAAAAAGCACT
>CAUYUJ010003698.1:0-10000 GCA_963575745.1 Prorocentrum cordatum
ACTACTATTACTACTACTATTACTACTACTACTACTACTACTACTACTACTACTACTACTACTACTACTACTACTACTACTACTACTACTACTACCATAGCCCACTGCAGTGCAGGCGGCGTGGATCCGCCCCCGAACAACATCGGCATCGTTGTGGCCCGCGCTGCGGCCGCTGTCGATGCCGCTCCAGAACCCTTCGCTTGGTTCCCAGACGGCGAATCGGACAAGCGGCCTCCATCCACCACGGCCAAACTTAGCATCCATCTGTTGTCAGGATTGCCGCCGGGTAAGGAAACCCAGCTCCTGCTCCTCTGCGCCCGCGCCCCATGCAGCGCGGGCTTGCTCTGGCGCAGGCTTGGGCAACGACGCCAGCATGTCGACGCACTCCGCACATGTGCCCCTGAAGGTGCGGAACGCCTCCTCCCCCGCGCCCTCGGGGGGGCGGCGACGCTGCTTGAGACCCCTGAACGCCCCAGCTCCAGGAATATCGCCGACGACCCCCACGCCGACGGCGCCAAGCCAACCCAACCCCACGCCTGGCCAGGCGATGGACCGCGCAGACGCAACCAACACAGCTGGCCGGACATCGGGGCTGCGTGAGCGGCAGCAGTAGCGCGGAGGCTCGCGAAGAAAGCCCGCAACTCTCCCAAACCTTCACAGCGCGTGTTAAGGGTACGAAGTTGGCCCTTTTGCCACGCAGATAAGCCTTCACCCAGAGATTCTTGCATCCAGCAGGCAAATTCCAAGTCGCCTGAAAGATAAACATCGCCCTCGAAAGGGTCGGGAACAGCCACGCCTCACAGCACGCGGGCCCCTGGAGGCAGGCCGCACGGGGCCAGCTTGGAGAAAGCAAATCCCACTGCCTTGGTCTGGATGTTCTTAGAGACAGATACGGCATTGGAGGCGTGCAACTCAACCAGATCAAGGACACCGCGCCGACAGGCAGGCCCCTCATCTTTCGGTCTTGTATGCAAGGACAATCATCGGCCATGCGCTCCACTTTCAGCTCCAGCGTGTGCAACATGCCCTCGCACTGCCCCACCGCGTCGGGGGGAACTTCGACGCGAGCCAAGACAGCTCGAAGAGGCGCCCCGTGACCTGGACGCCCAATAGATATTATCTCAGTGCGACCCTACCTAGGAGTTGGAGCCCCTAGGAAAGCAGCATTGGTAGCAACAGTAAAGCTAAGCAAAAGTTAAGCTGAAGCTAAGCTAAAGCTAAGCTGAAACTAAGCTAACGCTAAGCTGAAGCTAAGCTAGAGCTAAGCTAGAGCTAAGCTAAAGCTAAGCTAGAGCTAGGCTAAAGCTAAGCTAAAGCTAAGCTAAAATTAAGCTGAAGCTAAGCTAAAGTTAAGCTAAAGCTATGCTAAAGCTAAACTAAGGCTAAGCTAAAGCTAAGCTAAAGGTAAGCTAAAGCTAAGCTAAAGCTAAGCTAAAGCTAAGCTAAAGCCAAGCTAAAGTTTAGCTGAAGCTAAGCTAAAGCTAAAGCTAAGCTAAAGCTAAGCTAAAGCTAAGCTAAAGTTAAACTGCAAGGCCCCGCGGCAAGAGGGAGGACAAGAGGCAGACAAGAGGGGGGAGGTGCATATCCATGATTCCTCACACGTCCAGTTCCACCACAAACCTGCCACGTGCAACACATGACGAGGGGGAGGAGGAGGAGGAGGAGGAGGAGGAGGAGGAGGAGGAGGAGGAGGAGGAGGAGGAGGTGGAGGAGGAGGAGAGGAGGAGGAAGAGGAGGAGGAGGGAGGAGGGGGAGGGAGGAGGAGGAGGAGGAGGAGGAGGAGGAGGAGGAGGAGGAGGAGGAGAGGAGGGAGGAGGAGGGAGGGAGGAGGAGGGGGAGGGACGAGGAACAGGAGGATGAGGAGGAAGAGGAGGAGGAAGAGGAGGATGAGGAGAAGGAGGGGTGGGGCGACCAGATGTCGATGGCCGTGGTGTAGTCGATCCAGGAGCAGAGAACCTGTCCCGCGGGGGGGCGGCCAAGCGCCGCCCACGCGCTGCGGGGACACACCTCGGAGGCCCAACAATCCGGCGGTGCGACTGTTCCAGCGCGCGGCCCCAGAGGCCCCGACCTCCCACCCTGAAGGGGCCCTGGGACACACAATTAAATCCGCCGACCCTGTCGGCGTGTGGAAGACGCATCCCGGTGTCGTCGTCTTGCGTGGATCACCGTCGTCGTCGTCGTCGTCGTCGTCTCCGTCGTGTCCTCGTCGTCTCCGTCTCCGTTGTCCCTCGTCGTCTTCGTCGTTCCCCGTCTCCTTGAGCGCGCGAGCCAAAGCGACATTGAGCAACGTCGTAGTTGAGTCGTGGCGAAGCCCCTCCCTACCCTCCCCGCCGGGGGGGGGGGGTGGGGGGGGGGGGTCGCCGGGGGGGGTCCCCGGGGGGGGTCGCCACCCAGATACGCATCCTCCCCGGGGGGTCCCGGAGCTCAGAAAAGCTTCAAGACGAGCCAAGAGCGACAGAAGACACCCCCAAAAGGGTACAAGAGGGCCTCGACTCGACGAACGATGGCCCCAAGACGCCCAAGACGGCCCGAAGACGGCCCAAGAGGCCCTCAAGACGCTCCAAGAGAGCCCCAAGAGCACACCCAAGAGGGCCCCAGGCGCCAAAATCGTCAATTTTACATCGGTTTTTGAATGATTTTGGCCTTCTCGCCTTTTCGGCTTTCCGACACTCCAAGACGGCCCAAGAGGCCCCCAAGAGGCCCCCAAGAGCGCCCCAAGAGGCCTACAAGAGGGCCCCAAGACGGCCCAGGAAGGCCCCAGGACAGCCTCAGAGGCGCCCAAGACGGCCCAATAGGGCCCCAAGACGGGCCCAAGAAACGGCCAAGAGGGGGACGAGGAACCGAGAATTCGAGACTTCCGCCCTAAGAGGCCCCCGGGAAGCCCCAAGAGGCCCCCAAAAGGCCCCAAGAGGCCCCCGAGCGGCGCCAAGACGCCCCCAAGATGCGCCGAAGACGGCCTCCGGAAGCCCCAAGAGGCCCAAAAGAGGCCCCAAGAGGCCCCACAACGGCCCCCAAGAGGCTTCAAGTTGCCTTCCAGACGCCCCCGAGAGGTCAACCACGAGATCCCAACCAACATCCATAAGGCCTCCTCCTCCTCCCCCTTCACCCTTCCTCCTCCTACTCCCTTCCGCCTCCTCCTCCTCCTCCTCCTCCTCCTGCCCCCCCCCTCGTGTTGTCTTTCGTCATCTTCAGGGTCGGCGGCAACGGCCGTAAGGCCTTCGCAATAGACACGAAAAACAGGATTCCCCATAGCTGCATGCATATATATATATATATACAAAATATATATGTAGATATATAGGTGTGTGTATGTATATATATATATATATATAAATTCTGGGTATTCGTCTTCCCCCCCCCCCCAATTTCCATATTTTCCCGCATATTCCTCGGGATCGACGATGAATTGTGTCTGTGTGTCTTTTCCCCTCCCGAGAGGTCCCGACCTCCCACCCTGGGGGCCATCTTCGGGGGCGCGCAAGCATGGATTAGCGATCCATGGAGCTGGCGCGCGGTCGCCAAGTCCATGGATCGGGGGAGGCGCCCTCCCCAAAGTGCGGCCAATGCCGCCTAGTTCGGCGGTGGAAGTCCGCGACTTCCCCTGGAAACGGGACCCGCCGCCAGTCCACGCCCCCTTGATCCATGTTCGCGATCGCCTGACGTTGATCTCCGCAGCTCCGTGGAGCCTGGGGGCACTTTGTTGCCCCCCGCGGGGCCGCACTCCAAGAAGTTGCCCCCCCCCCGGGGAACGCGGGGCCCCGGAGGCCGACGTGGAGGCAGAGCACAGCGGAACCGAAAACGAAAAAAAAAAAAAAAAAAAAAAACGCGAAGGGAGGGGGGGCAGGGGGGCACGATCGGGGGTGGGCAGACCCCCCTTTCGTAAGACGTGGTTTAGCGAAAACGACCTGAGGCCCAGACCTGGCGGGCGCAAGCCTGGAAAACAACGGCCACGACGCCCTCTCGAGAACCGAAAACGGACAAGCCACGAATCGACGTGCCACTGTTGGGGGTCCTGCCCGCCCCCGACACGGCAGACGACAGCACTGATAGCCAAGCGGCTCCGCGGCGCGAGGCGCCCCGCGGGCGCTCCCCGCCCGGGGCCTCGCCGGGCCCCCGCCTCCCGGGCGGGGGGGGGGCTCCCCCCCCTCGCCGCCAGAGCCTGGCCGCAACAGGGGGAGGAAGAGGGAAGGGGGGAGAGAGAGGAGGAGGACAGGCTAGGCGCGCGCGCGCCAGATCTGACATCCGACCCCCTCCACCCCTCCCTTCTCGTTGCGCTGATATGTCCTCTCTGTCCGCCGACCCAGCAGGACCTGGAACCCCCAGGAGGACCTCATCGTGATATGCGCAGTCGGAAAGAGAGGCTTGTACATTGGAAGGGGAGGTGGCGGATGAGCAGGAGGATGAACAGAACAAAAAAGAGGAGGAGGACTTGAAAAGAGGGGGGCGAGGAGGAACAGCAGCAGCAGCACAGGCAGCAGAAGGTGTGGGATGAAAATCGGGATCAGGGGAAGGCGGGGCGAGGAAAGGAAGGGGCGACAGCGACGCGGAAGCACTCGGATCCAGAAATCTGCCGCGTGCTGGGGCGAGACCAACACTCTGAACGACAAGAGCAAAACGCCGATCCTGAAATGAGGCCAGCGCTGTAGGGGGAGTACCTTTTGCAGCACCGAGAAGGTCCTGATCGAGAAAACAAAACATGTGCAAGATCAACGGCTGAAATTCACCGGCGCCCTTGCGGGGCCATCAGGCTGCGAGGGTTAAGCTTGCTGATCCCTACACCAGTTCCAGTGTCCAGTTTCCATTGTTACAGTACTGGTTTCTGTTCCCTACTGTAAATTGTTACTGTCCGCGCTAGGGGGGGGAGCCGAAGACCAGCCTGGTTAGCGCCCCCCGGGAAGGTTCTTAGAATTTTCGGAGGGGTAAAAATTAACACCCTTCACCCCGATCGGCGGGGCCAGGGTCCAAAAACACACAGGATTTGCCGCATTTTTTAAATTTGGTGGCACCCCATCACGCACATCCGTCGGGTCAGGTCCAAACACACCAGGGATTTGCCACATTTCTAAAATTTCCTGGCACCCCTCACGCAGATCGGCGGGGTCAGGGTCCAAAAACATTTAGAATTTGCCACATTTTGAAATTCAGTGGCACCCTTCACGCAGATCCGTCGCCCGAATCGAACCGGAGCGCCCCCGGAGCGGCCCGACGAGCACCCCGTGCGAGCTGGCACGAGCGGGCCGCCCGAAATTGGGCCGGGAACGTACCAGAATCTAAAATCAGATCAAATCATGAAGAAAATGTGTATTGGAAGCCGTTTTTGTGGAGCAACTGACATTTTGCCGGGTCGACCAGAATCTGCCAGACTTGCCCGAATCGAGCGCGGCGTCGGCAGGCCCGAAATCCAAGCCCAGGCGCTCCCGCGCGCTCCCAGGCGCGCACGAGCGCTCCGTGGGAGCCGGAGCGCCCCCGGAGCGGCCCGACGAGCACTCCGCGCGAGCTGGCACGAGCGGGCCGCCCGAAATGGGGCCAGGGACGTACCGGAGTCCAAAATCAGATTAAATGATAAAGAAAATGTGCAGTGGGAGCCGTTTTTGTGGAGCCGCTGACATTTTGCCGGGTCGGCCAGAATCTGCCGGACTTGCCCAAATCAACGCGGCGTCGGCAGGCCCGAAATCCAAGCCCAGGCACTCCCGCGCGCTCCCAGGCGCGCCCAAGCGCTTCGCGCGAGCCGGAACGCCCCCAGAGCGGCCCGACGACCACTCCGTGCGAGCTGGCACGAGCGGGCCGCCCGAAATTGGGCCGGGAACGTACCGGAGCCCAAAACCAAATCAAATCATTAAGAAAATGTGTACTGGGAGCCGTTTTTGTGGAGCCGCTGACATTTTGCCGGGTCGGCCAGAATCTGCCGGACTTGCCCAAATCAACGCGGCGTCGGCAGGCCCGAAATCCAAGCCCAGGCACTCCCGCGCGCTCCCAGGCGCGCCCAAGCGCTTCGCGCGAGCCGGAACGCCCCCGGAGCGGCCCGACGACCACTCCGTGCGAGCTGGCACGAGCGGGCCGCCCGAAATTGAGCCGGGAACGTACCGGAGCCCAAAACCAAATCAAATCATTAAGAAAATGTGTACTGGGAGCCGTTTTTGAAGAGCCACTGACATTTTGCCGGGTCGGCCAGAATCTGCCAGATTTGCCAGACTCGAGCGCAGCGTCGGCAGGCCCGAAATCAAAGCCCAGGCGCTCCCGCGCGCTCCCAGGCGCGCCCAAGCGCTCCGTGCGAGCCGGAGCGCCCCCGGAGCGGCCAGACGAGCACTCCGTGCGAGCTGCCATGGCACGAGCGGGCCGCCCGAAATTGGGCCGGGACGTACCGGAGCCCAAAACCAGATCAAATCATTAAGAAAATGTGTATTGGGAACCGTTTTTGTGGAGCCACTGACATTTTGTCGGGTCGGCCAGAATCTGCCAGAGTTGCCAGGATCGAGCGCGGCGTCGGCAGGCCCGAAATCCAAGCCCAGGCGCTCCCAGGCGCGCCCAAGCGCTTCCAAGCGCTCGGCCAGCGAGCGGGAGCGCCCCTGGAGCGGCCCGACGAGCATTCCGTGGGGGGCCTGCACGAGCGGGGGCGTTTCCGGAGCGGCCCGACAAGCATTCTGTGCCAGCCGGCGCGAGCGGGAGCGCTTCTGCAGCGGCCCGACTAGGCGCTCCAAGGATTTGCCACATTTCTGAAATTCGCTGGCACCCCTCACCCAGATCGGCGGGGTCATGGTCCAAAAACACATGGGATTCGAAACATTTCTGAAATTCGGTGGCACCCCTCACGCAGATCCGTCGGGTCAGGGTCCAAAAACAAAAGGGATTTGCCACATGTCTGAAATTCGGCGGCACCCCTCACGCAGATCGGCAGGGTCAGGGTCGAAAAACAAATAGGTCCCGACACTGCTTCACGGCAAAGCCAAAGCCTCATGACTTCGCTCTTCCATGGCCCATTCTCCGAGAGAGGGGGCCGGCGGCAGGGGGCGAAGCCCTTATGTGATAAAATGTTTGACACTGGTTAGACGCTTGAAAAATAGATGCAGGGCACTTTCAGGACGTGATCGGGGGAGGGAGAAGAGTAGTGTTCATATTGAACCAGTGTCATGGAGGGTGAGGAAGGAGGAGGAGGAGGAGGAGGAGGAGGAGGAGGAGGAGGAGGAGGAGGAGGAGGAGGAGGGAGGGGACGGACTGGACTGGTCCTCCAGAGGAGGCGGTCGGAGGCCTCATGCGTGGCCGCCTTTTCGTGGGGGGCGCCTGGGGCCCGGGAGGGCCGTCGTGCGCGACCCCACGCCGACCAAGCTTGAGTCCGCCTCCGCATTCTGAAGGGGGAGGAGTGGGTGGAGCTGGGCTACAGGCCCCGCCCTCCCCAGCACCGTCCCGTCTTCGGAAGTGGGGGGTCGGAGAAAAGCCTGGCCGTGGAGGGGGAATTGGCCAATCGGAGGAGAGCCGGAGGGCCTCTCCGATTGGAGCTCTTGCATGACCTTCCGACCGAGGCCCTGCCAGTGCATGGCGCAGATGCGTGGCGCGGCGTCGGAAGGAAGGGGGGGGGAGCCATTCCCAGGGAGAGGAGGGGGGAGGGGCCAATCCACCTGAACCTCAGCGTGCCCAGCCCGGCTCTGCCCGACCCTCCGGCTCCGGAGGGAGGGAGAGGAGGTGGGACGCAGGCAAGGAGGACGGGCCGAGCGGAGGAAAGGCGAGCTTTTAGTCCGCCACTGGGCCCCAGAACCTCGACACAGCGAGGTCAATGTCTCTGGCGAGGGTGGCTGCCTCCGCGAATCCGGCCTCCCCTGGGCGGACCGAGAGGATCTCGCGGACCGCTGCTTCCCTGGACGGCGGAGGCGGGGAGCCGCGCGCTGCCCAGAATGCCGCTCTCGCCACGCCATTGCTGCAGCTCCCCAGGACATGCAGCATGGGGCTGAGAATCTGCCCCTGACAGCAGACACAGACCTGCCGTCGGGCCCTCGAGCGGACTCCTGCTGAGTGGCTCAGGACAAGGAGCTGGCACCGGAGCCGACTGAGGGAGCGCTGGCCGAAGAGGGCCGTGCTGGGCAGGCGCAGAGAGAGCGCTGTGGAAAGGTCATCCCGGGGCACTGGGCCGAGCGAAAGCGGGGCGGGCACTCGGACCCGCGTGTGCAGTCGCAGGCGTAGGGCTGCGCTGCATCTGGCCTTGAGGGTGTCTCGGATGTGTGCTTTGTACGCCGGGAGGGCGGACTCCCCCCTTGCAGCGCCGACCCAGGCGGGCCAGTCCGGCAGACCCCACTCTTCCAACAGCGCCAGCGAGACAATCGCCCAGGTGCGCCCTGGAGATACATGGCCGTGCACAAACGTCCCTTGTAGAGGTCTCCGTCCGGAAGGAGCCACAGACCAGCTCTGCGGGAGGCGATGTCAAGGATGGCCCGTGCTCCACCGGAGAGCGACCAACCTAGCTCTGAGACTGCTACAGCGCCATCACGCCAGGGATGGCTCCCCAGGAGCGCCCTGGCCCACCCTTCGTAAGCAGAGTCCAAGCGCTCAAGGGCACCCTCGGCTGTGGCCAGGAGCCAGCGCCCGAAACGCAGGGAGGCGTCAATCTCCATGTCGAAGATGTACGCCGAAATCCAAGCCCAGGCGCTCCCAGGCGCGCCCAAGCGCTTCCAAGCGCTCGGCCAGCGAGCGGGAGCGCCCCTGGAGCGGCCCGACGAGCATTCCGTGGGGGGCCTGCACGAGCGGGGGCGTTTCCGGAGCGGCCCGACAAGCATTCTGTGCCAGCCGGCGCGAGCGGGAGCGCTTCTGCAGCGGCCCGACTAGGCGCTCCAAGGATTTGCCACATTTCTGAAATTCGCTGGCACCCCTCACCCAGATCGGCGGGGTCATGGTCCAAAAACACATGGGATTTGAAACATTTCTGAAATTCGGTGGCACCCCTCACGCAGATCCGTCGGGTCAGGGTCCAAAAACAAAAGGGATTTGCCACATGTCTGAAATTCGGCGGCACCCCTCACGCAGATCGGCAGGGTCAGGGTCGAAAAACAAATAGGTCCCGACACTGCTTCACGGCAAAGCCAAAGCCTCATGACTTCGCTCTTCCATGGCCCATTCTCCGAGAGAGGGGGCCGGCGGCAGGGGGCGAAGCCCTTATGTGATAAAATGTTTGACACTGGTTAGACGCTTGAAAAATAGATGCAGGGCACTTTCAGGACGTGATCGGGGGAGGGAGAAGAGTAGTGTTCATATTGAACCAGTGTCATGGAGGGTGAGGAGGAGGAGGAGGAGGAGGAGGAGGAGGAGGAGGAGGAGGAGGAGGAGGAGGAGGGGAGGAGGAGGAGGGAGGGGACGGAGCACGAGAGGTAAGCAGGGAGGAGTCGGAGGAGGGAGGGAGGGAGAGAGGAGACGGAGGATGGTAACGAGAGAGGAGCGAGGGAGGGGGAGGGGGAGGGGGAGGCACGGAGGGGGGATGAGCAGCGGCAGCAGTAAGGGGGGGAGAGGACGAGGAGGGAGGAGGGAGGAGGGAGGAGGGAGGAGGGAGGAGGGAGGAGGAAGGAGGGGGACGCCGACGAGGACAGCAGTGGAATCCCCGCACGCCACTGGTGCCGCCTGTGACCCTCGCGTCCGGAGCGCCCTCCTCACAGGCCAGCACACGCCTCTCCCGCCACCACGGCGGGCGCCTGCCGATGAGGGCCAAGGCCCCTCATCGGCCTGCTCGGGGGGGGGACCCCCACGCGTGCCGCTCAGGTGTGCACCAGCGGTGCCACTCTGCCGCAGGCGTCGCAGGACGCGCTCCGCTCGAGGGGGGAGCGCGGGAACGGGCGCCGGGAGCCATCGCCCGATGCCGAGGAGGCGCCGCGCCCGCTGTTCGATGAGCTGTCCGCGCCACTGCTGGGCATGTTACGCATGCGCACCGCGCTGAGGCGAGAGTCGCGGTGAAAGAGGTGCGCGCGGCGCCTGGGCGGGAGCCACGTTTCGGAAACAATCCGTCCTCCATCCGTGAGCAGCAGAC